>CM022704.1:72012064-72551421 GCA_012295165.1 Asparagus setaceus
ACGGTAAAGATAAGTGTCAAATGTCGTCCCTTCCAGGAAGCCATGCTCGTCTGTGTTAGTCACATAGGACATTGGAAGGTTCACGAGAGCACAGCGTGACAAAGCACCAGCCTCAAGAGGACCCGGGGGCACCAGCACTACCTTTCTTATCATCTAGCCCCTCAAAGAGGTAGTGAGCCCAAATCTTTGTGACTAATGGACTTCTCCCCTTCTTATCGTGGCGTTCCTACATGTGCAAATATGATAATGGCACATCACTTCCCAATAGGTCTCCACTACTTGGGGTGATCTCTTTCAAATCTGCGGTTCTTTATACCGGGATGTACTCCTCATACGGATACCTCCCATGAGGTAGTCGAGAAATCTCGGCCATCTCATGCAAAGCAATCCCCAACTTCGCCATGGGGTGAAGAAAGTGTGAGTATCGAGGGATTATACAACTCCAAGATTCCAAGGAGCTGTTGAGAATTGTTCCTCAAACCCGGTTGAGTTGCCGATAGGAGCCCTAAGGCCAAACCTCTCCAACTTCGTCCGCGATACTCTTCTAGAATGTATTGATGACGAGGCCACCATTCGAAGGACCCCATCGAGACCAACGAGTCCGGAAATCCTTGGCGGGGAATTGCCCTTCGCCTTATGGAAAGCGACCAAAGGTGTTGGCGCGACGGTGATTCACCAACGGGAAGCTCCCTTTGGAAAAGTCAGGTTGTAGACGGTTACATGATGACCATGGCGGTCCACTTGTGCACCATCTCGGGAAACGACCACACATTACTCCGTCTTGAGTGGGAGTTAGATCTAATTCATCTTCTAGGGTAAGCGGCCCTTAGCGAAGTGAGTGAGCGATCCGCGTTCCATTGCGGGCAAGAACATGTAGCGTGAGTTCACCACCCTGAGCCACTTGTATGAACCCAAGTCCAATAGATCTGGATCCTCAGCATCATCGCCAAACAAGAAGGCGGGCTTTATAATGCGGTCGGTTGGCGGATTCGGAGGGCATCTGTAACCGCTAAATGTGGGTGTCGAGGGTTCAGAGAGCACTTTCAATTCTTCTTCATTCCTATCCACAAATGCAGGAACGTTCACAAGAGGGGAGAGGAAATCAGGTTCTGCCTCTTGAGCACCGTTTGCTCCAAAGAACCCGTTGAGGAATGGGGGTAGAAGGATGCTCAACTACACAAAAGAAGAAGAAGTTAGTCTCGAGGGTCAAATCGCCACTTCAAAGGACAAAGTCACTCAGAAGCGAACCTCGTCAAGCGGACAAACCGTCATCAATGGGCGAACCGCCAAACAAACGAACCTCGCCAAAGCGAGGCTCATCCAACAAGCGAGCCTGCGCCAAAGCGAGACTCATCTTTCGAGAAAACGAACCTCGCCAAGCGAGACTCATCTCGCCCGGACAAGCGAACCTCGTCAAGCGGACAAACCGTCATCAATGGGCGAACCGCCAAACGAACCTGCCAAAGCGAGGCTCATCCAACAAGCGAGCCTGCAAGCGAGACTCATCTTTCGAGCGAACCTGCCAGCGAGACTCATCTCGCCGGACAAGCGAACCTGCATAGCGAGGCTCATCCAACAAGCGAGCCTGCGTGCGAGACTCATCTTTCGAGCGAGCCTGCGCCAAAGCGAGACTCATCTCGCCCAGCGAGCCTGCGCCAAGCGAGACCCATCCCACAAGAAGGCGAGCCTCGCTAAACAAGACTCATCATTCAAAAGGCAGACTCGCCCGAAGCGAGCTTCATCTAAAATAATCAAACCTCGCCAAGCGGCGAGTTCCAAACGAGAGACCACATGGGGATCTGGGGAGATCAAGAACCTCGATGAGGTTTATCAAGCCAAATGAGGCAAGCCTCGGCAAAACCGGGCGATTAGAAAGATATGATCTTGGGAAGCAATATCATCTCGAGTGAAAATCATTCGTAAAATTAACTCTGGCAGACCTTAAAAGTCATGTTTGTGACGATGCTCTTACGCCTTTACTGTGGCGGGCGGTGATTAGACGAGCAGAGAGATCCAATAGGCTTTTGCCTTTGCCGATGCCGGTTTTGGGGGCCATTGCTTGGCGTCAAGGAATTCAGCGATTTAGATTGGCGGCTTGGAAGATGGCGATGAAAGGTTTTTGCTGACTTTGTCATATATAAGTCTCGAAGAACAAGCCGGCGGCGAGATATCGGCCCGAGATCTCTCGCGTGATCATCGATCACGAGATCTCTGGACGAGATCAGGGATGTGACAAGTCACTTTCGAAAGGGGTCTAATCCCTAATTTGCCCGTGGATCGCAGTTTAAAAATCGAAAGGCCAAAGTCGGTGAGTCGCGAGGTTCGTGGCCTTGCCTTCATATCGAACTCTGGCGAGGTTGGCGTCGCAGTTAGCCCAGATAGCTGATAGAAAAATTCAAAGTATTCCAGACCCCACACAACCTGATTCAAGTCCGAAACTTTGAAGGGGTCTTAATGACAGATCAAAAAATCCTCGAGGCGAGGTCGAGCACCCTAGTTGTTAAAGCTTCAAGGCGAGGGCTGTTGATGGGAGGCTGGACCATACAAACTTCAAAGCGAGACTTCGGTCAAAGGCGAGGCTCAACCTCAATGAGGTTACGTGCGTGGAGCGGAGTTCATTTTAACCACGAGGCTGCACAGCCGAAGCTCAACGATGATGATTCGAGGCTCGCCCACAACACTTAAATTTGTGAGGCTGCGCTACGGTATCAAAGTTTGGCGAGGCTCGTCCCCAGCGTCAAAGTTGGTGAAGCTCTCCCTTGAGGCGAGGTTAGCCAGCAGCAAAGCTCTTTATTCAACGGGGTTCACCCAGTAGTGAAGCTCTCCTTCGAGGCGAGGTTGCCAGCGGCAGTCTGTCCTTCCAGCGGGGTCGCCCTACGGTGAACCTCGCCATTCAACCGAGGTTCGCCTACAGCGGTGAACCTGCGCCATTCAACAGAGGTTAAGCCTACGGCGGTGAACCTCGCCATTCAACCGAGGTTCGCCTTCAGCGGTGAACCTGCGCCATTCAACAGGGGTTGCGCCTGGCGGTGAACCCGATATTGCATCTGAGGTTACGCTATAATGGCTGGCTCGCCATCCAACAAAATGTATAAACACATCCGATTTGAGATTTGCCTGGCTTCGTTACTAACCGAAGCTTGCCCAAGTAGCGAACCGTCATTCGATCAAGGTTGACCCGGCCAAGGAAAGCGGCTTCGTCATCTATCGGCTTCGCCTTGTAGCGGACCCAAAGGCCACGAAAGCCACAACAATCACGTGGGCTAAGTAGTGGACATCGGTTATACCCGTCCATGCCGGTTAGCCCACGTTCCCACAATTCCAGCATGCCAGTTACATGCTAAAAGCCCTATAAATGGCGGTGAGTAGCCATTGGGCTAGGGACTTTTGGAACTTTTGGAAAATTCAGCACTTGCGCGCAAGAGAGATTGAGTTCTTCATCAATCATCAACAACTTTGTTCTGATCGTCAACGGGCGGATCTCACGTGAGCATTGAGTGAAGTCTTCTTTAGCCACAAGAACCCATACAAAGAGAAGTCAAATCAACCTTCTCTTCCTCTGTAACAAGAGTCGATTGTAATTCTTCTTCAAATTCAATCAATACAAAACTTTTTTCGACTCTACAAGTCCCTCTGTGGCTTTTTGTTCCTGAGTCAGTTGAGCCCTTTTTCGAGTTAACTCGGCCTCCAATTGGGCAATAGACTCAAGAATGCGATCCGCGAGTGGCGGATTTAGTCAACTCAAGTTGGGATTGATCATCTTTGCTCTTGCAAGTTGGCAACCCGCGCTTCTTTGGACAAACTCGTTTGAAGGGTTCCCTGTTGAGATATTTTCGGCTTGGCTAATAAGAGACTTGGTTATCTCGCTTCTCGTCAACTGTGAAAGCACGGAAGGCACGCAAGTCCGCCTCCAAGCGAGAAACTCTTGCGGACACAATGATGGAAGCGATTCGTCGCATGACCGCTTAAGGTAGCGGATGTTTCATTATATGAGGCCTGTAGACTTCAAAGGAGCCACGACCGCCCATAACAAAGTCAGCTGCGCACGTCAGTATCCCTCGCAGTCGGTTTATATCAGACTCCGCATAGATATCACGTGGAATACGTGTAGTTTCGTCAACCACCATGTCTGGAATAATTGGGGGAAGTACCCGGTGAAGTGGTTGTGACGAGCAATTTCCCCTCTTCTTCTTCATGCAATGCAGAAGCGGATCTAATAGCTCCTTGCATAAGCTTCGGCTCTGGGCGAGAGGATGACCTCGTCGTTATTCGTTGACGAGCCCTCTTCTCATATTGAGCCGTTTCTTCTGGAGTGAAAACCCTTTTCCCTGTTGCTCTCTCCGAAGGAGCTTCTACCTCCGGGGTATCCCGTTGAATTTGGCCAACCTTGAGTGCTTCCTGCTCGCAAATCAAATACTCGTCGATTCCCCTGAGGCGCGTCCTTCCCGAATTTCTTTTAGATTCGTACAGCTCCCTAATATCCTTGTGAGAGTATATACATCATATTCGTGACGTCGAAACTTCCGCATTACCGGTTACAAAACTCAAGAACGGTATGACAGCTGGGCGTGGGAGAAGGTAGCACAAATACTGCACTGGAGCCTCCAGCCATCCAGTTATACCAAGCTCGAGCTCCTTCATACAAATTCCCAACGATAGCCAGCTGGGGGTTAGGGTTCCCAACATATAGTTGGTCATATCCAAATTGTCGAGCAAACCGGCTAGGCAAGTAAGGCTCGATGATACACCGGTCACCCAAGCGGAAGACCAAATACCCAGGCCTGATCGTGATAAGCCACCAGAAGATGCCCTCCGGCAATGAGGTGAAGTTACCAGGTGCCACATCCATGAAAATCTGGCGTCGCTCTTCTACTCCACCAAAATCAGGAGAACAGCAAAAGACTCGATAATTATCCTCCTTCAGCAAAATCTGTCGAGTTGGGACTATATACTAATGAGTCCACTTGGTAAACCCATTGTATAAAGGAGCGAAAAGTGGTGCCACTAATTCCGTCATCAGCGAGGCGGTGCATGACAAACCGAGCCATCAAATAAGAATCACGGCAGCAGCGCAGCGTGGTGGGGAGTTTTCAATCTGCTACCTTCCTCTGACCCAATCTTTCTCACATTCAAGAATTCAGAGGTCAGTTCTCGTAAGCCATATTGTATGCAACTTGCCATAGTTGAGAGGAGACTTATCGGCCTTCCATGAGCCAAAAGAACTGCGGGGTATACCACGGATCGGGATGGACTCGATAGGTTTGGAGGGACCACACAGCGTTTCAACGGATCATCGAATCCAGCTAGCAATGCCATATCGAGATGAGTCTCCGCAGCAGCGGAAGCTCTCAAATTTCGTGCGGAGGAAAGATATCTTCAGTATTTGTGTTGACATCTTGGCGGTGGGGACTTTGGAGGAGCTCAGCGGTCGACGAATCACGGCATGCTTACTCTGTAGATTTTGAAACAAATATTCAGCCCAAGATGCGTGCTTAACGCCCATAATCCGGTCTCTTGCACGAGATATGAAAGTGACACATCACTTCCCGAGAAGGTGGCATAGACATCCGGATTCTCCCTCCATAAAATAGAAAGTTCGGTGCTAGGAACATACTCCTCATCTGACTCACCAAATGGTAAACCCGATCGCATACATCTCTTGGAGAGCAAAACCTAACTCCCCAGCGGGAGTGAAAAAGTACAAGTATCAGGAGTTATACTTCTCCAAGATGGCAAAGAAACTATAGGAGTTCTGGATGACACCGATACGCGTGGCTCTCACTGGAATCTCTAACCCGGATAAGGTGAGTGGCACTCGCAATTCATTGATAACAAAGTCCACCATACGGACCCACCATCCGTCGTCAGGAGAATACACCCACCCAGGAGTCCTAAATTCTTGGGCAACAAATTAATACAGGCGTGATGAATCGTGAATAAAAGTACTTGCCGGAGTAGCCCTCTCTTGATTGGGACTTATGCTATGAAACTCGCCTGGTCTTAGGCCCATCACCTTATAGTCACTCCCCAAAGGATGAACCGCCTGGTGATTTAGAACCCCAACCGGCACCTTATCCCTTTCCTCGACTAGGTCCCAATCAAGCGCTGCGGCGGAGAGGCGCTTTGAAAGTAAGCGGATGCATCCGTTTCATGTTAGGAAGGAAAAAGCGCCGTTAGCTTGATGTAGCATCTTAGATTCCTCGCCAGCGATCCATGTTATCATCCGCCTCGTCACGATCTCCGAAGAAGAGCGGCTTCTCGAGTAAGTCATGACCTCCTCGACCACAAAATCCATATCTATTATAATGGCCCTAAAGGTGGAAGGTTCATTTCGATGGATCATCATCGTTCTTTCCACACAATTGTCCCGAAGTCGATGGAAGCTCCGGCGAAAACCCACATTGTGGTCCATCCAACCCGAGTAACCGAAGTGATATCTACGGGAAAGCGTCCTATCAGCATAGAGAACTGCAGACAAGAGAAGATAAAAACGTCAAAAAGGAAAGTTACAAGAAAGCCTAAGATGACCCAAGATGAAAATGCGAGGGTGGTCGACCCGCGTTCTAGTTGTAAGCGAGAGTCAGCCCAGCGTTTAGCTATAAAGCGAGGATAGCCCCAGCGTTCAAGCATTAAGCAAAGAACAACTATGCGTTCCAAGTACAGAAACGCGGAGGTAACCCCCGCGTCCTAAATTCGAGACGCAAGAGTTAGCCCCGCGTCTCCATCGTCAACACCAACTCCGCGTTCGAAACGCAGAGTTCAATTTTGAGTTGGAACCCATTAAAATAAATTCAAAACCCTGATATACCTCGATGCGAGGGTTTTGCGGCGTATATCGAAACCGATGGGTCACTCGAGATCTCGGCCGGCGTTAGGCTTGGAGTCGTTTGAACAACGCACTTGATCTTGTGGACAGTTTTCCTTGGAGCCATTGAAGAAATCTGGCTAACCGAAGATGGGGAAGGACCCAAGAAGAATTTTGCGACCACGAAATCTCTTGAAACCACGAAGGAGATAAAAAATTCGTGATTTTTACCCGTGGTAAAATTTCCAAATTTTACCCAAGGGGGTTATTTATACGAGGACTAAGGAGAAGATCTCCACTTGAGATTCTCCAATCACCTCAGTTAAGGCGGTTAAACACAACCACTTCAGATAAGGCGGTTCAGCTTTCCAAAACGCGAGATTCACCTCCGCGTTCTATTTCCAAACGCGAGATTCACCTCCGCGTTTTATCTCCAAATGAGAGACTTGCCTCCGCGTTCAATCCCTAAACGCGAAACACACCTATGCGTTTCAAGCCCCAGACGCGAAGATCGCCTCTGCGTTCTAAAGCCATAACGCGAGGCTCACTCAAGCATTCCAAATTTCAAACGCAGGGCTTAAACCCCGCGTTCTAAGTCTAACACTTAGCCAACTTTTAGACCTTAGCCTAATAAGCGCCAAGCAACCAGCTTATCAGTCCTCTTCAACGAGATAATAGGTCCTCAAATTTGCTTAAATCGCAACTAATCTATCAATCCTCTTTAATAGAATGATGAATCCACAAATTTTATTAAACCACAATCAGCTTATCAATCGACTCAGCTCAATAGGACGACAAGCCTAGAAAGCCTTGTTCACAACACAAGCCTAAAGCCTTGTTCACAACACAAGCCCAAAACCTTGTTCACAACACAAGCCTAACAAGCCTTGTTCACAACACAAGCCTAAAGCCTTGTTCACAACACAAGCCCAAAACCGTGTTCACAACACAAGCCCAAAACTTTGTTCACAACACAAGCCTAACAAGCCTTGTTCACAACACAAGCCTAACAAGCCTTGTTCACAACACAAACCCTGAAACCTTGCTCAAACCATAAGCCCCAGGTCTAAGTAAAGGTAAGTCTAAAAAAAAAATATATATATATAATATATGCAACCGGGTGGTCTATTCCCGCAATAAAAAAAAACAAAGTCTACGTATTCAACGTCGTAGCAGTTAGTCTAGAAGAGTTTAATTCTTTTAGCACAACGTCGTGTGTAGAACGGATTTAAATAATCTACATGCTAGCCCAACTCAAACGGTAGTTGGTAAAGGCTCATCAAACCCGTTGAGGGCTGGGGGTTGGCCAATAACCCTAAAGCCGACGCCTAACACGCGTTGCCGGGTGGTCTCTTGCCCGTAAAAGAGTACCAAGCCTACGTATTCAACATCGTAGCATTAAGTCTAAGAGAGTTTCATTCTTTTAGCACAACGTTACGTGCGGAACGGACTTAGACAATCCGCACGCTAGCCCGATTCAAACGGTAATCGGTAAAGGTTCATCAAATCCGTTGACGGCTGAGGGTTTGCCAAAAATCCTATAAGTATTATGGTTGGCATAAGAAATCATAGTGAAAAAGCAAATTGGGGTCACTTTTATTCAAATCCCTAAAAAGACGATACAAAAGAGTGCCATTCGAAAAAAAAAGAATGAAAAGAAAGTTCGGAGTTAACACAAGAGTAAGCCTATGATCCTCTAAGTGTGATGGACGCAAGCTGGGACTTGGCTTTAGCGACTTCTTCCTCATGAGCGGCCCGCACCATTGCTGTGGCTTCATTCCTTAATCCCTCTTTATCTGGCGCAGCTGTGGTAACGCCTCTTCTAAGCTCCTCAAGAGCCTGCAATTCCTCACGATAATCATTGTATGTTTCTACACTTTTACGGGTGAGGTCTTTCACATCAGCTTCCTCGAGCGGCTTGCCTTGTTGAACCAACTCCGCTTGGAGTTGAGCAATGGTTTCCTCAGTGATAGTAACTGATTCGCGAGTGGCCTGCATAATAGATGTCGTGGAGGTCAACTCATGTTGCCAATGATCCCACTGAGTTTTCAGGGATGCAACTTGTATCTCTTTCTCGCTCAAATTCTTCTGGACAGCTTCATATTGATGCATCGCTTGGGCAAAAATGTCAGCAAGGGTCGACTCAATCTGAGCCTCCAAATCGACATGATTCAATTCCTCAAAGCTTTTCAAACTCTCCTCCAGGCGAGATATCTCGTTGGTACAGCGTTGGATGCATTCGGTGTCTCCCAGATACCTGATGTTATTCAGATAATTCATAAGAATAGGCACGAAGGCGCAAGGTGCTTCTCCGGCAACAATGATCTTCACGTCCGCATCTCAGATTCTAAATGACCGATGTATTTTTGAAGCAAATTAGGTACAACGGTCGACTCCATGGAAACTGCAGGAGACAATATCAGCTCATGTTGGGTCACAAGGCCCTGAGAAGGAGTCATAGGTGATGGTATTTGAGCGGGAGGGGAGATACTAGCATCCTTTCCAGTCCTAAGAGAAATCCTAAGAGGGGTTGATTTCATCGGAAGTTCTTCTTTGCTGAAACCAGGCAGGACTCAGGAATGGAAGCTGATGTTGGTGCAGTCTCTTGGGCCACTGCTGCCGCAACCTCTGGATTTGCCCTTACCGACGAGCCTACAAAAATAATGATTGTCAAAAGAACACGTATGAAACAGCTATCAAGATTCAAAACAAACAATGCTTACCCGGAGAGAAAATAACTGCAGGAGCTGGCGCCTTTTCGGAAGTGACGGCTGGGAGATCGTCAAAAAGTCCGTCGCACTCTGCGGAATACCCATACGACACCTCTTCCTCATCATCTTCTGAAGGATGGGGGGAACTCATGGCCGCGGCCGGCTTAGGAAATAGACCAGTTGTGGGGCTAGGTCTTTCGGCCCCTGTTGCAGGCATAAGCACCGAAGAAGCAGGAGATGAATATCTCGCAGGTACAGAAGCTTCAACCCTTTCCGCTGGAGCCTCCTCTTCGGTCACTTTGGGAGCAGCATCAGAAGTCTGGCCTGGAATTATCATATCGAGAGCTTCAACAGTTGGAATAGACTCCGCATCTTCACGAAGTGATTCATCTCCACCTTCTGCCTCCAAAGATCGGTGAGAAAGAGAACCCCTTAAGGCTGGCCCAATTGAACGAAGACCCCGTTGGTGGGAAATCCCTACAACCGACGACTCCTCAGGTTCTTCTTCGTCCACCGAAAGTCTTGGAGGAGCCGCTCTAAACGCATCTTGCATTAGTTTGACCCCCTGCTCAGGAGCCGGAGGTTTGGTGGGTGACTGTCGGCGAACCCGCTTCCTGTGGCGGCGCGCATCTTTTTCAGACATTGGCCGTTTACCTGCAGCCCTTTCCTCACGGGTCTCAGCCAGAGTGGGCCCAGTAGGCCCAGCCGTGGTAGCTTCAGCTTCTCCCTCAGCACCAGCTTCGGGTTCACAAGCTAAATATTCTTCGAACCCTCTCACACGGGGTGCTTTGGAATGCCTCTTTGCTTCATACATCTTTCTGATCTCTTTTAAACAAGATGAGTTCAGTCGGTATTCAGGAATCTGGGAAGCAGATTGATACCAGTTGCAGAAACCCATAGTCGTATAACTATTGGGCGTCTTGTGAGGAAGTGTAAACTTGGCCCCGGTACCGCCAGCCACAGAATAATACCAGGCCCTAGCACCTTCATATAAGTTCCCAATGAGCGCAAGATGAGGGTTAGGGTTCCCAACGTACAGTTGGTCGTAGCCAAACTGTCTAGCAAATCGGAAAGGCTGATAAGGTTCGATGTAACATTTCCCACCTTGGCGGAAGATTAAGTAGCCAGGTCTAATGTTGATCAGCCAACGAAAAACACCCCCGTTCAATTGGGTGAAGGAATTGGAGCCTTTAGTATCCTGATACATCTCCCCATATCCACCTCCCTCAAAATCAGGAAAGCATCTGAAAATGTGGTAGTTGAGATCCTTTGATAAAATTTGCCGAACCATGACCATGTACCAACCTTCCCATCGAGATGGCCATAACCGCTGAACCCACGAACGAAAGAATCGCCACAAGCGCAGCCGCGCACATCAAAGAAGGGCAATGCAAAACAAACCAGGCTACCAAATAGGTATCACGGTAAAGGCACTTTCATGGGTTAGGAAATTTCAGAGTCTTCTTCTCTCCAGTACCAACTGCTTTGACCTGAGTGAAATCATGACATAATTCCCTCAAGCCGCTCTGCAAACGACACGTCATCGCAGAAAGAAGGTTGAGTGGTCTTCCATGAGCTAAAAGAAGCTGGCGGGTAAACAACCTCGTGACAAGAGAGTCAATAGGCCGGAGGGCACCACACACCGCTTGACCATAACATTAAGAAGCCGCAAACGAGAGCAACATCGAAATAGGAGTCAAAGTTTGGTAATGAAAACTCGAACTCGTGAATGGCGGAAAATGTCCTCTTGAGCTTCATTTGTATAATGAGAGGCGTTCCCAATGAGATCTCTAACCGTCGGAGAGCTCGCAGAAGGCTAACAACGCCGAGATCCTTGCTATGCAAATTTTTGAATAAATAGTCAGCCCAAGACGCCTGCTTGACTCCGCCTCCACGTAACCCTGTTAGCTGGGCACAAGTTTGGAAGTGGCACATCAACTCCCAAAAAGTATCGTAGATGTCGGGCGGCCGCTCAAGATGGCCAACTCTTCAGTTCCGGGAATGAACTCCTCATATGGCAGCTCCCCAAAAGGCAAGCCCGAGACTTCGTACATCTCGTGAAGAGCGAAACCTAGTTCTCCGACGGGTGTAAAGAATGTACAAGTCTCCGGGTTATACTTCTCTAGCATAGCAAAAAGGTTATAAGGGTTCTGAGCGATGCCATATCGCATAGCCACGACCGGATTACCCAGACCCGAAAGAGTCAATAAGTCTCGTAGCTCGTCCATGACAAAGTTCACAAGACGGGTCCACCACATTCCGTCAGTTGAGTGTACCCATCCTGGGGCTCTGAAGTCTTGAGCAGGAAATTCCCCCTTTACAGCTATAAATCTACGAGCAAAAATGCTGGCGGGAGTGGGCACCTCAGCAGCTGGATATTCTCGAGTGACCAACCCTGGCCTTAAAGCCGTCACTTGTCGATGGCCCGCAGGGCGCACACCTTGATGGGTCAACATCCCAAGCGATACCCCACCTTGATTCTTGACAAGGTCCCAATCCATATCTTGGGGATAGAGGCACACTGCAGATAAGAGAGTGGGTACATGCGCTCCATGTTAGGAAGGAAGAGGAGTCGGTCACCAACTTTTAGCAGCATTTTGTAGTCCCCGTCGTAAAAGATTTTGGCATCAAGTGCCACGGGGTCTCCAAAGAGAAAAGCGGGCTTCTGGAGAGGCTTTCGGTCCAGCGTCTCGATTTTGAGATCCGTGACAATGGCCCTGACTCCTGGTGAACTAGCCTCAGTGACAAACTTTAGTCGATCTTCATCTTTATCTTGAACAATGGGAAGCTTTTGGCGTAGACTGAAGTTAACCTCAGGATCTTCACCTCCTTCATGGCCAAAATGGCTGTTAAAAGTGAGAGGATCACTTGAGTAGCGCACTGCACATGAGAATGAAAGTCAGTTAATACGGAGGAAAATAAACGCGAGGTTAATAAGGTCAAACCCGAGATGCAAGGGTCACCCCCGCGTTTTAAGTACAAAACGCGGAGGCTAACTTCGCATTCCAACGTCAAAACGCGAAGCACTGGCCCGCGTTTCATTGTCAAAACGCGGGTGTCAACCCCGTGTCTAATTGCCAAAACGCGGGTATCAATCCCGCGTTTCATTGCCAAAACGCGGGTGTCAACTCCGCGTTTCATTGCCAAAACGCGGGTGTCAACTCCGCGTTTCATTGCCAAAACGCGGATATCGATCCCGCGTTCCATTTCCAAAACGCGAGCTTCGCTCATCGTTTCCGTTGCTTCACGAAGAGGAAAACTTGACGAAGCAAGTTATGGCCAAAAGTCGAAACTTACCACTGAGCAAGGGGGTGTGCGAGGCTATGAGGGCTCGAGGGCGGCGCCAGCGGATCAGCCGGCGTGCTCGAGGAACCAGGAGCAGTCTTCTTGGACTTGACTGTCGATCTCTTGGGAGACATTCTCGTCGAGAAGAAGCTGAAAAAAGCTTGTGAAATGATCTGAGATTGGAGATGATCACCGGAGAAAGAAGGAATGCAATTTCCTTGGGAAAAAAGTCTGTAAGGCTTTCGATTTGACCCAAGGGTCTATTTATAGGGCCGCCAACCCATCAAATCTCCACGAGATTTTAGGCAAAGAATCCCGCCTGAGATCCCCGCGTCTCTTAACCAAATCGGTTCGACTTCAACCCCGCGTCCAAACTCCAAAACGCGGACCTCATCGCCGCGTCTTAACTCCAAAACGCGGACCTCATCACCGCGTCCAAACTCTAAAACGCGGATCTTATCGTCACGCTCAAAAATAAAACGCGGAGATCACCCCCACGTTTCAAGAGGGTATTACTTCGCGTTTCAAGCTCCAAAGTTGAGCACAACTTCTTCGAAGACAAAATGAAGAGCAATACCTCCTCAAGATCAAACAAAAGGAGAAGTCCAAAGTGTTCCAAAAGCTCGTCCCAGTCAACCGCAAGCTTTCGAAAACTTTGGAGGGGGTTCTGTAGGCTGTCAAAATTTTATCACTGATAAGCCACGATTCACTGAGATATCGTTGAACGAAGTCACAGTTTGAAGGCTTCTGAGGAAACAGGGTAGAATCACAAACACAAAGATAAGATCCAACCAAGAGGTTTAGCATCGTGTCCAAGCTCTAAAACGCGGAGCTCTTAGCCGCGTTCAAGCTCTAAACGCGGAGCTCTCAGCTGTGTCCAAAGCTCCAAAACGCGGAGCTCTCAGCCGCGTCCAAAGCTCCAAGCGCAGAGCTCTCAGCCGCGTCCAAACTCTAAAACGCGGAGCTCTTAGCCGCGTTCAAGCTCTAAACGCGGAGCTCTCACCGGCCCAAGCTCCAAAGCGGAGCTCTCGGCCGCGTCAAACTCTAAAGCGGAGCTCTCAGCCGCGTCCAAAGCTCCAAAACGCGGAGCTCTCAGCCGCGTCCAAAGCTCCAAAGCGGAGCCTTTAGCGTCTAAGCCCAAGGCGGGCGTCATGATCATGCTCAAACGCAGATCTCAACCCTCGCCAGAGACGCGAGGGTCATCTAAAAATAAAACGCGAGTCTTGCGCGTTTCCTATCTGTAAACACGATTTAAACGGTTCCAAAACCGTTTTCCTCGATTTGAGGGCCACGAATCCTCATTCTAAGGGGTCAGTTACACCCCTAAAATACCTATAAAAGGGGGAGAAAGATCTTCAGCAGGGAATCGGAAAAGGAGAGATTGGAGGCTAGAGAAAGAAAAGATCCAGAGGATTGATTCGTTGTGAGAGAGAGAGAGCTTGAGCTGTGGTCAACCCTAGCTCTCCTTCTTCGTCAGTTTGGCTTGGTTTTCAAACTCGTGCAGAGTTACTAAACTCGTCCTTCGAGTTATCAAACTCGTTAGAGTTCTAAAGACTTGCCTCGCAAGTCTCTTTCTACGTGATTCCACGAGCAAGACGGTCGGATCGTCCACGGGATACAAGGATCAAGCTCCTATCGCCGCCGTGAAGAACCCAGTTTTTAAACAAAAGGAAGGATCTCCGTTGACCCTTCCTTCTTTTGTAAATCGGGCAACCGATCGAGGAGTTTTGTAATTTCTTTTTATCTAAGTCAGTTAGAGAGAGAGAGAGTGCATTCGAGAGTTGTATTTATTCTTTCTTTAAAATCAGTTGGAAGGGATAATCTTTATTTTTACAGCTTTCAAATTTCCTCGCGAACAATAGGCCTAAAATCATGGGTTATACTTTATGAAATCATGAGTTTTGAACTCTACAAAATTAATTTTTGGTGGATAGAAATGATTAAAAAGGCCACAAACCATGGATTATAGCTTATGAAGTTGTGATTTTTGGACTCCACAAAATTATTATCCAATGGGTAGAAATATTTTTAAAAAGGGCACAAATCGTGGGTTATAGCTCATGCAATTCTTAATTTTGGATTCCACATAAATATTTTCTAGTGGAGAGAAACATTTAAACATGGCCATAAATCATGAGTTATAACTCATGAAATCATGAATTTTACATTCCGCAAAATTATTTACAATTGGTGAGAAATGATTAAAAATGACCACAAATCATAAGTTATAGCTCATAAAATTGTGAATTTTGGACTCTGAAAATTATTTTACAATGGGTAGAAATGATTAAAAATGGCAACAAATCATAGGTTTACCTCATGAAATTGTGAATTTTGGACTCCACAAAATTATTTTCCAGTGGGTAGAAATGATTAATAGTGGCAACAAATCATAGGTTTACCTCATGAAATTGTGAATTTTGGACTCCACAAAATTATTTTCCACTGGGTAGAAATGATTAAAAATGGCAACAAATCAAGGGTTATAGCTCATGTACTCGTGAATTTTTGCATAACAAAATTATTTGCTAATGGCTTGGAATGACTAAAATGGCCAGATATCATGTATTATTGTTCATGAAATTATAAATTTCAAGCTCCGCAAAATTGTTTGCCAATAGGTCTGAACATATAAAATTGCTACAAATCGTGGGTTATAGCTCATAAAATTCTCAATCTTGACCTCCACGAAATTATTTGCCAATGGATTATAACAACAAAAAAGAAAAAAAATATGGGTTATAGCTCATGAAATCTAGAATTTTGGAATCTGTAAAATTATTTTACAATGGGTAGAAAAAATAAAAATTGCCACAAATCGCTGGTTATAACTCTTGAAATCCTAAATTTTGGACTCTGTGTAATTATTTTCCAATGAGTAGAGACAATTAAAAATGGCTAATAATCATGATTATGGCTCCTGAACTCATGAATTTTTGTTTCCATAAAATTATTTTCCAATGGGTCAGAATAAATAAAAATAGCAAGATATTGAGTGTCACAGCTCAAGAAATCATGAAATTTGGTCTTCACGAAATTATTTGCTAATGGTCAGAACAAATAAAAATGGCCACAAATCACGGGTTATAGCTCATGAAATCATAAAGTTTAGCCTCAGCTAAGTTAGGGTAGAAACAAGTAACAATGGCCAAAATCCGAGGATTATAGCTCATTAAATCATGAATATTTACTTTGTAATTAGTTGTCAAATAAGTCTAATCGATTATAATGACTAAATATTGCTAGAAATCGTGGGCAATAGCGCATGAAATACTGAATTTTGGACTCTCTAAAATTAATTATTAATGAATTAAAATGGTTAAAAAATGCTAAAAAATTATGGGTTATAGCTCATGAAATATTGAATTTTGGCCTTCATGAAATTATTTATAAATAGCTTGGAACGACTAGAAATGGCAAGAAATCATTCGTTATAGCTAGTGAAATCTTGAGTCTTGGCCTTTGAAGAATTTTTCACCATTGACTGACTAAAAATGACTTGAAATCATGTGTTATAGTTCATGAAATCGCGAATTTTAGACTCTATGAACTTATTTGCCAATGGTTAGAAATGACCAAAAATAGCAAAATATCATGGGTTATAGCTCATGAAAATCCTGAATTTTTTGCTCGGAAATTATTTAGCGGGGGGTCAGAACGAATAAACGTAGTCACAAATCAAGGGTTATAGCTCATGAAATCGTGAATTTGGCCTTTGCAAAATTATCTGCTACTGGGTCGTAATGACTAAAAATGGTAACAAATCATGAGTTATAGCTCATGAAATCATTAATTTTTTCCTTCACGAAATTATTTGCAAGTATGTCAGAATGACTAAAAATAACCATAAATTGTGGGTCATAGCTCATGAAACTTGAATTACAAGCTGCACAAAATTATTTGCCAATGGGTCTATTCGAATAAAAATAGTGAAAAATCATGGGCTCTAGCTCATTAAAATCATAAATTTTGGCTTTCGAAAAGTTATTTGCCAATGACTCAGAATGACTAAAAGTGGCTAAAAATTATGGATTTTTAGCACATGAAATTATGAATTTTTAACTCTGTAAAAGTTTTTGTCAATGGGTAGATATAATTTAAAATGGACAAAAATTAAAGGTTATGGCTCATGAAATTATTGAATTTTTATTCTAAAAACTATTTGGCACTGGGTCAAAATGAATATAAATGGTCACTAATCATGGGTTATAGCCCATGGAGTCGTGATTTTTGGCCTCAACGAGGCTATTTCAAATGGGTCGAAATGAATAAAAATAGCCAGAAATCATGCGCTATAGCTCATAAATTCGTTAATTTTGGCTCCATGAAATTATTTGCCAATGGGTCTGAATGAATAAAAATGGCCACAAATCGTAGGTTATAAGCTCATGAACTTTAGAATTTTGGACTCAGCTAAATTATTTTTCACTGGGTAGAAACGATGAAAAATGGCTATAAATCATGAATTATGGCTCATGAAACTGTGACATTTGGACTCTACAAAATTATTTTTCAATGGGTAGAAACAATTAAAGAAGGCCATAAATCATGGATTATAGCTCATGAAATCGTGATCTTTGGACTTCGAGAAATTATTTTCCACCAGGTAGAAATAATTAAAAATGGCCACAAATCGTGGGTTTTAGATCATGAATTCTTGAATTTTGGATTTCGTGAAACTATTTTCTAGTGGGTAGAAGCGGCAAATAATGGACACAGATGAGTTATAGCTCATGAAATCATAAATTTTGAACTACACAAATTATTTGCTAATGACTCAAAATGACTAAAAATGGCCAGATATCGCGTATTATAGCTAATAAAATTATGAAGTTTGGCCTCCTCAAAATTATTTGCTAATGGGTCGGAATGAATAAAAATAGCCACAGATCGTGAGTTATAGCTTATGAAATCTTGAATTTTGGCCTCAACAAAGTTTTTGGCCAATGGGTTGAAAAAGGGCCAAAATCTAAGGGTTATAGCTAATAAAATCTTGAATTTTACCTCTACGAAATTATTTGCTAATGGGTCAGAATGACTAAAAATGGCCAAAAATCATGGGTTATAACTCATTAAATTGTAAAGTTTGGGCTCTATAGACTTATTTGCTGATTGGTCCAAATGACTAAAAGTGGGCAAAATTATGGGTTATAGCTTACAAATTCCTAAATTTTGAACTCCACATAATTATTAGTCAATAGTTCAAAATATCAAAAATAGCCAAAATCCTGTGTAATAGCTCATGAAATTTAGGAACTTTGTACTTTGTGAAATAATTTGCTAATGGGTTAAAACAACAAAAAAAAATATACCAAAATCATGGGCTATTGTTTTGGGTATTAAAATTATATCTGACTCAAGATTACAATGTCAAGAAAATAAGAAAAACTTGTTTAAAGCTGAGTTCTTTTCTGTGTGCTGATGGAGTGTTGATCTTGTATGTTGTTGATGGTCCAAATGATTGATGATGGGTCTTCTTGCTGATTTTCAAAGGCATTGACGAAAGAAAGCGAAAATTTGATCTCTGATCTCTCTCTTAGGGAGCAAAGAAGAAGTTAAGATTGGATTAGATTAAGTACTCCAAAAATGAGTAATCTTCCCTCCTCTTATAGGCTAAGAGAGAGTTAGTGGCTATCAAATGTGGATTAGTAGCCATTAACTTAGGAGATTATGGGGGTGAGTCGTTTCCACAAAAACAATTCTTGAAAAGATCATAGGCGAAGTTTGCCAAAAATGGCCATGGGCAAAGTTATCTAAGTGATCATGGGCAAAGTTTGTTTTGACGAACTTCACCTAGAATGTGGGTAGCCCACTTCCCCTGGGGTGTGGATGACATCACTTGCGTGGTCTATTTGGGTGAAGTTCATTTTAGACAAACTTCGCTTGAAGCTTCTCTCCTACTTGGTCTTTAGAGCGAGCTGCATTGTGGCTTGGAAGAGTCTCACTATGGCTTGGGCGAGCTTCGCCTGGGCACATTCTTGGCCCCCATGAAGAATTTAGCCTATGGGCGTTTGCTTCTTGAGCTTGTGTTGGACTGACCATTGGTCTAGGGCAGATTATATTTTGATTATCTATAGCTATAGCTCATGAAATTATAAATATTTCACTCCGTAAATTTAGTTACCAATAAGTCTAATCAAATAAAAATGGGAAAAAACTATGAGTTATAGCTCCTGAAATCATGAATTTTTGATTTGACAAAATTATTTATGAATTGATCACAACGACTAACTACTACTAGAAACTATAGATAATAGCTTATGAAATCCTAAATTTTGGACTTCCCAAAATTAATAGCCAATGTGTAAATGCCCAAAAATCATGGGTTATATTCATGAAATTTTAAATCTTTGCCTTGGCAAAATTATTTGCAAATGGCTGGCAATGATTGAAAATAATTAGAAATCAAGTATTATACCTCATGAAATTATGAATTTTGACATCCGCGAAATAATTTGTCAATGGATCGAAAAGAATAAAAAAGGTCATAAATCGTATGTTATAGCTCATAAAATCTTGAGTTTTAGTCTCATCAAAATGATTTGCCAGTGATTGACTGAAAATGGCCAGAAATTGTGGCCTATATAGCTTATGAAGTACTAAGTTTTCGCCTCCATAAAGTTATTTGCTAAGAGGTTGGAATGACTAAAATTATCCGAGATCATGGGTTATAAGCTCAAGAAATTGTGAATATTTTCTCCGTGAAATTATTTACCAATGGGTGCACGACTAAAAATAGTAAAAATATCATGCGTTATAGCTTATGAGCTCTTGAAATTTTAACTTGGAAAATTATTTGGCAATGAGTCAGAATGACTAACAATAGTCACAAATCGTTAATTATAGCTCATGAAATCCTGAATTTTTACCTCCGCAAAATTATTTTCCAATGAGTCATAGTGACTAAAAATGGTCACAAATCATGGAATATAGCATGTGAAATCATTGATTTTCACATCCATGAAATTATTTGCCAATGTGTCGCTATGACTAAAAATGACCGAAATTCGTAGGTCATAGCTTATAAAATCGTGAATTACAAACTGCACAAATTATTTGCCATTGAGTCCTCTTGAATAAAATGTCCAAAAATCATGGACTATAGCTCATTAAATCGTGAATTTTGCTATCCGAAAAATTATTTTCCAATGGCTCAAAATGACTAAAAATCGTGGGTTTATACAGCACATGAAATTATAAATTTTAGACACCACAAAATTAGTTGTGAATTGTTCTAAACGACTAACAATGACCACAATTCGTGGGTTATAGCTCATAAAATCCTTAGTTTAGACCCTGTAAAATTATTTGTCAATAAATGATTAAAAAAGGCTAAAAAAGAAGGATTATGGCTTATGAAATCATGAAATTTGAATTCTAAAAATTATTTAGCAATGGGTAAAAATGAATCAAAATGGCCACAAATCGTGGATATTAGCTCATGAAATTGTTGTTTTTGGTCTGCGCAAAACTATTTGCAAATGCGTCGAAATGAATAAAAATGGCTAGAAATCGTGAGCTAGCTCAAGAATTCATTAATTTTGCTCTCCGTGAATACGGTTGTTAATGGATTGAAAGGAATAAAAATGGCCAATAAATCAAAGTTTATAACTCATGAAATCTAGAATTTTGGCTTCTGCGAACTTATTTACCGATGTATCGGAATGCCTAAAAAATGGCAACAAATTGTAAGTTTTAGCTTATGAAATCAAGGATTTTAGACTCTATGAAATTCTTTGCTAATGAGTGAGAACAACTAAAAATGACAAAACAATTATGGGTTATAGCTCATAAAATCCTAACTTTTGGATTGCACGAAATTATTTGCAAATGGGTCGAAACATCAAAAATGACCAGAAATCATGGGTAATAGCTCATGAATTTTATAATCCGTAAAATTATTTACCAATGGGTTGAAATGACCAAAAATGTATAAAAATGATAGGTTATAGCATATGAAATCATTAAATTTTTACTCCGAAATTATTTGCTAATAAGTCAAATCGAATAAAGTGGCCCAAAGTCATGAGTTTATATTTCATGAAATCCTGAACTTTGGACTCCCCAAAATTATTTATCAATAGGACGTAACAACTATAAACTACAATAATCGCGGGTAATAGCTCATGAAATACTAAAATTTGTACTCCCAAAATTAATTGCCGATGCGTAGAAATGATTAAAAAAGGCCAAAAATTGTGGGTTTTAACTCATAAAATCGTGCCTTTAGCCCTTGCAAATTTATTTGCAAATGGCTCAGAATGACTAATAATGATCGAAAATCATGTGTTATACTCATGAAATCATGAATTTTGGCTCCCATGAAACCATTGGCATATGGTTCAAAAGAAATAAAAATGGCCACAAAATTGTGGATTATAGCTCATGAACTTGTGAAGTTTTGGAGTCCATAAAATTACTTCACAACGGGTAGAAACAACTAAAAATAGCTTAAAATAGTGGATTATAGCTCTTGAAATCCTAAATTTTAGACTCTACAATATTATTTTTTAGTAGGTAGAAATAACTAAAAATGCATACAGATCATGAATTATAGCTCATGGACTCATTAATTTTAATTTCCACATTATTCTTTTCCAATGGGTCTAAATGGTCATATATTGTGTGTTATAGCTGATAAATCATGAATTTTGCCTTGGCAAAATTATTTGCCAATGAGTCTGAATGAATAAAAATGACCACAAATCGCGGGTTATAGCTCATGAAATCATAAATTTTAGCTTTAGCATAGTTATTTGCCAACGGGTAGAAACAAGTAAAACTTGCCAAAATCCGAGGGTTATAGCTCATAAAATCGAGAATATTTGACCCTATAAAATTAGTTTGCAATTATTCTAATTGAATACAAATGGTCAAAAATCATTGGTTGTAGCTTAGAAAATTATGAATTTTAGCCTCTATGAAATTTATTTGTCAATCAATCGCAACGACTAAATATTGCTAGAAATCATGGAGAATAGCTCATGAAATCTTGAAGTTTTGACTTCCCAAAATTAATTACCAATGGGTGGAAACAATGAAAAATGCCCAAAAATTGTGGCTGAAATCTTAAATTTTAGCCTTCATGAAATAATATGTAGATGGTTCGAAATGACTAAAAATGATCAAAAATCATGTGATATAGCTCATAAAATCATGAATTTAACCTTCGTTAAATTATTTGCCAATAAATCAGAAAGAATAAAAATGGCCACAAATCGTGGGCTATATAGCTAATGAAATATTGAGTTTTAGCCTCATGAATTTTGCACTCTTTGAAATTATTTGATAATGGCTAGAAATGACCAAAAATAGTAAAAAATCATAGGATATAGCTCATGAAATGCAAGCCTATGGCCCATAAAATTATGGAATTTGAATTGTAAAAACTATTTGGCACTGGGTCGGAATGAATAAAATGGCCACAAATCCTCGTTTATAGCTCATGGTGTCGTGATTTTTGGCCTCCACGAAACTATTAGCAAATGGGTCAGAACAAATAAACATGGCTAGAAATCATGCGCTATAGCTCATGAATTTGTTAAGTTTGGCCTCCGCGAAATTGTTTGCCAATGGGTCAAGACGAATAAAAATGGCTACAAATCATAGGTTATAGCTCAAAAAATATAGAATTTTGACATCTACGAAACTATTTGCCAATGGGTCAGAGTAAATAAAAATGGCCAAAAATGATGGATTATAGCTAATGAAATTGTCAATTTTGGACTCTCTGAATTTATCTTTCAATAGGTCAAAATAGCTAAAAATGGCCAAAAATTATGGGTTATAGCTCATGAAATCCTAAATTTTGGACTTCACAAAATTATTTGTGTATGGGTCGAAACATAAAAAAAAGGCTTAAAAATCATGGGTACTAAAATCATGAATTTTGTAACACACAAAATAATTTGCAAATGCATTGAAACAACCAAAATGTATGAAAATCATGGGCTGTAGCTCATGAAATTGTGAATTTTTTACTCACAAATCATGAGTATAGCTCATGAAATCCAAAATTTTGGCATCCGCGAAATTATTTGTCAATGGAAGGAACAAAAAAAATGCCCAAAATTCGTGGGTTATAGCTCATGAAATCATGAAGTTTAGACTCCGTGAAATTATTTTCCAATGGGTCAGAACAACTAAAAATGACCAAAACTCATGGGTTATAGCCTCATGAAATCCTAAATTTTGTACTCCACAAAATTATTTTTGAATGGGTCGAAACATCAAAAAAGGGCCAAAATCATGGGGTAATAACCCATAAAATCGTGAATTTTTCAATGCACAAAATTATTTTCCAACACATTGAAACACCCAAAATGTCTGAAATCGTTGGCTATAGCCCATGAAATCGTGAACTTTATACATGAAATTATTCACCAATAAGTCAGATCAAATTAACATGGCCAAAAATCGTGAGTTATAACCGGTAAAATCATGAATTTTGGACTCCCAAAATTATTTGTCAATGGGTTACAACGACTAAAATTGCCAAAAATTGAGGGTAATAGCTCATCAAATTTTGAACTTTGGACTCCCAAAATTAAATGCCAATGGGTACAAATGATTAAAAATTATAAAAATCGGGGATTATGGCTCATGAAATCGTGCATTTTGGCATTCACGAAATTATTTGCAAATGACTCGAATGATTAAAACAAATTGCCAAAAATCATGTATAGCTCATGAAATTATGAATTTTAGCATCTATAAAATTATTTGCCAATGAGTCCGAATGAATAAAATGACCACAAATCGCGGGTTATAGCTCATGAAATCATAAATTTTAGCTTTAGCATAGTTATTTGCCAACGGGTAGAAACAAGTAAAACTTGCCAAAATCCGAGGGTTATAGCTCATAAAATCGAGAATATTTGACCCTATAAAATTAGTTTGCAATTATTCTAATTGAATACAAATGGTCAAAAATCATTGGTTGTAGCTTAGAAAATTATGAATTTTAGCCTCTATGAAATTTATTTGTCAATCAATCGCAACGACTAAATATTGCTAGAAATCATGGAGAATAGCTCATGAAATCTTGAAGTTTTGACTTCCCAAAATTAATTACCAATGGGTGGAAACAATGAAAAATGCCCAAAAATTGTGGCTGAAATCTTAAATTTTAGCCTTCATGAAATAATATGTAGATGGTTCGAAATGACTAAAAATGATCAAAAATCATGTGATATAGCTCATAAAATCATGAATTTAACCTTCGTTAAATTATTTGCCAATAAATCGAAAGAATAAAATGGCCACAAATCGTGGGCTATATAGCTAATGAAATATTGAGTTTTAGCCTCATGAATTTTGCACTCTTTGAAATTATTTGATAATGGCTAGAAATGACCAAAAATAGTAAAAAATCATAGGATATAGCTCATGAAATGCAAGCCTATGGCCCATAAAATTATGGAATTTGAATTGTAAAAACTATTTGGCACTGGGTCGGAATGAATAAAATGGCCACAAATCCTCGCTTATAGCTCATGGTGTCGTGATTTTTGGCCTCCACGAAACTATTAGCAAATGGGTCGAACAAATAAACATGGCTAGAAATCATGCTATAGCTCATGAATTTGTTAAGTTTGGCCTCCGCGAAATTGTTTGCCAATGGGTCAAGACGAATAAAAATGGCTACAAATCATAGGTTATAGCTCAAAAAATATAGAATTTTGACATCTACGAAACTATTTGCCAATGGGTCAGAGTAAATAAAAATGGCCAAAAATGATGGATTATAGCTAATGAAATTGTCAATTTTGGACTCTCTGAATTTATCTTTCAATAGGTCAAAATAGCTAAAAATGGCCAAAAATTATGGGTTATAGCTCATGAAATCCTAAATTTTGGACTTCACAAAATTATTTGTGTATGGGTCGAAACATAAAAAAAAGGCTTAAAAATCATGGGTACTAAAATCATGAATTTTGTAACACACAAAATAATTTGCAAATGCATTGAAACAACCAAAATGTATGAAAATCATGGGTCAGAGCTCATGAAATTGTGAATTTTTACTCACAAATCATGAGTATAGCTCATGAAATCCAAAATTTTGGCATCCGCGAAATTATTTGTCAATGGGTTACAACGACTAAAATTGCCAAAAATTGAGGGTAATAGCTCATCAAATTTTGAACTTTGGACTCCCAAAATTATTTGTCAATGGGTACAAATGATTAAAAATTATAAAAATCAGGGATTATGGCTCATGAAATCGTGCATTTTGGCATTCACGAAATTATTTGCAAATGACTCGAATGATTAAAACAAATTGCCAAAAATCATGTATAGCTCATGAAATTATGAATTTTAGCATCTATAAAATTATTTGCCAATGAGTTAGAATAAATAAAATAGCCACAAATCGTGACTTATAGCTCATGAAATCATAAATTTTAGCTTTAGCATAGTTATTTGCCAACGGTAGAAACAAGTAAAACTTGCCAAAACCGAGGGTTATAGCTCATAAAATCGAGAATATTTGACCCTATAAAATTAGTTTGCAATTATTCTAATTGAATACAAATGGTCAAAAATCATTGGTTGTAGCTTAGAAAATTATGAATTTTAGCCTCTATGAAATTTATTTGTCAATCAATCGCAACGACTAAATATTGCTAGAAATCATGGAGAATAGCTCATGAAATCTTGAAGTTTTGACTTCCCAAAATTAATTACCAATGGGTGGAAACAATGAAAAATGCCCAAAATTGTGGTGAAATCTTAAATTTTAGCCTTCATGAAATAATATGTAGATGGTTCGAAATGACTAAAAATGATCAAAAATCATGTGATATAGCTCATAAAATCATGAATTTAACCTTCGTTAAATTATTTGCCAATAAATCGAAAGAATAAAATGGCCACAAATCGTGGGCTATATAGCTAATGAAATATTGAGTTTTAGCCTCATGAATTTTGCACTCTTTGAAATTATTTGATAATGGCTAGAAATGACCAAAAATAGTAAAAATCATAGGATATAGCTCATGAAATGCAAGCCTATGGCCCATAAAATTATGGAATTTGAATTGTAAAACTATTTGGCACCGGGTCGAATGAATAAAATGGCCACAAATCCTCGCTTATAGCTCATGAAATCCAAAATTTTGGCATCCGCGAAATTATTTGTCAATGGGTTACAACGACTAAAATTGCCAAAAATTGAGGGTAATAGCTCATCAAATTTTGAACTTTGGACTCCCAAAATTATTTGCCAATGGGTCAAGACGAATAAAATGGCCAAAAATTATGGGTTATAGCTCATGAAATCCTAAATTTTGTACTCCACAAAATTATTTTTGAATGGGTCAAACATCAAAAGGGCCAAAATCATGGGGTAATAACCCATAAAATCGTGAATTTTTCAATGCACAAAATTATTTTCCAACACATTGAAACACCCAAAATGTACGAAATCGTTGGCTATAGCCCATGAAATCGTGAACTTTATACGCATGAAATTATTCACCAATAAGTCAGATCAAATTAACATGGCCAAAAATCGTGAGTTATAACCGGTAAAATCATGAATTTTGGACTCCCAAAAATTATTTGTCAATGGGTTACAACGACTAAAAATTGCCAAAAATTGAGGGTAATAGCTCATCAAATTTTGAACTTTGGACTCCCAAAATTAAATGCCAATGGGTACAAATGATTAAAAATTATAAAAATCAGGGGATTATGGCTCATGAAATCGTGCATTTTGGCATTCACGAAATTATTTGCAAATGACTCAGAATGATTAAAACAAATTGCCAAAAATCATGTATAGCTCATGAAATTATGAATTTTAGCATCTATAAAATTATTTGCCAATGCGTTGAAATGACTAAAAGCGCTAATGGGTCAAAATATCGTGGGTTATAGCTTAAGATATTGTGAATTTTGAATTTGTGAAATTATTTGCTAATGGGTCAAAATAACTAGAAATGATAAAAATCATGGGTCATAGCTCATGGAATCCTAAATTTTGGACTTCACAAAATTATTTGTGTATGGGTCGAAACATAAAAAAAAGGCTTAAAAATCATGGGTACTAAAATCATGAATTTTGTAACACACAAAATAATTTGCAAATGCATTGAAACAACCAAAATGTATGAAAATCATGGGTCAGAGCTCATGAAATTGTGAATTTTTACTCACAAATCATGAGTATAGCTCATGAAATCCAAAATTTTGGCATCCGCGAAATTATTTGTCAATGGAAGGAACAAAAAAAATGCCCAAAATTCGTGGGTTATAGCTCATGAAATCATGAAGTTTAGACTCCGTGAAATTATTTTCCAATGGGTCAGAACAACTAAAAATGACCAAAACTCATGGGTTATAGCCTCATGAAATCCTAAATTTTGTACTCCACAAAATTATTTTTGAATGGGTCGAAACATCAAAAAAGGGCCAAAATCATGGGGTAATAACCCATAAAATCGTGAATTTTTCAATGCACAAAATTATTTTCCAACGCATTGAAACACCCAAAATGTACGAAATCGTTGGCTATAGCCCATGAAATCGTGAACTTTATACGCATGAAATTATTCACCAATAAGTCAGATCAAATTAACATGGCCAAAAATCGTGAGTTATAACCGGTAAAATCATGAATTTTGGACTCCCAAAATATTTGTCAATGGGTTACAACGACTAAAATTGCCAAAAATTGAGGGTAATAGCTCATCAAATTTTGAACTTTGGACTCCCAAAATTAAATGCCAATGGGTACAAATGATTAAAAATTATAAAAATCAGGGGATTATGGCTCATGAAATCGTGCATTTTGGCATTCACGAAATTATTTGCAAATGACTCAGAATGATTAAAACAAATTGCCAAAAATCATGTATAGCTCATGAAATTATGAATTTTAGCATCTATAAAATTATTTGCCAATGAGTTAGAATAAATAAAATAGCCACAAATCGTGACTTATAGCTCAAGAACTCCTAAATTTTGGTCACAACAAAATTATTTGCTAATGGTTTAGAATGACTGAAAATGACCAGAAATCGTGAATTCACGAAATCTAGAATTTTGGGATCTGTTAAATTTTTAAACTAGCTAAAAATCGTTAGTTATGGCTCATAAAATCATGAATTTTAGATTCTAAATAATATTTGGCAATGGGTTGGAATGAATAAAAATGGCCATAATCATGGGTTGAAATTTTGCGCTATAACTCATGAATTCATTAATTTTGGTTTCGTGTAATTGTTTGCTAATGGGTCGGAACAAATAAAAATAGCCACAAATTGTAGGTTAAAGCTCATGAAATCCAGAATTTTAGCGTTCACAACATTATTTGCCAATGGAAAGGAAGGATTAAAAATGGACAATATCATATATTATAGCTCATGAAATCATGAATTTTGACTTCCGCAAAATTATTTGCCAATGAGTTAGAATAAATAAAAATAGCCACAAATCGTGACTTATAGCTCATGAAATCCTAAAGTTGGCCTCAACAATATTATTTACCAATGGGTTGAAACAAATAAAATAAATGACTGAAAATAGCCAAAAAAACATGAGCCACAACTTGAAATCAAGAATTTTGGACTTTGAAAAATTATTTGCCAATGCGTTGAAATGACTAAAACTGCTAATGGGTCAAAATATCGTGGGTTATAGCTTAAGATATTGTGAATTTTGAATTTGTGAAATTATTTGCTAATGGGTCAAAATAACTAGAAATGATAAAAAATCATGGGTCATAGCTCATGGAATCCTAAATTTTGGACTTCATGAAGTTATTTACAAATGGGTCGAAACATTAAAAAATGGCCCAAATAAATGGTAATAGCTCATAAAATCATGAATTTTGTGATCTGCAAAATTATTTGCTAATAGGTTGAAACAAAATAAGTATGAAAATTGAGGGATATAACTCATGAAATCGTAAATATTTGACTCCATGAAATTATTTACTAGTAAGTCTAATCAAATAAAAATAGCCAAAAATCGTGAGTTATAGCTCGTGAAATCATGAATTTTGGACTCCCCAGAATTTATTTTCATTGGTTGCAATGACAAAAAATGGTGAATAATCATGGGCTATAGCTTATGAAATTGTCCATTTTGGCCTCTAGGAAATGTTTTGCAAATGGCTCAGAACATCTAAAAATGGCCAAAAATTGTGTGCTAGCTCCTCAAATCATGAATATTTCAAGGCCATGAAATTATTTTCTAACAAATCAGCACAAATAAAAGTGGCCACAAACATGGGTTATAGCTCATTAATTCCTAAAATTTGTCATCAGCAAAATTATTTGCCAATGGGTTAGAATGACTAAAAATAGCCAAAATGTTTTTTTTATAACTCATGAAATCCTGATGTTCGGCCTTTTAAAAATTATTCTAAATTTTGGACTCCAAAAAATTATTTCTCGTTGCTTCAGACTGACTAAAGATGGCCAAAAATTATAGATTATAGGCTATAAAATCATGAATTTTGAACCTTGCGAAATTATTTTTTGATAGGCAGAAATGATCAAAAAGGCCATGAAGTCTTGGTTATAGCTTATGAAATCATGATTTTCAGACTCTACAAAATAATTTTCCAATGGGTATAAATGATTACAAAATGTCACAAATCGTGGGTTATAGCTTATGAAATCCTTAATTTTAGACTAGATGAAAATAGTTTCCATTCGGGAGAAAAGATTAAATATGGCCATAAATTATGGGTAAATATGGCCATAAATCATGGATTATACCTCATGAAATTGTAAATTATAAACTGCACAAAATTATTCGCCAATGGGTCTATTCAAATAAACATGGCCAAAACAATATGGCCTATAGCTCATTAAATCATTAATTTTGGCCTTCTAGAAAATATTTACCAATGGCTTTGAATGAATTAAAATGGCTAAAAATCCCGGGTTATAGCACATGAAATCCTAAATTTTGGATTCTGCAAAAAAAACCTCATTGAGTAGAAATGACTAAAAATGGCCAAAAATCACAGGTTATGGATCATGAAATTGTGGACTCTGAATTCTAAAAACAACTTTGCATTGGCTCGGAATGAATAAAAATGGCAACAAATCATGGGTTATAGCTCAAAAAGTCGAGATTTTGGCCTTAACAAAACTATTTACAAATGGGTCGAAGTGAAAAAAGATGTCCAGAAATTGTGTGCTATACCTCATCAATTCATTAATTTTAGCCTCCATGAAATTATTTGCCAACGGGTTAGAGCGGATAAAAATGGCCACAAATCTTAGGTTATACCTCATGAAATCCAAAATTTTAGCGTTCGCAAAATTATTTGTCGATAAGTCAGAGTAGATTAAAATGGCCAAAATTCATGGGTTATAGCTTATAAAATCATGAATTTTAAACTCTTTGAAATTATTTTCCAATTTGCCAGAACAACTAAAAGTGTCCATAAATCATGGATTACAATTCATGAAATCCAAAAATTTGGACTTCACAAAATTATTTGTGAATGGGTCAAAACATCAAAAAAGGGCTAAACATCATGAGTAACAGCCTATAAAATCATGACTTTGTAATGCACAAATTTTTTTTGCCAATACATTGAAATGACAAAAAATGTACGAAAATCATGGACTATAGCTCATAAAATCATGATTTGTTTTACTCATGAATTTTGCAATAAATCTAATCAAATTAAAATGACCAAAAATCATGAGTTATAGCTTAAGAAATCATGAATTTTGGACTCTCCAAAATTATTTATCAAAGGGTCACAACAACTAAAAATTGCTAGAACACTTGGGTAATGGCTCGTGAAATCATGAACTTTGAACTCCAGAAATTAAATGCCAATGGGTATAAATGGTTAAAAATTATAAAAAAATCATGGGTTATTACTCATGAAATCGTGCATTTTGGCATCCATGAAATTATTTACAAATGGTTCAGAATGATTAAAAAGGCCAAACATCGTGTGTTATAGCTCATGAAATTATGAATTTTGGCATATGCAGAATTATTTACCAATGGGTCAGAATAAATAAAAATGGTCAAATATTATGGGTTATAGCTCATGAGTTCGAAAACTTTTGGTCTTAGCAAAATTATTTTCCAGTGGTTTAGAGCGACTAAAAAGAACTAAAATTTGTGGGTTACAGCACATGAAATCCTAAATTTCGGCCTTCACAAAATTATTTTAAAATGGGCAGAACTAACTAAAAATAGCCAGAAATAATGTGCTATAGCTCATCAAATCTAAGATTTTGGACTCCACTCAATTATTTTTCACTCGGTTGGAATGATTAAAAATGACCATAAATTATAGGTTATAGCTCATGATATTGTGAATTTTGGACTCTACAAAATTATTTTCCAATAGATAGAAACGATTAAAATAGTCTACAAATCGTAGGTTATATCTCATGAAGTTGTGATTTTTGGACGTCGAGAATTTATTTTCCAATGGTAGAAATAATTGAAAATGGCCACAAATCATAGGTTACAGTTCATGAATTCTTAAATTTTAGACTCCATGAAATTATTTTCTAGTGGGTAGAAATGATTAAAAATGGCTATAAATTATGAATTATAGCTTATGACATTGTGATTTTTGGACTCCGCAAGACTATTTGCTAATGGCTTGAAATGAATAAAAATGGCTAGATGTCATGTGTTATAGCTAATGAAATCACGACGTTTAGCCTCAGCAAAATTATTTGCCACTGGATCGGAATGAATAAAAATGCCCACAAGTTGTGAGTTATAGCTCATAAAATCCTTAATTTTGGCTTCAGTAAAATTATTTACCAAAGGGGTTAAAATGGCCAAAATATGAGGGATATAGCTAATGAAATCTTGAATTTTAGCCTCTATGAAATTAGTACCAATGGGTACAAATGACTAACGATGGTAAAAAATTGTGGGTTATAGCTGATTAAATTGTAAAGCTTAGACTCTGTGAAATAATTTGCCAATGGGTCAAAATAACTAAAATTGGCCAAAAATTACGGGTTATAGCTCATGAAATCTGAAACTTTGGACCCCACTTAATTATAAGTCAATGGGTTGAAACATAAAAAATGGCCAAAATCCTGTGTAATAGCTCATATAGTCAGGAACTTTGTAGTCCACGAAAGTAGTTGCCAATGGGTCAAAATTCGAGAGTTATTACACATGATTTTGGCAATGGGTTGAAATCCTGAATTTTGGACTTCTCAAAATTAATTGTCAATGGGTAAATGCCCAAAAATCATGGGTTATACTCATGAAATTTTGAATTTTGCCTTGGCGATTTGCAAATGGCTGACAATGACTGAAAATGTTCAGAAATCAAGTGTTATAGCTTATATGAATTTTGACCTCCACGACAATAGTTGGCAATGGGTCGGAAAAAATAAAAAGGCCACAAATCGTGTGTTATAGTTCATAAAATCTTGAGTTTTGGTCCAAGCAAAATGATTTGCTAATGATTGACTAAAAATAGCTAGAAACCATGAGTTATAGTTCATGAAGTCCTTTATTTTGGCCTTCGTAAAGTTATTTGCCAATAGGTCAGAACGACTAAAAGTGGCCACGATTATGGGTTATAGCTTATTAAATTGTGAATTTCTTTACTCTGAATTAGTAAAAAAAATGGCCACAACTCATGAACTCCTAAAGTTTTGACTAGGAAAATTGTTTTGCAATGGGTCGAAACGACTAACGATAGTCACAAATCATGGATTATAGCTCATAAAATCCTAAATTTTGGCCACTGCAAAGTTATTTTCCAATGGGTCATAGCAACAAAAAATGGCCACAAATTGTAGGTAATAGCTCATGAAATTATTATTTTTCACATTCGTGAAATTTTTTGCCAATGTGTCGATATGACTAAAAATGATAAAAAATTGTTGGTCATAGTTCATTAAATTGAGAACTACAAACTACGCCAAATAATTTGCCAATGAGTCTAGTCAAATAAAAATGGCCAAAAATAATGGGCTATAGTTTATTACCATGAATTTTGGCATTCGGAAATTTATTTGCCAATGACTCGAAACAACTAAAAATGACTAAAAGTTGTGAGTTTATATCACATGAAATCGTAAATTTTACACGCTATAAAATTAGTTGTCAATTGCTCAAAACGATTAAAAATGACCACAAATCGTTGGTTATAGCTCATGAAATCCTAAATTTGGACTACATAAAATTATTTGTCAATGAGTAAAAATGATTATAATTGGCAAAAATGGTGGGTTATGGCTCATGAAATCGCGAATGTTGGATTCTAAAAGTTATTTACCAATGGATAAAAATGATAAAAATGGCCACAAATCGTGGGTAATAGCTCATAAAATCATAGTTTTTGGCCTAAATAAAACTATTTGCAAATGCGTCGTAATGAATAAAAATGGCTAGAAATCGTGTGCTATCGCTCAATAATTATAAATTTTGCCTCTGTAGATTTGATTGCTAAAATGTCAAAACGAACAAAAATGGCCACAATTAGTAGGTATAACTCATGAAATCCATAATTCTGGCCTCTATGAAATTATTTGTCAATGTATCAGAATGACTAAAAATAGCCAAAAATCATAGATTTTAGCTAATGAAATCAAAAATTTAGGACTATGAAATTCTTTGCTAATGGGTGAGAATAATAAAAAATGACCAAAAAGCATGGGTTATAGCGCATAAAATCCTAAACTTTGGATTATATGAAATTATTTGCCAATGGGTCAAAGCATGAAAAGTGGCTAGAAATCATGTGTGATAGCTCATGAATTTTGTAATCCATAAAATTATTTATTAATGTGTTGAAATGACCAAAATGTACAAAAATCATGGCCTATAGCTCATGAAATCGTGAAGTTTTGTATCTACAAAATTATTTGCTAATAAGTCTAATAAAATAAAATGGCCAAAAATCATGAGTTTATATCTCATGAAATCCTGAACTTTGTACTTCGCAATTAATTGCCAATGGGTAGAAATGATTAAAAAGACCAAAAATTATGGATTATAGCTCATGAATTCATGTATTTTAGCCCCATAAAATTATTTACAAATGGTTTGAAACAATTAAAATAGCCAAAATGATGTGTTATAGCTTATGACATTATGAATTTTGGCCTCCATTAAATTATTGACTAATGGGCTAGAACTAATTAAAATGGACATAAAATCATGGATTATAGCTCATGAAATTGTGAATTTTATAATCCATAAAATTATTTTGCAACGGATAGAAACAATAAAAATACCCACAAAAGTGGGTTATAGCTCTTAAAATCCTAAATTTTGGACTCTACGAAATTATTTTCGAGCTGGTAGAAATGACTAAAATGGCTACAAATTGTGGATTATAACTCGTAAAATCATAAATTTTTATTTCTATGAAGTTATTTCCTAATGGGTCTAAATGAAAAAGTGGCCAGATATCGTGTGTCATAGCTCATGAAATCATGAATTTTATCATGCACAAAATTATTTGCCATTGAGTCGGAATGAATAAAAATGGCTCCAAATCGTGGGTTATAGCTCATGAAATTATAAATTTTGGCCTCAGCAAAGTTATTTGCCAATGTGTAGAAATGAGTAAAGATAGCCAAAATTCATGGGTTATAGCTCTTGAAAATCTAAATGCTTGACTCTATTAAATTAGTTGTCAATAAGTCTAATAAAATAAAAATGGTCAACAATTATTTGTTGTAGCTTATGAAATTATGAATTTTAGACTCTACAAAATTTATTTGTCAATAAATCACAATGACAAAATATTACTAGAAATCATGGACAATAGCTCATGAAATCCTGAATTATAGACTCTCCAAAATTAATTGCCTATGGATAGAAATAATTAAAAATGCCCAAAAATCGTGGATTAGAGCTTATGAAATCTTGAATTTTGGCCTCCATGATATTATTTGCAGAAAGCTCAGAATGGCCAAATTTGGTCAAAAATCGTCTGTAATTGCTCATAAAATCATGAATTTTAATCTCTACGAAATTGTTTGCCAATTAGTTGGAACGAATAAAAATAGCCACAAATCATGTGTTATAGCTAATGAAAGCTTGAGTTTTGGCTTCAGAAAAATTATTCGCCAATGATTGATTAAAAATTGCTAGAAATCATGGGTTATAGTTCATGAAGTCATAAATTTAGGATGTCATGAAACTATTTACAAATGGGTAGAAATGACCAAAATTAGCAAAAAAATTATGGGTTATAGCTCATTAAATCCTAAATATTTTACTCAAGAAAAATATTTGCTAGTGTCAAAACGAATAAAAATAGCCACAAGTCAAGGGTTATAGCGAATGAATTTGTGAATTTTGCCCTTTGCAAAATTATTTGCCAATGGGTTATAACAACCAAAAATGGCTACAGATCGTGTATTATAGCTTATGAAATTATTAATTTTGGCATTCGCGAAATTATTTGCCAATGTGTCGGAACGACTAAAAATGACCATAAATCAAGCATCATAGGTCATGAAATCATGAATTACATACTACACGATATAATTTGCCAAGGAGTCTATTCGAATAAAACTAGCCAAAAAAGGGGCTATAGCTCATTAAATCGTGAATTTTTGCCATCGAGAAGTTATTTGCCAATGGCTCAGAATGATTAAAAATGGCTAAAATTGGATTTATAGCACATGAAATTATAAAATTTTGACTTAGTAAATTTTTTTTATCAATAGATAGAAATGATTAAAAATGGCCAAAAATCTAGGTTTATGGCTTATGAAATTATGGATTTTGGATTCTAATAACTATTTGGCACTCAGTCGAAATGAATAAAAATGGCCACAAATCGTGGGTTATAGCTCATGATGTCGTGATTTTTGCCTCTATGATACTATCTGCAAATGGGTCTGAACAAATAAAAATGGATAGCAATCATGCGCTATCGCTATCGCTCATGAATTCTTTAATAGTGGCTTCCATAAAATTGTTTAAAAATGGGTCGGAACGAATGAAAATGACCACAAATCATAAGTTATCGCTTATGAAATCCAAAATTTTTGCATCTAGGAAATTATTTGCAAATGGGTCGGGGTAAGTAAAAATGGCCAAATATCACGGATTATAGCTTATGAAATCATAAATTTTGGACTTCGTGAAATTATTTTCCTAATGGGTCAAAACAACTAAAAATGTCTAAAAAACATGGTTATAGCTCATGACATCCTAAATTTTACATTCCATGAAATTATTTGTGGGTGGGTTGAAATATCAAAAAATGTCCAAGAATCATGGGTAATAGCTCATAAACTTGTGAATTTTGTAATGCACAAAATTATTTGCCAGTAAATTGAAACAACCAAAATATATGAAAATCGTGGGCTATAACTCATAAAATTGTGAATTTTGGACTCCCCAAGATCATTTGTCAATAGCTCACATCGACTAAAAATTGCCAGAAATTATGGGTAATCACTCATGAAATCTTGAACTTTAGACTCCCGAAATTAAATGCTAATGGATAGAAACGATTAAAATTTGGAAAAAAATCATGGGTTATGGCTCATGAAATCATGCATTTTCACTGTCACAAAATTATTTGCAAATTGCTCAGACCGACTAAAAATGACCAAATTTTGTCTATTATAGCTCCTGAAATTATAAATTTTGGCCTCTAGAAAATTATTTGCCAGTGAGTTAGAGCAATAAAAGATGGCCACAAATCGTGGGATATAGCTCATGAATATATGAGTTTTGACCTCAGCCAAACTATTTGCAATTGAGTTAGAATGACTAAAAATGACCAAAAATCATGGGTTATAGCACATGAAATCCTAAAATCCAGCCTCCAAAAAATTATTTTACAAGTAGAAACAACTAAAAATTACCACAAATTATGGGTTATAGCTCATGAAATTTGGAAGTTTAGATTCTATGGAATTATTTTCCACTGGGTAGAAACAATTAGAAAATGGCCATAAAACGTTATTATAGCTCATGAAATTGTCACTTTTTAGCTCTGTAAAATTATTTTCCAATTGATAGAAATAATTTAAAAAGGACCACAAATCGTTGGTTATAGTTCATCAAATTGTGATTTTTGGACTCCAAGAAAATATTTTCCAATGAGTAGAAACGATAAAAAATAGCCACAAATCAAGGGTTGTAGATCATGAATTCCTGAATTTCGGACTCCATGATATTATTTGCCAATGGCAAGAAATGACCAAAAATAACAAAAAATTATGGGTTATAGGTAATGAAATCACGAAATTTTTAATCGAGAAAACATATTTAGAGTGGGTCAAAATGAATAAGAATAGCCACAAATCTAGAGTTATAGCTCATGAAATCATAAATTTTACCCTCTACAAAATTATTTGACACAGGTCATAATAACTAAAAATGGCCACAAATCATGGGTTATTGCTCATGAAATCATAAATTTAGGATTAGCGAAAGTATTTATCAATGTGTTGGAATGATGAAAATGATCATAAATCAAAGGTCATAGCTAATAAAATCGTGAATTACAAATTGCATAAAATTATTTGCCAATGGATTTATTCGAATAAAAATGGCCAACTATATAGGCTATAGCTCATTAAATCATTAATTTTGGCCTTCAGGAAATTATTTGTTAATGGCTCAGAACGATAAAACGGCTAAATATCATTGGTTTATAGAACATGAAATCCTTAATTTTGAATTCCGTAACATTTTTTATCAATGGGTAGAAACAATTAAAAATGGCTAAAAAAACAAGGGTTATTGCTCATGAAATTGTAGATTTTTAATTCTAAAAACAATTTGGCACTAGGTTGAAATAAATAAAAATGACCAAAAATCACAGGTTATAGCTCATGCCATTGTGATGTTTAGCCTCAACAAAACTATTTACAGATGTGTCGGAATGAATAAAAATGGCCAGAAATCATGCACTATAGCTCATGAATTCGTTAATTTTGGCATCTACAAAATTATTTGCCAATGGGTGAGAATAAATAAAAATGGCCACAAATCATGGGTTACAGCTCATGAAATCCAAATTTTTGGTGTCCACGAAATTATTTGTCAATGAGTTAGAACAAATAAAATAGGTAAAGTTTGTGGGTTATAGCTTATGGAATCGTTAATTTTGGACTAAGTGAAATTATTTTCCAATAGGGTCGGAACAACTAAAAGTGGTCATCATAGGTTATAGCTCAGGAAATCCTAAATTTTGGACTCCATGAAATTATTTGTGAATTCGAAACATCAAAAAATCATGGGCAATAACTCATAAAATTGTGAAATTTGCAATGCACAAAACTATTTGCTAACGCATTGAAACAACCAAAATGTAGGAAATTCGTGGACTATAGCACATAAAATCGTGAATTTTTAACTCTTGAAATTATTTACTAATAAGTCTAATTAAATCAAAATGGCTAAAAATCGTGAGTTATAGGTCACAAAATTATGAAATTTGAACTCCCCAAAATTATTTGTCAATGGGTCACAATGACTAAAAATTGCGAGAAATTGTGGGTAATAGCTCGAAATCCTGAACTTTGGTCTCTCGAAATTAAATGCCAATGGGTAAAAATGAAAAAAAATTGTAAAAATTCATGGTTAGCTCATGAAATCTTGCAATTTGATGTCTATGAAATTATTTGCAAATGGATCAGAACAACTAAAATAGACCAAAATTGTGTGTTGTAGCTCATGAAATTATGATTTTTGGCATATGCAAAATTATTAACCAATGGGTAAGAATAACTAAAATTGTGTGTTGTAGCTCATGGGATATTGGTCATGAATTCTTGAATTTTGGTCTCAACATAATTATTTGCCAATGGTTTAGAATGACTAAAAATAACCAAAAATCGTGGGTTATAGCACATGAAATCTTGAATTTTGGAATTCGTAAAAAATTTTATCAATGGGTGGGAATGATTAAATTGGCAAAAAATTGTTGGTTATGACTCATGAAATTATGAATTTTGAATTCAAAAAATATTTGGCAATAGGTTAAAGACGGGAAATGTCCACAAATCGTGGGTTGTGGCTCATAAATTGTACATTATAGCTCATGAATTCATTAATTTGGCTTCGGAAATTATTGCTCAATGGATCGAAACAAATAAAAATAGACACAAATTGTAGGTTATAGCTCATGAAATTTAGAATTTTAGCATTCGTAAAATTATTTACCAATGGGACAAAAGGACTAAAAATTGCTAAAAATTATGGATTATAGCTTATGAAATCGTGAATTTTGGACTCTGTGAAAATATTTGCCAATGGTTCATGTTTCAGGTTCTTTGTATATTGCAATTGACACAGATTACAATAAAAGAATTACAATTGAAATGAAGAAAAAAAATTTATTTCCTGGGGGTTCTTGTTTGTGTGCTGACGGAGCGTGAATCTTGTACTCTGTTGACGAGCCGATTAAGACAATGGGTCTTTTGCTAATTGATGAGGGTCAAATTGTTTGGAAGCTAACTTAGTGTTCTCTTAATAATATTCCTTGATGAGCTCGCAAGTGCGATGCGTGTGAGTTGATCTCTTAATCTTTCGGAAGATAACACAGTCTTCTTAGATAGATCCGATTATCTTATATGCTATTATCTTAGATCCTTCAAAATGAATGATCTCCGCTCTTTTTATAGACTAAAAGAGAGTTAATGGCCCCTTAATTGTAGATTAAGTGGCCATAAAAGCATGAGATAGTGGGGAGCGGTTATCCCCTGAAAATAGCTCTGAAATGACTATTAGGCGAACTTTGCAGGCTTAGCAAAGTTCGCAGAAGTTGTGGGCGAAGGTTGCTGCGAGTGTGGGCGAGGGTCGCTTCGAATGTAAGCATGTCTTCTTCAGAAGTGGATGACTTGGTCCACGTGGGTGGAGTTCATTAGTTGGCGAGCTTCGCCTATGAGTTTGAATTTGACACAGAATTTGACTTTAGGCTTTGCCGACTAATGACGCCTTTTGACTCGCCCTGGGCGAGTTGTGGGGATCGACTCATGTCTAACTTGGTTGAGTCGAGTCGACATGAGATGCTTGGCGAGGCTCGCTTCAGTCATTAGGCGACCTTTGCTGTAGCCTGTTGTGAGCTTGACTTTGGGCCCATTCGAAGTGTTTAGCTCATGGGCGTTCACTCATTGGATCCATACTAATCATCGGCCTAAATAAAAATACATTTTGACCATCTACTGTTCAGAATAACTAAAGATAGTAAAAAAATCATAGTTTATAGCTCATGAAATCCTAAATTTTGGCCTCCACAAAAGTAATTGTCGATGGGTCAGAATGAATAAAAATGGACAAAAATTATGGGCTATAACTCATTAAATTCTAAATTTTAGTCTCCATAAAATTATTTATCAATGGGCCAGAATGACAAAATAATCAAAAAAATCATGGGTTATTGCTCATGAAATCTAGAATTTTGGACTCCGTGAAATTATTTGACAATGGGCGGAAACAACTAAAATTAGCCACAAATCGTAAGTTGCAGCTCATAAAATCCTAAATTTTTAGACTCCACGAAGTTATTTTCCACAGGGTAGAAATGACTAAAGTGACCACAAATCATGTGTTATAGCTCTCATGCAATCGTGAACTTTAGACTCCGTGAAATTAATTTATAATGGAAGAAACATTTAAAAATGGCAACAACCATGGATCATAACTCATGAAATCTTAAATTTTAGCCTCCACGAAATTATTTGCTAATGTTCAGAATGATAAAAAATGGCTAATATCATGTGCTATAGCTCATGAAATCAAGAATTTTAGGTTCAAAATATTATGTCAATGGGTTAGAATGAATAAAAATAGCCACAAATCGTGACTTCTAGCTCATGAAATCCTGAATTTTTTCCCCATCAATATTATTTATCAATAAGTTGAAACAACTAAAAGTTGCCATCAAGGTTTATAGCCTAATGAAATCTTAAATTTTAGCATGTATGAAATTATTTTCCAATGGGACGAACAACTAAAAATAGCAAAAAACCATGGGTTATAGCTCATAAAATCATAAATTTTGGAATTTGTAAAATTATTTGCCAATGCGTTAGAACAACTAAAAACACCAATGGGTTGAAACATTGTGGGTTATAGCTTATGAAATTGTAAAATTTTAAGTTTGTAAAATTATTCGCAAATAGGTCAGAACAACTAAAAATGGGCAAAAATTATGGATCACAACTCATGAAGTCCTAAATTTTGGACTCCATGAAATTATTTCCCAATGGGTTGAGACATAAAAAAATGGCCAAAAATATAGGGTAATAGCTCAAAAAATTATGAATTTTGTAATCACAAAATTTTTTGCCAATGGGTTGAAACAACCAAAACATGTGAAAATTGAGGGCAATAGGTCATGAAATCGTGAATATTTGACTCAAAGAAATTATTTACATAATAAGTCTAATCAAATAAAATTGGCCAAAAATCTTCAACTACAGCTCATGAAATCATGATTGGGTTCCTCAAAATTATTTTTCAATGGGCCGCAATGACTAAAAGTTGTTAGAACTTGTGGGTAATAACTCATGATATCCTAAACTTTGGTATCCTAAAATAAATTGCTAATGTGGAGACACAATTAAAAATGGTGAAAGTCATGGGTTATAGCTCATGAAATCATCCATTTTTGCCCTCTGAGAAATTATTTGCAAATGGCTCAGAACGTCTAAAAATGGCCCAAAATTATGTGTTATAACTCATGAAATCATGAATTTTTCACGTCCGTAAAATTATTTGCTAATTGATGAAAATGAATAAAAATGGCTGCAAATTGTGGGTTATAGCTCATGAATTCTTGAATTTTATCCTCAGCAAAATTATTTATCAATGAGTGAGAACGAATAAAAATGGCCAAAAATCATGGTTATAACTCATGAAATCTTGTTGTTCGGCCTCTGCGAAATTAGTTTACAATGGGTATAATTAACTAAAAATAGCCAGAAATCATGGGTCATAGCTCATGACATCTTAATGTTTGGACTCCACAAAACTATTTGCTATTGGTTCAGAATGACTAAAATGGCCAAAACCCATAGGTTAAAGTTTAATAAATCATGAATTTTAAACTCTACAAAATTATTTTTACAAGTAGAAATAATTAAAAGGCTATAAATCATGGGTTATAGCTTATGAAATCATAATTTTTGGACTCCATAAAATTATTTTTTAATATGTAGAAAAGATTAAAAATGGCCACATATTGTGGGTTATAGCTCATGAAATCCTTAATTTTGGACTCCATGAAAATATTTTCTAGTGGGGAGAAATGATTAAATGTGGCTATAAATTATAGGTTATAGCTAAAGAAATCATTAACTTTGGACACAACAAATTATTTTTCAATTTGCAAAAATGATTTAAAATGGTCATAAATCATGGGTTATAGCTAATAAAATAGTGAATAGCTAATGAGACCGTGAATCTTGGGCTCCGAAAAATTATTTTCCAATGGGAATATATTATTAAAAATATTCACAAATCATGGGTTATAGCTCATAAAATCGTGAATTCTAGACTTTATGAAATTATTTTCTATTAGGTAGAAACTACTAAAAATGGACACAAATCGTGTGTTACAGCTCATGAAATCATGGATTTTGGACACTGCAGAATTATTTTCCAATGGGTAGAAATTATTAAAAATGGCCACAAATAGTGAGTTATAGCTCATTAAATTATAAATTTTGGACTCCGTGAAATTAATTTCCACTGGGTAGAAATGATTAAAAATGGCCACAAATCGTAGGTTATAGCTCCTGTAATCAAAAAATTTTACCTCGGGCGAAATTATTTGCCCATGGCTTGGAACGACTAAAAATGGCTATATATCGTGTGTTATTGCTTATAAAATCATAAATTTTGTACTCAGCAAAATCATTTGCCAATAGGTCAGAAAGAATGAAAATGGCCATAAATTGTAGGTTATAGCTCATGAAGTCCTCAATTATGGCTTCCAAGTTATTTGCCAATGGATTAGAATGATAAAAAATAAAATAATTATGGATTATAGCTCATGAAATCTAGAATTTTAGAATTGCGTATCGTAGCTCATGAAATTAATTGCTAATTAGAAGAAATGATAAAAATGGCTAATATCATGTGCTATAGCTCATGAAATCATCCATTTTGCCCTCTGAGAAATTATTTGCAAATGGCTCGAACGCCTAAAAATGGCCCAAAATTATGTGTTATAACTCATGAAATCATGAATTTTAAACTCTACAAAATTATTTGCTAATGTTCGAATGATAAAAATGGCTAATATCATGTGCTATAGCTCATGAAATCAAGAATTTTAGGTTCAAAATATTATGTCAATGGGTTAGAATGAATAAAAATAGCCACAAATCGTGACTTCTAGCTCATGAAATCCTGAATTTTTTCCCCATCAATATTATTTATCAATAAGTTGAAACAACTAAAAGTTGCCATCAAGGTTTATAGCCTAATGAAATCTTAAATTTTAGCATGTATGAAATTATTTTCCAATGGGACGAACAACTAAAAATAGCAAAAACCATGGGTTATAGCTCATAAAATCATAAATTTTGGAATTTGTAAAATTATTTGCCAATCGTTAGAACAACTAAAAACACCAATGGGTTGAAACATTGTGGGTTATAGCTTATGAAATTGTAAAATTTTAAGTTTGTAAAATTATTCGCAAATAGGTCAGAACAACTAAAAATGGGCAAAAATTATGGATCACAACTCATGAAGTCCTAAATTTTGGACTCCATGAAATTATTTCCCAATGGGTTGAGACATAAAAAAATGGCCAAAAATATAGGGTAATAGCTCAAAAATTATGAATTTTGTAATCACAAAATTTTTGCCAATGGGTTGAAACAACCAAAACATGTGAAAATTGAGGGCAATAGGTCATGAAATCGTGAATATTTGACTCAAAGAAATTATTTACATAATAAGTCTAATCAAATAAAATTGGCCAAAAATCTTCAACTACAGCTCATGAAATCATGATTGGGTTCCTCAAAATTATTTTTCAATGGGCCGCAATGACTAAAAGTTGTTAGAACTTGTGGGTAATAACTCATGATATCCTAAACTTTGGTATCCTAAAATAAATTGCTAATGTGGAGACACAATTAAAAATGGTGAAAGTCATGGGTTATAGCTCATGAAATCATCCATTTTTGCCCTCTGAGAAATTATTTGCAAATGGCTCAGAACGTCTAAAAATGGCCCAAAATTATGTGTTATAACTCATGAAATCATGAATTTTTCACGTCCGTAAAATTATTTGCTAATTGATGAAAATGAATAAAAATGGCTGCAAATTGTGGGTTATAGCTCATGAAATCATGAATTTTAAACTCTACAAAATTATTTTCCAATGGGTAGAAATTATTAAAATGGCCACATATTGTGGGTTATAGCTCATAAAATCATAAATTTTGGAATTTGTAAAATTATTTGCTAGTGGGTAGAAACGACTAAAATGGCCGCAAATCATGGATTTTCATTTTCATAAAACCATTTTCTAATAGGCTGAACGAATAAAATGACTAGTTATCGTGTGATATAAGTAATAAAATCTTAGATTTTAGCCTCTACAAAATTATTTGCCAATGGGTCGAATGACTAAAATGGTCAAAACTCATGGGCTATAAGCTCATTAACTTGTAAAGTTTGGACTCGAGAAATTTTTTAATGGGTCAAAATAACTAAAATGTCCAAAATTTTTGGTTAAAGCTCATAAAATCTTAAATTTTGGACTCCACATGTAATAGATCATAAAATGATGTGTAATAGGTTATATGTAATAGCTCGTAAAATCCTATGTAATTGATCAAAACATAAAAAATGGCCAAAATCCTATGCAATAGCTCATAAAATCAAGAACTTTGCACCCCACAAAATTGTTTATCAAAGGTTGAAACGACCCAAATTATACCAAAGTCGTGGACTATAGCTCATAAAATTATAAATTTTAGCCTCCATGAAATTATTAGCGAATGGGTCATAATGAATAAAAATGGATACATAATCATGGATTGTAGCTCATGAACTCATGAATTTTTAGAATCTATGAAATTATTTTACAATGGGTAGAAAGAACTAAAAATAGCCAAAAATTATCGGTTATAGCTCTTAAAAAGCCTAAATTTTAGACTCTGCAAAATTATTTTCTAGTGGGTAGAAACGACTAAAAATGGCCGCAAATCATGGATTTTCATTTTCATAAAAACCATTTTCTAATAGGCCTGAACGAATAAAATGACTAGTTATCGTGTGATATAAGTAATAAAATCTTAGATTTTAGCCTCTACAAAATTATTTGCCAATGGGTCAGAATGACTAAAAATGGTCAAAACTCATGGGCTATAAGCTCATTAACTTGTAAAGTTTGGACTCGAGAAATTTTTTAATGGGTCAAAATAACTAAAATGTCCAAAATTTTTGGTTAAAGCTCATAAAATCTTAAATTTTGGACTCCACATGTAATAGATCATAAAATGATGTGTAATAGGTTATATGTAATAGCTCAGAAAATCCTATGTAATTGATCAAAACATAAAAATGGCCAAAATCCTATGCAATAGCTCATAAAATCAAGAACTTTGCACCCCACAAAATTGTTTATCAAAGGTTGAAACGACCCAAATTATACCAAAGTCGTGGACTATAGCTCATAAAATTATGAATATTAGACTCTATAAAATTAGTTATCACTAAGTCTAATAAAAAATGGTCAAAATTAGTGAATTATAGCTCATGAAATCAAGAATTTTGGACTCGCCAAAATTATTTGTCAATCAATCTGAATGACTAAGTATTGCTAGAAACCATACACAATAATAGTTCATGAAATCTTAAATTTTGGACTACCAAAAATTAATTGCTAATGGATAAATGCCTAAAAATCATGGGTAATATATCATGAAATTTTGATTTTTTGCCTCAGTGAAATTATTTGCAAATGGCTGGCTACAACTGAAAATGGTTAGAAATCAAGTGTTATAACTGATCAAATCATGAATTTTGACCTCCGTGAAATTATTTGATAATGGGTCTGAGAGAATAAAAATGACCACAAATCATGTATTATAGCTCACGAAATCTTGAGTTTTGATCTCAGCAGAATGATCTGCCAATGGTTAGCTAAAAATGGACAGGAATTGTGGGTTATAGCTCATGAAGACCTAAGTTTTGGTCTCCATAAAATTATTTTTCAATAGATCAGAATGACTAAAAATGGCCAAGATCATGGGTTATAGCTCATGAAATTGTGAATTTTTTGACTCCGTTAAATTAATTGCCAATGGGTAGAAATGACCAAAAATAGTGAAAAAAAACATATGTTATAGCTCATGAGCTCTTAAAGTTTTATCTCAGAAAATTATTTGATAAGGGGTTGGAACAATTAACAACAGCCGCAAATCGTGGATTACTGCTCATGAAATCTTGAATTTTGGCATCTGCTGTCAATGGGTCATAACGACTAAAATGGCCACAAATCATGAATTTTAACATCCACGAATTTATTTGCCAATAGGCCAGGAAGAATAAAAATGGCCATAAATCATGTGCTATAGCTAATAAAATCTTTAGTTTTGGCCTCAAAAAAATTAGTCACTAATGATTGAGTAAAATGGCTAGAAGTCGTGGGTTATAGTTCATGAAATTGTGAATTTTAAACTCAGTGAAATTATTTGCAAATGGCTGGCTACAACTGAAAATGGTTAGAAATCAAGTGTTATAACTGATCAAATCATGAATTTTGACCTCCGTGAAATTATTTGATAATGGGTCTGAGAGAATAAAAATGACCACAAATCATGTATTATAGCTCACGAAATCTTGAGTTTTGATCTCAGCAGAATGATCTGCCAATGGTTAGCTAAAAATGGACAGGAATTGTGGGTTATAGCTCATGAAGACCTAAGTTTTGGTCTCCATAAAATTATTTTTCAATAGATCAGAATGACTAAAAATGGCCAAGATCATGGGTTATAGCTCATGAAATTGTGAATTTTTTGACTCCGTTAAATTAATTGCCAATGGGTAGAAATGACCAAAAATAGTGAAAAAAAAACATATGTTATAGCTCATGAGCTCTTAAAGTTTTATCTCAGAAAATTATTTGATAAGGGGTTGGAACAATTAACAACAGCCGCAAATCGTGGATTACTGCTCATGAAATCTTGAATTTTGGCATCTGCTGTCAATGGGTCATAACGACTAAAATGGCCACAAATCATGAATTTTAACATCCACGAATTTATTTGCCAATAGGCCAGGAAGAATAAAAATGGCCATAAATCATGTGCTATAGCTAATAAAATCTTTAGTTTTGGCCTCAAAAAAATTAGTCACTAATGATTGAGTAAAATGGCTAGAAGTCGTGGGTTATAGTTCATGAAATTGTGAATTTTAAACTCCGTGAAATTATTTTCCAATGGCTAGAAATGACCAAAAATAGTAAAAAAAATATGGGTTATAGCTCATGAAGTCCTAAATGTTTTTACTCTGAAAAATATTTGTCAATAGGCTAGAATGAGTAAAAATAGCCACAAATCAAGGGTTATAGCTCATGAAATTGTGAATTTTGGCTTTTATAAAATTATTTGCCAATGGGCCATGACGGCTAAAAATGGCCACTAATCATGGGTTATAGCTCATAAAATCATTAATTTTAGCCTCGTAAAATTATTTCCCAATATGTCGGAACAACTAAAAATGACCATAAATTGTGGGTCATAGCTCATAAATCATGAATTGCATACTATACGAAATTATTTGTCAATGAGTATATCGGAATAAAAATGGCAAAAAACCATGGGTTATAACCTATTAAATCATGAATTTTTACCTTTGGGAAGTTATTTGCCAATGGCTCAGAACTACTGAAAATGGCTAAAAATATGGATTTATAGCCGATGAAGTTCTGAATTTTAGACTCTATAAAAATTTTTACCAATGGGTAGATACAATTAAAAATGTCCAAAACTCAAGGGTTGTGGCTCATGAAATTGTGGATTTTGGATTCTAAAAACTATTTGGCACTAGGTCAGAATGAATAAAAATGGTCACAAATCGTGAGTTATCGCTCATGTTGTCATGTTTTTTGGCCTCCATTAAACTATTTGCAATTGGGTCAAAAGGAATAAAAATGGCTAGAAATCATGTGTGTAGACGGTCAAAATATATTTTCAAGGCCTATGATTAGCTTGGATCCCGATAAGTGAACGCCCATGAGCTAAACACTTCGAACGGGCCCAAATTCAAGCCCACAATGGATTGCAGCGAATGTCACCTAAGCGAGCTCCGCCAAGAATCAAATTCTGAGTCAAATTCGAGTCCATCAGCGAAGCTCACTGACAAAATCCGCCCACGTTTACTTGAGTGGACTGAGTCATCCACTTCGAAGAAGGCGCACCCACGTCTGCAGTGATCCTCACCCGCGACTACAACGACCTTCGCCTATGCCTCCAGCGGACCTCGCCAAGGTCACGAAGTCTGCCTAACAGCCGTTTCAAAGTTATTATTTAGAGGATAACTGCTCCCCCATTATCTCCTACTTTAATGGCCATTTAATCCACAATTAAGGGGGCATTAATTCTCTCTTTTAGCCTATAAAAGGAGAGGAAATCATCCATTCTAAGAGTTCGAAAAAATCACATCTACACACGCATTCGTGAGCTCCTCCTCGAGCGATATTGCTAAGAGAAGACTGTGCTAGCTTCCACGCAATCCACAATCAGCAGAAGATCCATTATCTTAGTCGGTTCGTCAACGGAGTATAAGATTCACGCTCCACCAGCACGCAAACAAGAACCCCAGGAAAAAATAAATTTTCCTTAGTTTCATTGTAGTCTCTTAATTGTAATCTGAGTTAATTGCAATTACTAAAGACCCAAAATAATGTGCTATAATCCATGAATTCATTAATTTTGCCTCCACGAAAATGCTTGCAAATAAATTAAAATGACTAAAAATGGCCACAAGTTATAGGTAGTAGCTCATGAAATCCATAATTTTGGAGTCTATGAAATTATTTGCCAATGAGTTGGAGTGAATAAAAATGGCAAGAAAATGATGGATTACAGCTTATGAAATCGTGAATTTTGGACTCTGAGAAATTATTTTCCGATAGGTCAGAAACTAAAAATAGACAAAAATCACGGGTTATAGCTCATGAAATCATAAATTTTGAACTCCATGAAATTATTTGTGAATAGATCGAAACATCAAAAAATGGCTAAAAATCTTAGGTAATAATAGCTCATAAAATCGTGAATTTTTTTAATGTGCAAAATTATTTGCCAATGCATAGAAACAACAAAAAGTAAGAAAATTATAACTTATGAAATCATAATTTTTTACTCAAAGTTATTTTCCAATAAGTCTAATCAAATCAAAATGGCCAAAAAATGAGTTATAGCTCATAAAATCATGAATTTTGGACTTTCCAAAATTATTTGTCAATGGGTGGCAACAATTAAAAATTGCCAAAAATTGTGGGTAATCGCTTATGAAATGCTAAACTTTAGACTCCTGAAGTTATATGCTAATGGGTAGAAATGAATAAAAATTAGAAAGAAATCATGGGTTTTGGCTCATGAAATCGTGCATTTTTGCCTGCACAAAACTGTTGCAAATGGCTCAGAACGACTAAAATGGCCAAAATTTATGTGTTATAGCTCATAAAATCATGAATTTTAGCCTAAGCAAATTATTTGCCAATGAGTCAGAGAAAATAAAAATGACCACAAACACTGGGTTATAGCTCATGAATCCGTGAATTTTAACCTCAGCAAAATTATTTGCCAATGGGTTAGAATGACTAAAAATTGTCAAAATCATTAGTTATAACACATGAAACCCTAAATTCTGACCTCCACAAAATTATTTTAAAACAAGTGAAACAACTAAAAATTGCCAGAAATCATGGGCTATAGCTCATAAAATCCAAAATTTTGGACTCTGCTAATTTATTTTCTACTCGGTAGAAATGATTAAAGAATGGCCATAAATAGTTATTATGGCTCGTGAAATTGTGATTTTTGGACTCCACAAAATTATTTTCCAATGGATAGAAGTGATTAAAAAGGCCACAAATCATCAGTTATACCTGATGAAATCATGATTTTTGGACTCTAAGAAATTATTTTCCATTGGGTAGAAATAATTAAAAATGGTCACAAATCGCAGGTTGTAGATCATGAATTCTTGAATTTTGGACTCCGTTGTATTATTTACCAATGGCTAGAAATGACCAAAAACAGTAAAAAATTATGGGTTAAAGCTAATGAAATCCTAAATTTTTTACTCAAAAAAAATTTGGCAGTGGGTCAGAACGAGTAAAAATAACTACAAATCAAGGGTCATAGCTAAGAAAATCATGAATTTTTGCCTTTACAAATTTATTTGCCAATGGGTCATAATGGCTAAAAATGGCCACAATTCGTGGGTTATTGCTTATGAAATTGTTAATTTTGGTCTTCATGAAATTATTTACCGATGTGTTGGAATGACTAAAAATGACCATAAATCATGAAATTGTGAATTACAAACTATGAGAAATTATTTTTCAATGGGTCAATTCGAAAAAAAATGGCCAAACATCGTGGGCTATAGCCTAATTTTGGCTAAAAATAAAGGGTTATGACTTATGAAATCATGGATTTTGAATTCCAAAAACTTTTTTGCATTAGGTCGAAATAAATAAAAATGGCCACAAATCATAGGTTACAGCTTATGAAGTCGTGATTTTTGGCCTCAATGAAACTATTTGGAAATGGGTCGAAACAAATAAAAATGGTTAGAAATTGTGCGCTATAGCTCATGAATTCATTAATTTTGGCATCCACGAAATTGTTTGCGAATGAGTCGGAATAAATAAAAATGGCCACAAATCATCGGTTATAGCTCATGAAATCAAAAATTTTGGTATCTGCAAAATTATTTGCCAATTGGTGGGAATAAATAAAAAGGCCAAAATTTGTGGGTTAAAGCTTATGAAATCGTTAATTTTGTACTCTGTGAAATTATTTCTACTTGGTCAGGACAACTAAAAATGGCTAAAAATTATGGAATATAGCTCATGGAATCCTAAAGTTTAGACTCCAAAAAATTATTTGTGAATGGGACGAAACATCAAAAAATCGCCAAAAATTATGGGTAATAGCTCATAAAATCGTGAATTTTGTAATGCACAAAATTATTTCCCAATGCTTTGAAACAACCAAAATGTACAAAAGTCATGGGCTATGGCATATGAAATCATAAATTTTTTACTAATGAAACTATTTACCAATAAGTCTAAACAAATCAAAATGACCAAAAATCATAAGTTATAGCTCATAAAATCTTGAATTTTGGACTCCCCAAAACTATTTGTCAATGAGTCACAATGATTAAAAATTGCCAGAAATCATGGGTAATAGCTCATGAAATCCTAAACTTTGGACTCCCGAAATTAAATTCCAATGCGTAGAAATGATTAAAAATTGTAAACGGTCATGAGTTATGGCTTATGAAGTTATGCATTTTGGTAGCCACGAAACAATTTGCAAGTGGCTCCTAAAATTGGTCAAAAATTGCTTGTTATAGCCTATGAAATCATAAATTTTGTCATCTAGAAAATTATTTGCTAATAGATGAGAACAAATACAAATAGCCAAAAATTATGGGTTATAGCTCATGAATTCTAAAAATTTTGCCTCAGCAAAATTATTTGCCAATATTTAAGGAAGAGTAAAAATAATAAAAATCATGTGTTATAATATATGAAATCCTCACTTACGGCCACCTTAAAAATATTTTATAATGGGTAGAAACAACTAAAAATAGCTATAAATCATGGGTCATAGCTTATGAAATTAAGAATTTTAGACTACACTAAGTTAATTTCCACTAGGTAGAAATGATTAAAAATGGTCATAAATCGTGGGTTATAGCTCAAGATATCGTGACTTTGGAATTCACAAAATAGAAATGATTAAAAAAAGGCCACAAATCGTGTGTTATAATTCATAAATTTGTGATTTTTGGACTCTAACAAATTATTTTTCAATGGGTAGAAATGATTAAAAATGGCCACTAATCGTGGGTTGCATTTCATGAATTCCTAAATTTTAGACTCCGTGAAATTATTTTCTAGTGGGTAGAAATGATAAAAAATAGCCAAAGTTTTGAATTACAGCTCATGAAATCATGAATTTTAGAAGCCACAAAATTATTTGCTACTAGCTTGGAAAGACTAAAAATGGCTAAATATCGTGTGTTATAGCGAATAAAATCATGACGTTTGGCCTCTGCAAAATTATTTGCCAACGGGTTGGAATGAATAAAAATGGCCACATATCGCGAGTTATAGTTCATGAAATCTTGAATTTTGGCCTCAGCAAAATTACTTGCCAATGGGTTGAGAAATGGCCAAAATCTAAGGGTTATCACTAATGAAATTTTAAATTTTAGCCTCTATGAAATTATTTGCCAATGAGTCAGAATGACTAAAAATGGCAAAAAAATCTTGGGTTATAGCTTATTAAGTTATAAAGTTTAGACTATGCAAAATTAGTTGCTAATGTGTTGAAATGACTAAAAATGGCCAAATATTGTGGGTCATAGCTCATAAAATCCAAAATTTTGGACTCCACATAATTATTAGTTAATGGGTCGAAACATCAAAAATGGCCAAAATCCTATGTAATAACTCATAAAATCAGGAACTATGTACTCCGCAAAACTATTTACCAATGGGTTGAAATGACCAAAAATATACCAAACCATGGACTACAACTCATGAAATCATGAAAATATGATTCTGTAAAATTAGTTACCGATAAGTCTAATCAAATAAATATGGCTAAAAATCGTGAGTTATAGCACATGAAATCGTGAATTTTAGACTCACCAAAATTATATGTCAATCGATCACAATGACTAATGATAATCACATTTTAATGACATTTTAATAACCTCATTATCTATTTTATATCAATAAATATGTTACTAATAATATGTTTTATCTTATTTTGCGTAATAATGGAGTATTAATGAATAAAAGCTCAAATGACTCAAATTCTCTGAATTTCTACCAATTTTGAAGCCCAAATCAAGACAAACGAAGGCCCAAGATACCAAGGGAATCCAAGAAGAATTGCAAAAATATCAAGAAAAGACAAAATCCGTTGGGAACCATCGGTTGACCAACCGGTTGGCCAACCGGTTGGCTAACCGATCGACCAACCGATTGGTCGGCAGCAGATTCAATTAAGGAAAGATTTCTTCCTTTTGGCCAAGTTTGATCCAATGGTTCACATCAACTCCGTTGGGGTATAAATAGGGTAGTATCCGAGGGTTTAGAGGTGTGAAATATTTTGTAAAACTCCTTTTGGAGAGAAAGGGTTGCTCTTGTTTTAGAGTACCTTTCATTGTAATAATTTTTCCTCAATAAATAAATATTTTCTCCCCTTCAATCCCATCTTCTTCTTCTTGTTCAAGGACCAAAAGGAGGATGAGTTGATGATGATGAGTTGCGTGTTTTTCTTTATTTCTCTTTATTATTTCTTTTTCTTTCTTGTTATTTATTTGCTTTGTAGTTTAGATTTAATAGCTTTTGTAGTTTAGATTTAATTGCTTTGTAGTTAGATTAGTTTAGAATTTTTCTTTTCTTTTTATTTTCTTTTCTTTTTCTATTTGTTTGAATTTCCCAAGATGTTGAACTAAACTCTTGTGGGGATCTAGGTTGCATGAAACTAGTCTAATCTCTTTTGTGTTTATGAATCATCTCTCTTATGCTTAAAAGATCATGTTTAGGTTAATCAACTAGAGAACTAATCGATAGAAGAAGAATTTGATAGTTTATGCTTTCCTTAAGTGGTTTGATAGGCTATGCTTATGAATTCTAGGATTATTATCTTGTTATTACTCTCTTCATGAGTTTGAATTTCAATTAGGTGATAATTTGATAAGTTATGCTTTCCTTAAGTGGTTTGATATCTTATGCTTAATAAATCTAATATGAGATGTGGTAAAAGAGAATTTTTCAGAGATTATAATTTGAGTTAGCTAGTGGATTCAATTCTAGATTCCTTCATCTCTCTTATTGAAATCTCGTCTTTTAATTGTGATTCCTTTCACACACAATCCAAATCCACTTTCTCATCACTTCATCATATTTTCATATTATCTTGAATAAAACCCTAATTGTCACACATAATTTGAGAACCGAACTTGAATCAAACACTTCCTATTTCCCGTTCCTCGTGGGATCGACAATCTTAAATACTATAACTTGACAATGGTTGTGCACTTGCGACTATAAAAGGTAAACACTCGTTTTTGCCCATCAACTAAGTATTGCTGGAAATCATAGGTAATAGCTCATGAAATCCTGAATTTCAGACTCCCCAGACTTAATTGCCAATGGTAAATGCCCAAAAATCATGGGTTAAAGCTCATGAAATTTAAAATTTTTTCCTTGGTGAAATTATTTGCAAATGGCTAGCATTGACCGGAAATGGTCAAAAATCAAGTTATAGCTCATGAAATCATGAATTTTGACCTTCGCAAAATTATTTGCTAATGGGTCAAAAATTATAAAAATGGCCACAAATAGGACAAAAAGGTTGTAGCTCATGAAATCCAAAATTTTAGCCTCCTAAAATTATTTGCCAATAGATCAGAACAACTACAAATGCCCAAAATCATTCGTTATAGCTGATAAAAGTGCGAATTTTTTTACTTCGCGATTATTTGCCAATGCGTAGAAATGACCAAAAATACTTTAAAATCATAGGTTATAACTCATGAACTCCTGAAGTTATGACTCTAAAAATTATTTGGCCATCAGTCAGAATGACTAAAAATAGCCACAAATTGTGGCTATAGCTCATGAAATTTTAAATTTTGGTCTGCAAAATTATTTGCCAATGGGTCATAACAAATAAAAATGACCATAAATCGTGGGTTATAGCTCATGAAATCAAACCCCTTTAAAATTATTTGCTAATGTATATGTACGACTAAAAATGATCAAAAATCATGGATATAGCTCATGAAATCGTGAATTACAAATTGTGTCGAATTATTTGATAATAGGTCTAGTCAAATAAAAATGGGAAAAAATCATAGGCTATAGCTCATTAAATTGTGAATTTCGGCATCTGAGAAATTATTTGCAAATAGCGCGGAATGGTTAAAAATGACTAAAAATGGCTCGTAAATTTTGGCATCTAAGCACTAATTATGTGGTATCCAAAATTTAAGATTTTATGAGCTATAACTCGCAAAATTATTTGCAAATGGCTCGTAGATTTTGGACATCGCAAAATTAGTTGTCAATCTCTGGGAACGACTAAAAATGATCACAAATCGTGGGTCATAGCTCATAAAATCCTGAATTTTAAACTCTATGAAATATTTATCACTAAGTAAAAATGATTAAAAATAGCCAAAATCGTGGGTTATGACTCATGAAATAGTGAATTTTGGATTTTTAAAATTATTTGGCAATGGATAAAAATAAATAAATATGAAATCGTGGGTAATAGCTCATGAAATCGTAGTTTTTGGCCTCCGCAAAACTATTTGCAAATGCATCGGAATGAATCAAAATGGCTAGAAATTCTGAGCGATAGATCAAGAATTCATTAATTTTGGCCTCTGCAAATATGTTTGCCAATAGGTTGAAATGAATAAAAATGGCCACAATCGTAGTTTATAACTCATGAAATTCAGAATTTTAGCCTCTGTAAAATTATTTGTCAATGTATCGGAATGACTAAAAATGGCCATAAATCATAGGTTTTAGCTTATGAAATCAAAGATTTTAGACTCTATGAAATTCTTTGCTAATGGATGAGAACAACTAAAAATAGCTAAAAATCATGTGTTATTGCTCATAAAATCCTAAACTTTGGAATCCAATTATTATACAACAATGGGTCGGAACATTAAAATGGCCAAAATCATGGGTAATAGCCCATAAAATCATGAATTTTGTAATCCATAAAATTATTTATCAATGGGCTAAAATGACCAAAAATGTATGAAAATCATGGGCTATAGCTCATGAAATCATGAATTTTTTACTCCACAAAGTTATTTGCTAATAAGTCTAATCGAATAAAAATGGCCAAAAGTCACGAGTTAATATCGCATGAAACTGTGAATTTTGGACTCTCCAAAATTATTTGTCAATGGGTTGCGATGACTATAAACTACTAGTAATCATGAGTAATAGCTCATGAAATCATAAACTTTGTACTCCTAAAATTAATTGCCAATGTGTAGAAACAATTAAAAAAATGGCCAAAAATCGTGGGTTATAGCTCATGAAATCGTGCAATTTGGCCTATGTGAAATTATTTATAAATAGCTCAAACTGACTAAAGATGACCAAAAATCATGTGTTATATAGCTCATGAAATCATGAATTTCAGCCTCCATGAAATTATTGGCTAACAGGTCAGGACAAATAAAAATGGCCGAAAATCGTTGGTTATAGCTCACAAATTCGTAAATCTTGGCCTCCACAAAGTTATTTGTCAATGGGTTAGAAATGACTAAAAATGGGCAAAAAATAAAGTATAGCTCATGAAATCCTAAATTTTGGCCTGAGTGAAATTTTTTGTGTATGAGTCAGAATGACTAAAAATGACCAAACCCACAAAATCATTAATTTTGGACTCCATGAAATTATTTGCGATTCGGTAGAAATCATTAAAAATGGTAAAAGTCATGGATTATAATTTTGAACCCTAAAAATTATTTCGCAATAGGTCGAGATAAATAAGAATAGCCAAAAATCGTGGGTAATAGTTTATGAAATCATGATATTTAACCTCTATGAAACTATTTGCTAATGGATCATATTGAGTTAAAATGGCAAGAACTTGTTGCTATAGCTCATGAATTTGTTAAGTTTTCTCCGCGGAATTATTTCTCAATAGGTAGAAATAACTAAAAATAGCAAAAAATCATGGGTTATAGCTCATGAAATGTTAAATTGTTTACGCACAAAGTTATTTGGTAATGGGTCGGAATGAATAAAAGTGGCCAGAATTTGTGGGTTATAGCTCATAATACCATGAATTTTATACTTTGAATATTATTTGGCACTTGGTCGAGGCAAATAAAAAACCCACAAATCATGGATGGTAGCTCATGAAATCATAAATTTTAGCTTCTGCAAAATAATTTATCGATGGGTCATAATGGCTAAAAATAGCCAAGAATCATGGCTTATAACTCATTAAATCTTTAATTTTGGCCACCGTGAAATTTTACTAACGGGTCGCAACAACTAAAATTGACCTTAAATCGTGGACTATAGCTCATAAAATCGTGAATTACTAACTGTGTGAATTATTTGTCAATGACTATATTTGTATAAAAATTGCCAAACATCATGGGTTGCAGATCATTAAATCATTAATTTTAGCCTCATATAAATTATTTACTAATGACTTGCAACAACTAAAAATGACCATAAATCAGAGGTTATAGTTTATGAAATCATAAATTTTGGACTTCACAGACTTAGTTGTCAATTGCTCAGAATGACTAAAAATGGCTAAAAACCTGGGTTAAAGCTCATGATATCATGACTTTTGGGCTATGAAAATTACTTGGTAAAGGGTCGGAATGAATAAAAATAGCCATAAATCGTGGGTTATAGCTTATGAAATCATGATTTTTGACCTCTATGCCAATCGGTAGGAGTGAATAAAAATAGCCAAAAATCATGTGCTATCTAGCTCATGAAATTGTGAAATTTTTCTTCTACGAAATTATTTACTAATGGGTGAAAACAAATAAAAGTGGTCACAAATCATGAGGTATAACCCATAAAATCCAAAATTTTAGCTTTTGCGAAACTATTTGTCAATGGTCGAAACAACTAAAATAGCTAAAAATCATGGGTTATAGCTCATGAAATCATGAATTTTAGACTCCACGAAATTATTTGTTAATGGATCAACACAACTAAAAAGGTTAAAAATCATGAAGTATAGTACATGAAATCCTAAATTTTGGACTCCATAAAATTATTTACAAATGAATCAAAACATTAAAAGCGGGCCAAATTTAGGATAATACCTAATAAAATTATGAATTTTGTATTCCAAAAAGTTATTTACCAATGGATTAAAATTGCTAAAAATTTACCAAAATCATGGGCTATAGCTCATGAAATCGTGAATTTTTGACTCCACAAAATTATTGGCCATAACTCTAATCAAATAAAAATAGCCACAAATTATTTGTCAATGGGTTGCGATGACTAAAAACTACTACAAATCATAGGTAATAGCTCATGCAATCCTGCATATTAGACTCCCAGAAAGTAATTGCCAATGAGTAGAAACAATTAAAAATGGCCACAAATGATGAGTTATAGCTCATGAAATTGAGAATTTTAGACTCTTAAAGCTATTTGGCAATGGTTCCGAACAAATAAAAATAGCCATAAATCATTGGTTATAGCTCATGAAATCCACCAATGGATTAGAATGAATAAAAATAGTCAGAAAGCATGTGCCAAAGCTTATGAAATCTTCAATTTTGGCCTGGCCAAAATTATTTGCTAATGGGTCAGAATGACTAAAAGTGGTCAAAAATTATGGGTTATAGCTCATGAAATCTAGGATTTTGGCCTCCACAAAATTATTTTTCAACCAGTAAAAACAACTAAAAATGCCTTACAGGTCAAGAATTCTTGAATTTTGAACTCCACGAAATTATTTTTCAATTGATAGAACTGAATAAAATTAGCCGAAATCATGGATTATAGCTTTTAAAATAGTGAATTTTGGATTCTATCAAAAGATGTCTAGTGGGTAAAAAGTAGCTAAAAATCGTAGGTTATAGCTCATGAAATCTAGGATTTTGGACTCCACAAAATTATTTTTGAATTGGTAAAAAACTAAAAATGCCTTATAGGTCATGAATTCTTGAATTTTGAACTCCATAAAATTATTTTTAATTAATAGAATCGAACAAAATTAGCCACAAATCATGGATTGTAGCTTTTAAAATAGTGAATTTTGGATTCTATCAAAAAAATTTCCAGTGGGCAAAAATAATTACCAATGGCAACAAATCGCAGATTATAAACTTATGAAATTGTGAATTTTAGCCTCGTAAAGCTATTTGGCAATGGTTCGAACAAATAAAAATAGCCATAAATCATTGGTTATAGCTCATGAAATCCACCAATGGATTAGAATGAATAAAAATAGTCAGAAAGCATGTGCCAAAGCTTATGAAATCTTCAATTTTGGCCTGGCCAAAATTATTTGCTAATGGGTCAGAATGACTAAAAGTGGTCAAAAATTATGGGTTATAGCTCATGAAATCTAGGATTTTGGCCTCCACAAAATTATTTTTCAACCAGTAAAAACAACTAAAAATGCCTTACAGGTCAAGAATTCTTGAATTTTGAACTCCACGAAATTATTTTTCAATTGATAGAACTGAATAAAATTAGCCAGAAATCATGGATTATAGCTTTTAAAATAGTGAATTTTGGATTCTATCAAAAAGATGTCTAGTGGGTAAAAAAAGTAGCTAAAAATCGTAGGTTATAGCTCATGAAATCTAGGATTTTGGACTCCACAAAATTATTTTTGAATTGGTAAAAAACTAAAAATGCCTTATAGGTCATGAATTCTTGAATTTTGAACTCCATAAAATTATTTTTTAATTAATAGAATCGAACAAAATTAGCCACAAATCATGGATTGTAGCTTTTAAAATAGTGAATTTTGGATTCTATCAAAAAAATTTCCAGTGGGCAAAAATAATTACCAATGGCAACAAATCGCAGATTATAAACTTATGAAATTGTGAATTTTAGCCTCTGTAAAAAAACCTTACTTATAGCACACAATAACTAAAAATGGCCAGAAATTGTGTATTATCGCTCAGGAAATGAGTAATTTTGGCCTACACGAAGTTATTTACCAATGGATCAAAATAACTAAAAATGCCAAAAAATCGATGAAGTTATAAATTTTTACAAAATTATTTGCCAACAGGTTGGAACGACTAAATGGACAAAAATCATAAATTATAACTCATGAAATTGTAAATTTTGGACTCTTAGAAATTATTCGCCATGGGTTGGAGCGATTTAAAATGGCCAAAAATCATGGATTATAGCTCATGAAGTCCGAAAATTTTGAATCCATGAAATTATTTTCCTATCAATCTAATCATCAAAAAATGGGCAAAATTATAGGTAATAACTCATAAAATTATGAATTTTATACTCTATAAATTATTTTTCAATAGGTTGAAATGATCAAAAAGTACCAAAATCATGGTCTACAGCTAATGACATCGTGAATTTATGACTCCATGAAATTATTTGCTAATAAGCCTGATCGAATAAAAATGACCAGAAATCTTGAGTTAAAACTCATGAAATCAAGAATTTTGAATTCCCCAATATAATTTGTCAACGGGTCGTAATGACTAAAAATTATTAGAAGCTGAGAGTTAGCTCATGAAATTCTAAATTTTGGTATCCATGAACTTATTTTCTAATAGGTCATAATGACTAAAAATTGCTAAAAATTATGAGTTATATAGCTCATGAAGTCAAGAATTTTAAACTCTGTAAAATTATTTGCCAATGGATCGAAACGACTAAAAATAGCCGAAATTCGTGAGTTATAGCTCAAAATCCTAAATTTTGGACTTCACCAAAAATGGCCAATGGGTGAAAACATCAAAAAAAAAAGGCCAAATTTGTGGGTAAATACCATTTGAAATCATGTACCTACAAATTTAATGAAATCCTAAATTTTGGAGTCCACAAAATTATTCGTCAACGAATAGAAACGATTAAAAATGACCAAAAATTATAGGTGCTCATGAAATTGTAAAGTTTGGACTGTAGGCGTTGAAAAATACTTACAAGATCCCGAAACCAACTCATGACGGGGAGTCGGCGAATGACAACCCATCGAATGATACAGACGTCGAATCGTTAAGACGCGAACTCGACGACGAACTCACAGCGTCACAAGCACGGTTTAAACCGGACTTGAACGGACGATCGGATTTCAGGACCGTTGAACCGGAACGAACCAAGAATTAGTCCCGGAATCAAGTATAGACGGAACCCAAGCCCGAGAAACGGAAAACGCCGGAAAACGACGGAAAAAACGACGCAAACGGCGAGAACGGCGCGCCTCGGCCAACTTGGCCGAGGTACCTCGGCCAAGTGGCCGAGGTGGCTCGGCCAAGTGGCCGAGGTGGCTTCCACTGCTGGTAGAGCCACCTCGACAACTTGTAGAGGTGGCTCGCCAAGTGGCCGAGCCACCAACACCCGATTTGTATAAATAGGGGGGGTGTCTTCTTCTTCAGGGGATTTTGGAGGGCTTCGGAGGATTTTGGCTTGGATTTGAGGCGGGATTTTCGGAGATTTTCTGAAGAATTCTCACGAGATCCACGAGCCGTCAACGTCAGGTATTCAAGCGAAGGTGGCGAATTGGTCGAACTACAGATACCCTCTAGGTTAAGCTTCGTCTTAATCTCGGGGATAGCTGTGATTTCTCCTAGTAGATCTCACCGCTCGTGATCCTCTCCTTCGTGAGTGTGATCCCCGAGCGATCCTCTCCTTCGTGAGTGTGATCCCCTCGAGCCGTTTCCTTCGTGAAGCGAGCCCCTTCCGTCTGTAGTTCCGAACCGGGTCTCTACGGATCGAATTGCGGTGGTCCACGGACACAAAAGTCCCGACACGGGCAAAGAACCCACGCAAGCGGGACCTCGATATAACGAGATCCTCGTGTTTGTTCACTAAGGAGAAAGTTGTAATTTTTCGATTTCATTGTACGCTTTGAAATAAAAGGCATTCTTTTGTTTGAATTTTTGTTGTAGGCCAAAGAAGCTGTAAGCAAGTTCAAACGAAGCAATGAATAACAAACCGACTTTTACGCGAACAAGGCGACCCGATGGGAGCCACCGCCTCAGTCGGAGGTCGTCGTGCGCGGCAGCGGATTCCTATCGGTGGAGGAAGAGGTCGAAGTTCGACCACCAAGAGAAGTTCGAGGAGTACTTGTCCTCACCCTCTTCCAGATCCAGTTCCCCCCGCCGCTCCAAGAAGGTCTCCGCTGCAAGGAGAACCCGATGGGCCTCTGAGGTAGAGCCCCAGGATGGCGAGTCCAACCCATGCCGCGGTGGCGAAATCCCGGCGCCGAAGTCGGATAGCGCCGAGATGAACGCCGATGATGCGCTGCGCTCTCCAGCGAGCCGCCAAAGCGGCGACAAAGCATGGCGCGCAAAAATGCCAAGGCCATGCAATCCGTGGATGGGATCCGCTACGAAGCGGATCTAAGATCCAGACTTACGCCGAGGCTTCAGCCTCAAGTGATCGACGGTCTATCCAAGCTATCAACCAACGAGTGGGTCCGTGTCAAACGGAACCGCTCCACACTTCAGGAGCGCATCCGGAAGCGCCGCGCACTCCTTGCGCAGGCACGAGCTTTAGTGCAGCAGGCTCGTGAGATGAAGAAGGAAGTGGAAAAGAAGCCACCAACGTACCACCAGGTTTGGAGGCCCAAGTCTAACGGTGCCCCAACCCCAGTTGCCCACGTTCCTGTCTCGACACCTAAGCTGAAGGCTATAGGCGTTGCAAACTCAGCGCCAAAGTCCAAGTCCGACGGCGCCTCAAGGCCAAAGGTGCCTGCACTCGAACCGGTGGTGAAACCAACCCCCGTCACCACCACCAAACCAACTATCAAGGATTGCTTGGGTCCTCTGAAGGGATCACGGGTCACTCCTCGTACAGGAGGCTGCACCCGTTCCCGAAAGGACCGAGAGATTCCTGTAACCCCACCAACCGGATTAAAGATCGAAGTCCGAGAGTCCCCTGAAACTTCACGCTCACATAAGCGGAAGTCAAGGCGAGTACTGTCGTCAAATTTATCAAACACCATGTCATTTACCGGCACGGTGTCCCAAGACGGATCGTGCATGACAATGGTCCCCAATTCATCAGCAATTCCTTCATCAGGTTTTGCGAAAAATTCAAGATACAGGACGTCTCGTCGACAGCCTATAATCCAGCTGCAAACGGATTAGCCGAGGCATTCAACAAGACGATTATTAAGATTCTGTCGAAGCTTGTGAAGAATAACAAGCGAGGCCGGACGATAAACTTCGGAGAGGCACTCGGGCATATCGCTGCTTGATGCGCCGCGCCAACCGGAGAGACCCGTATTCTTTGGTTTACGGTGCGGGCGATTCTCCGTTAAATTGATTCCGTCGCCGCGCCAGCCCTTTCAACGAGATGACGACCAAGAACAACATCAGAAACGTCTCGAAGAGCTCGAGATGTTAGATGAGAAGCGCCTGGAGGCTCAACAATGCATTGAGTTCTACCAAGCTAGGATGTCGAGGGTTTTCAACAAGAAAGTTCGATAGAGAACCTTTAGAGAAGGAGATTTGGTCCTCGCTGCTCGACGACCAATAATCCTCACTTCCAAGAAGAAAGGTAAATTCGAACCTAAATGGGAGGGACCGTTCGTAATAGAAACGGTCTACTCCAATGGTGCATATCGCCTAATAACCCAAAATGGCGACCGGCAATTAATGCCGATAAATGGGAAGTTCCTGAAGAAATACTACCCCTAGTATCTTCAGGATAACCCGTTTCGACGGGAAGTTCCTCGTGGGATGTTCCACCCACTTTCCATGAGGATAACCCTAGATTTTATCCTCCATCATAATTTCCCCCACCGATCAAATTCCTTGACGGTAGGTCTACAAATCTTCTGGTACATTACCAAAGTACCCTCTTGATTCCTTCTATGAACAAGAGGCCCACTCAAAATCCCTCTCACGCCGGAGATAGAATATAAAATTCTTCCTCTCCAAGCGTAAGATCCTTTTCGTGACAAACGGAAGGGTTCTGTCCATCCCTCTCCTAGGTAGCGCCGACTGAAGGTATGCGCCGGGATTTTCAGACCAGGTTGTCCGCCTGAAGGTCACCTGAGTCTTTTCGGTTCTCGGAGTGGAGATCCCACTCTTAGTTCCATCTCTCTCTAGGTAGCGCCCGGTGAAGGTATCTTGTAGGGATTTTCGGACCAGGTTGTCCGTGAAGGTCACGAGTCTTTTCGGTTCTCGAGTGGAGATCCCACTCTTAGTTCCATCTCTCTCCTAGGTAGCGCCGGTGAAGGTATCTTGTAGGGATTTTCGGACCAGGTTGTCCGCCTGAAGGTCACCTGAGTCTTTTCGGTTCTCGAAGTGGAGATCCCACTTTTAGTTCCATCTTTCATCTTAGGTAGCGCCCGGTGAAGGTATCTTGTAGGGATTTTCGGACCAGGTTGTCCGTGAAGGTCGCTGAGTCTTTTCGGTTCTCGGTGGAGGTCCCACTTTCTTCTTTCTTCTTCGGTTCGGTCATTCTCCGGTCAAAGAGGACACCAAGGTTCATCTTGGGAATTTTATCCGAAGCCTAAGAAGGATAAAGTCAACGCCACACGCTGCTGTCGGTTTAGTCTTTCTCCATTGAAGAAGACACCGAGTTTGATTCGGGTATTTTATCCCAAGCCTAAGAAGGGATAAAGTCAACGCCACACGCTGTCGGTTTAGTCTTTCTCCGATTGAAGAAGACACCGAGTTTGATTCGGGTATTTTATCCGAAGCCTAAGAAGGGATAAAGTCAACGCCACACGCTGTTCGTTAGTCTTCCGTGAAAAGACGGCTTCACGATTCAACATCGTAGCATTAAGTCTAAGAGAGTTTCATTCTTTTAGCACAACGTTGTGTGTAGAACGGATTTAGATAATCTACATGCTAGCCCAACTCAAACGGTGGTTGGTAAAGGCTCATCAAACCCGTTGAAGGCTGGGGGTTGGCCAATAACCCTAAAGTCAACGCCTCACACGCGTTGCCGGTTTAGTCTTTCTCCGATTGAAAAGACACCGAGTTCGATTAGGGTATTTTATCCCAAGCCTAAGAAGGATAAAGCCAACGCTTAACAGCGTTGCGGTTTAGTCTTTCTCCGATTGAAGAAGACACCGAGTTCGATTAGGGTATTTTATCCCAAGCCTAAGAAGGGATGAGTCTACGTGTAATACGCTGTCGGGTGGTCTCTTGCCCGTAAAAGAGTACCAATGGCCTATGTATTCAATATCATAGCAACAAGTCTAGAAGGGTTTCATTCTTTTAGCACAACGTCACGTGCGGAACGGATCCTGATAATCCGCACGCTAGCCCAACTCAAACGGTGGTTGGTAAAGGCTAACCAAACCCGTTGATGGCTGAGGGTTTGCCAAAAATCCTATAAGTATTATGGTTAATTATTTCTGACGAAGTAAAAGAATCATAATAAACAATGAAGGGGATAGATCTTATTCATTTGAAGCAAATATAGAAGGAGCTACAACTGTTTAAACATCAAGTCTATGACAAAGGATTTGTTGTTCGAGCTGAGACACTTCACCATTGTAAGCCTGGTGGAGTTCTTCCTGCAACTCGGCCCTGAAGGACTCCTCATCGGTGTTCAGTGTCTTCGTGGTTGCCTCCTCGAGCTCAGCCAGTTTCTGCTTCGACAGATCGAGCTCCCTAGACGCAACGGTGAGGGCTTCTTCCTTGTTGGCCTTGGCCAGCTCCAAACTGCTCATCCTATCTTCCTCAGCATGGAGCTCTCCCCGAAAGCGATTATCCTTCCTCGCGACTCGCCACAATATCACCGATGTGGCTTAAGGAAGAATATGTCTCAGCAACAACAGCTCCGAGCTGATCGGCGCGGTCTCTCTGCATCTGGACTTCGAGCCCAGTAAAAACACGAGCATCGCGCCATGCCTCTAAACGCGAGCCCGTATGAGCAGCTACATATGAGGAAGCCCCTACACCAGCTCTTGCGCCTCAAGCTTTCCTCCGGATGGGCGAGGTCATCAACAATGGCCTGTTTCACGGATAACCATATCCGTATCAAGGCCATCCGGATCAAGTAGCACTGAATCGATGAAGAGAAAGCCCGCCATGAAGGACCTTTTCGATCACCGTGTTCACCAGAGAAAAGAATGAGCGTACTTCCAAACAGATAATAAGATGGGATGGATCTTCATCCAGCATCAACGCTCTCACCAGGTCATGGAGTCGAGATGTAGGCTCTGCACAGAAGAAAAGAGGACTTTAGAATTTTCGGACCAGGTTGTCCGTGAAGGTCACGAGTCTTTTCGTTCTCGAGTGGAGATCCCACTTTTAGTTCCATCTTTCATCTTAGGTAGCCCGGTGAAGGTATCTTGTAGGGATTTTCGGACCAGGTTGTCCGTGAAGGTCGCTGAGTCTTTTCGGTTCTCGGTGGAGGTCCCACTTTCTTCTTTCTTCTTCGGTTCGGTCATTCTCCGGTCAAAAGAGGACACCAAGGTTCATCTTGGGGAATTTTATCGAAGCCTAAGAAGGGATAAAGTCAGCGCCTCCTGCAGCGTTGCGGTTTAGTCTTTCTCCGATTGAAGAAGACACGAGTTTGATTAAGGGTATTTTATCCGAAGCCTAAGAAGGGATAAAGTCAGCGCCTCCTGCAGCGTTGCGGTTTAGTCTTTCTCCGATTGAAGAAGACACGAGTTTGATTAAGGGTATTTTATCCGAAGCCTAAGAAGGGATAAAGCCAACGCCTCACAGCGTTGCACGGTTAGTCTTCGAGTGAAAAGCGAAGCCTCGTATTCAACATCGTAGCATTAAGTCTAAGAGAGTTTCATTCTTTTAGCACAACGTTGTGTGTAGAACGGTTTAGATAATCTACATGCTAGCCCAACTCAAGCGGTAGTTGGTAAAGGCTCATCAAACCCGTTGAAGGCGGGGTTGGCCAATAACCCTAAAGTCAACGTCTCACAGCGTTGCGGTTTAGTCTTTCTCGATTGAAGAAGACACGAGTTTGATTCGGGGTATTTTATCCGAAGCCTAAGAAGGGATAAAGCCAGCGCTTAACAGCGTTGCGGTTTAGTCTTTCTCCGTGAAGAAGACACGAGTTTGATTCGGGGTATTTTATCCGAAGCCTAAGAAGGGATGAGTCTACGTGTATCTGGCGTTGCGGGTGGTCTCTTGCGGTAAAGAGCTGAAGCCTATGTATTCAATATCATAGCAACAAGTCTAGAAGGGTTTCATTCTTTTAGCACAACGTCACGTCTTGGAGCGGATCACGATAATCCGCCGCTAGCTCAAGCGGTGGTTGGTAAAGGCTAACCAAACCCGTTGATGGTGAGGTTTGCCAAAATTCTATAAGTATTATGGTTAATTATTTACGTGAAGTAAAAGAATCATAATAAACAATGAAGGGATAGATCTTATTCATTTGAAGCAAATATAGAAGGAGCTACAACTATTTAAACATCAAGTCTATGACAAAGGATTTGTTGTTGGTGAGACACTTCACCATTGTAAGCTGGTGGAGTTCTTCACACCTTCGACCTGAAGGACTCCTCATCGGTGTTCGGTGTCTTCGTGGTTGCCTCCTCGAGCTCGGCCGGTTTACGCCCGACGGTCGAGCTCCCTAGGCGCTAGCGGTGAGGGCTTCTTCCTTGTTGGCCTTGGCGGCTCAAAGCTGCTCATCCTATCTTCCTCGGCATGGAGCTCTCCCACGGCGGTATTATCCTCTCCGCTTTTCGCCACAATATCGATGCGGATGTGGCTTAGGAAGAATATGTCTCGGCAACGCAGCTCAGAGCTGATCGGCGTATCTCTGCATCGGACTTGAGCCGGTAAAACGAGCATCGCGCCATGCCTCTAAGCGAGCCGTATGAGCAGCTACATATGAGGAAGCCCGGCTACCGCGGCTCTTCGCGGTCTCTGAGCTTTCCCTCCGATGGCGAGGTCATCAACAATGGCTCGAGCATTTCGGGATAACCCATATCCCGTATCAAGGCCATCCGGGGATCAGCGTGGCTTTGAGCTGATGAAGCCCGCCATGAAGGACCTTTTCGATCACCGTGTTCACGGAGAAAAGAATGGCGTGCTTCAAGCGGATAATAAGATGGGATGGATCTTCATCCGGCATCAACGCTCTCACCAGTCATGGAGTCGAGATGTAGGCTGCGCGAAGAAAAGAGGACTTTAGAATTTTCGGTAAAAATGGGCAAAAGCTTATTTGGCTAAAGACCCTTACCCGTCTCCTTGGTTGTAGTTTGAGAGGTTAGCGAATCTACGGTATCTATCTTGGGATCTTTGTCAACCGCGGTGAGCCCTCGGTGTGCTCATCTATCTCAGCGGTCCTTTGTGGTAGGCGATTAGAAGCGGCGGAAAGAGGAGTACCTGCCGCTGCACAAATGGAATGTCTCAGCCTCTTTTAATTATAGTGGTATTAGCCAAACGGTTGATCCTATAATTAATCGAAGAGAAAATTCATACCTTCTTCAGGGACAGTAGCTTCGGGTAAATCTTCACCAAGGGTATCTCCATCCTGTGACCAAGCGCGTAGCAGGTCATCCATGGAAGTGTTGCCATATAACCCAGATTCCACGAAATCTTCCATGGAGAAGTCTGAAAAAGAAGGCATTAGGAAGGCGAATGCAATTAAGTCAAACAATAGGTAAAGCTACTTACCTCCTACAGTGGGGTTAGCTTGCTTAGTCTCGGTTTGTGCATTTGTCTCCTGCAATCCCTCTAAAAGAGCAAAAAAGCGAAGAGGCAATTAATGGGGGTACGAATTCCGAGTCGTTCAATTCTCGCATTCGCCATCCAGAAGAGGAATTATCGATGTTAGATGTACTGGGTTCACGAATCAGGTCCTACATCGACCTCCTCGCCATAGCCCCATACATTTGTTGAGTAAAACTTGGCTCGGCATGGCAGTAGGCTCCGGCGGTGTGGGAGGAAAATCAAAGCCGGATCATAATCCCTAAAACCCCCTACATGCAAATGAAGAAATGTCAGTCTCCAAAAGCTGAAAATTTGAGATAACATCACGGTGAATTGTTACCTCCTCGATGCGGATTATTAGGTCAAGTCTATATCAAGGGACCGAGGATTCAGCGATTCTTATGGGCTAACCTCTTTCGTTTAACCCCTGAGAGGGTTGAAATTCTTCTTCTTGACAGTTTTCACGAAAATTGATTGAATGAGAAATCCAATGGAGAGGATAAGAAAACGAAGTGGAAAAGGAGAGAGTACCGAGGTCCTTCTCATAAACTGCAGCCTCACCTTGGTCCTCTCCTAAAGTCCCAGCGCCAGGATTGCGGAACTCCTCTTCAGTCTCGATTGGCGGATGAGATTGGCGACGCTTCCTCCGAGCTTGAGCGGCATCTTGGAGTGTCTGAGCGCCGGCTCGCAACGATGCTTCAGCTACCAAATCTGAGATGGCCCTTACAGGGACCGGCTCGTTAGCTACTAATAGCCAACTACAATGGAGGAATGTCGATTCCAGCTGACGGTCTGAGCTCGGGAGACTGAATCTAGCACCAGTACATCCCATGACACTCCACAACCATGCTCGAAGGCCATCCACGAGTCCACCAGTGCGGAGTGTCGGCTCGGGTTCCCAACATAAAGTTGGTGCGTAACCGAGCTGGCGAGCAAAGCGGCGAGGAAAATAAGGCTCAATGAAGCATTCTTCCTTTACTCGGAAAGTGAGATACCACGGCACGATGTTCACTAGCCAATTGAAGCGACCAATGTCAAGTGAAGTCATTTGTGTCTTGGCACCTCCTCGTCGACCAAGGACTCACCATATTGACCGAGAATCGAGGAAAACATCTGAAAAAGATCTACCCTTTATGAATGCATCGTTTCTTGATCTCGTAAAACCACGCCTTCCATCGCAATCCTCTACCAACCGCAAGAAAGGAGTAGGCGAATCGGAACGAACCGGCATGGACATCCGAGGCGATAAAAGACCACCAGGCCATCAAATAGGTATATGGGAGCTCTACCGGACGGAAGGAATAGGTGGCGATGGCTCGTCTTTTCTCACGAGTAAGCTTGGGACTATATGTCGCAATCCACGATGAATGTTGGCCACCATTACCGGAAGGAGAGAGAGTTCCTTCTTGTGGGCAAGCTGAACTGCAGGGTAAAGGACCTCCAGAGGTAAAGCATCATCAGATTGATATGGAACCACACACTTCTTTAGCCAGATTGCAAGATAGCCGGCTAGAAGAGTCGTCGGTTGGATAGGCTTTACCGCATGCCACAGAAAGGTTGCAAACTTGGTCCCTGGGGGAAAACCATCTTCGTAGCTGAGCGTATAAGAGTTAGCCTCGGACCTCTCGATCAGTTCATTAACCTTCGAAGGAGTGAGCGGTGACAGTTCACATATTTCCTCGCCAGATTTGTCCTCCAAATCTTTGGAACAAGTAATGGCAAATTGCTTGGACTCACTTGCGATTTCCTTTTTCGCAAAGGTTGATTGGGCGAGCTATATGATAATGACAAGTGAGATCCCACAAAATTTTGTGACGATCGGTGTGTGTTTCTTCAATGACTCGGTTCGATTGGAAGGAAATACTCTTGATCTGACATCTTCCCCATGGGTAAATCGAATCGATACATCTCATGTAGAGCCAGCCCCAACTCGCCGTGTTTCGTGAAAAACGTATTTGAATCTGGATTGTTGATTATCACATTTTAATTACATTTTTATACCCTTATTACCTATGTTATATGAATAACGATATTACTAATAATCATTTTTATCTTATTTTGCAGGCTAATAAAGAAATAATGAATAAAAGCCCAAATGACTCAAATTCTCTGAATTTCTACCAATATTTGAAGCCCAAATCTGAAGACAAACCAAGGCCCAAGATACCAAATTGATCCAAGAGAAATTCGTGAAGAAAAATCAAGAAAAGACAAATTCGGTTGGGAACCAATCGGTTGACCAACCGGTTGGCCAACCGGTTGGCTAACCGATCGGCCAACCGATCGGTTCCCAACAGATTTCAGATTAATGGTGGATTTCTCTTCCTTTTTGGCTAGGTTTGATCCAATGGTTCACATCAACTCCGTTGGGCTATAAATAGGGGTGAAGGCTGAGTGTTTTGAGTGTGAAATATTTTGTAAAAACTCCATTTGGAGAGGAGGGTTACTCTTAATTGAGGAGACCTTCCAAAATTGTAACTTTTGTTACACAATAAATGAAATTTTTCACCCCTTCAATTTCCTTTCTCTTCTTCTAATCCAAGGACCAAAAGGAGGATTAGATTAAGATCAGGAGTTGTTGGTTTCTATTTTATTTCTTTTTCATTTTCTTTCTTGTTCATTTATTGCTTTGTAGCTTAGATTTACTTTCTTGCAATTTAATTTCATGCAATTTACTTTCATGCAATTTACTTTCATGCAATGTATTTAATTCTTGTATTTACTTTCTAGAATAGATTTTCCTTTTCTTTAATTCACCTTGAGGCTAGAACCCTCTTGGGAATTACCCTCTTCTAAGTGTGGAGCCAATATTTGTGGGATCCCTAGAGATTGTTTGAAACTAGCTAACAAATCCAACTCACTTTCATGAGATTGAGATAAGCTAAGTGGATCTACTCTAGATTCCTCATATCTTTAACTAATCCTCCATACTTTACATTCTTGATTTTGCACTTATCCTTGTTTTTCATTTGTTTGTTATTTTCCTTTATTCTTGATTTTAATTTTCCTTTACTCTCTCCTCTCTCTCAATCTAGCTTTCTTTTATTTTGCACTTATTTTCTCTCAATCACATATTCCCTCCATGTGCATATAATCTCAAACCTAGTTTTGTTATTATGTGCATATAACCAAAACCACATTCTCAACTTTATTTTCTCCTCTTTTGCACATAATCCACAATCCACTCTCTTTTATCCCTCCACATCCACATTCACCATTTTATCACTTCCATTTTATTTGAATAAACTCCTAATTGTCGCGCATAATTTGAGAACCAAAACTTGAGCAAAACTCCTCCTACTTTCCCGTTCCTCGTGGGATCGATAATCTTTTATACTATAACTTGATAAGGGTTGTATACTTGCAACTAAGGTAATCACTCAAAATTACCCATCAAGTTTTTAATGGATGTAGGAGCGGTGCATAAGTAGGATTTTGATTAATTTTGGTTCCTTAACTTGTGTGTTTTTCTTTTGTGTAGGAACTTGGAACTTGAAGATTAAGAGTTGAAGAATCAAGATTGAAGAATTGCCTCCAACGAGGCTTTGGTTAGCGATTGCGTGGGTAACTCTTCTTTCTTGTATTTTCAATTCCATCCTTTAGATAGTTCATATACATTAGAGACAATTAGGATAAAAAAATATAAAAAATAATAATAAAATAAAAGGATTTTTTTCCCCTTGTCGACCCTAATAAACTTCATTTTTTTATTGTCGACCATAATAAAAATAAAAAGATTTTTGTTTTTTTTGCATCCTTTTAGTTGCTTTTAATTCTTAGGGTTGCATTTCATATAATAGTAGGAATTCACCAAGTGATTTGAGCATCTTGATTTGGCACACTTGAAAATATCTTAAGGGCAAAACCACTAATCAAGATAAGGTGAGGGATTTCATCACCCTTTCCTTAGCCCAAAATCACTAATTCCTCACTACACTTACTCAAGCCTCTTAAAATTGATTAGGCGTTGGCCCCTAAGGATTGAGCTCATTAAGGAACAATAATTTCTTAAGTGAACGGTCCAAGTTTATTTGGATTAATTGGTGTCTAAGGCAAGGTTTAGGGGTTGCGTAAAGCTCTGAAAGGAAAGAGGTACTTAATTGATCTTTGATCTCCCTCTAGTACTATCCTTACGGCTAATTACCCAAGTAAACTTTGATCTTTTCATTAAGGGAATTCTTGGTTAGGAGTGGTCTAAGTCAAGTTTAGGCTTAACCCTAGAGTTAGGGTGATTGAAAAGTGATTGCTTTGATTTATTTTTAGTTAGTTTTCTCATCTTCTTAACTTTTTCTCTTATCCTTTTTCAAATAAAAAAATTTTGATTTTGGTGTATGCAAACTTGGGTTAGGGATAATACCAATCGTTTAATTCGTTTTGATTCATCTCTTGAACCAAGCGAAATGACTAATACCAACCCACTGTTCTTCAAGATGTTTGTTACCCCACTAGAAATGCAATCCCTCTTGCATAAAACTCCCCGAGGTAAATGGAACCAATTTTGAACTTCGACCGCATTTCATAAACATGCTTCCCAAATTCTTAGGAATCGAAGAAGCATACATCTTTATCTCGAATTTGAAGAAGTTTGCCTCATGATCAAGATGAGGGACTTAACCGAAGATCGATCAAACTCGATTTATTCCATTTGCCCTTAAGGACAAAGCCAAAAATGGTCATGTATAGCTTGCCCATGATTCCATCTCATTAAGGAACAATAATTTCTTAAGTGAACCGGTCCAAGTTTATTTGGATTAATTGGTGTCTAAGGCAAGGTTTAGGGGTTGCGTAAGGCGCTCCGAAAGGAAAGAGGTACTTAATTGATCTTTGATCTCCCTCTAGTACTATCCTTACCTGGCTAATTACCCAAGTAAACTTTGATCTTTTCATTAAGGGAATTCTTGGTTAGGAGCTGGTCTAAGTCAAGTTTAGGCTTAACCCTAGAGTTAGGGTGATTGAAAAGTGATTGCTTTGATTTATTTTTAGTTAGTTTTTCTCATCTTCTTAACTTTTTCTCTTATCCTTTTTCAAATAAAAAAATTTTGATTTTGGTGTATGCAAACTTGGGTTAGGGATAATACCAATCGTTTAATTCGTTTTGATTCATCTCTTGAACCAAACGAAATGACTAATACCAACCCACCTGTTCTTCAAGATGTTTGTTACCCCACTAGAAATGCAATCCCCTCTTGCATAAAACTCCCCGAGGTAAATGGAACCAATTTTGAACTTCGACCGCATTTCATAAACATGCTTCCCAAATTCTTAGGAATCAAACCAAGACGATACATCTTTATCTCCTAATTTGAAGAAGTTTGCCTCATGATCAAGATGAGGGACTTAACCGAAGATGCGATCAAACTCGATTTATTCCATTTGCCCTAAGGACAAAGCCAAAAATGGTCAGATAGCTTGCCCACGATTCCATCTCAACTTGGGGTGAATTTGTGACGCTTTTCCAAAAATTCTTTCCTATCCATAAAACAATCAAGCTTAGAAACAACATTCAAAATTTTAAAATTGTCCCCGAGAACCTTTTGGAAGTATTTTGACAAATTCAAAGATCTTCTTATCCAATGTCCTCACCATGGTCTTGAAAAGTGGCGATTATGCCAAATCATTTATGAAGGATTGATTATTCTTCAAAACTTCCTTAGAGTCAATGTGTCAGGGGATTTCATGAAGAAAAATGCCGATGAAGCTTGGGACTTTTAGAGAGTTTATCCGAGAAAACCATGCAAAGGGGAACATTGTGATGACCGTGTTTCATCGGCTTCCCAACCAAAACCGCTGGTCCGTCTTAGAAACAAACATAGCCTCTCAAGCAAAGATGGCGACAATCATGCGTAGGTTAGAAGCTTTAGAAGTCAAAGAACGAGCTCCACCAAATCAACCAAGTTTCGGCTCAGGGTTGTCATAGCTGTCTATCTCCATCTCATGTTTCAGAGGAATGTCCTCTTTAGGATCCGGTCACCACTAGGTCGGATAATGCCGCATTCCGGCGTACGGTTAATGATCCATTTTCTCCAACCTACAATCCAGTTGGAGAAATCATCCAATTTTGCATGGAACCAGTGGAAACTACTCCGAAATCAAATTTTCACTCCCTCTTCAAACCAACAATTCTCTAGGGACATCTGGTTCCTCTCAATTTTCAACAACCAAATCTGTCATTTCAAAATCGGTCTCCTCATCACCAATCAGAAATCACACTCCTCAAATTGCGGATCATGATAAGCGTCTTAATGGAAAAGGGTCTAGAAACTCGATTAAAACCTCTACACGCACTCACGAACTTATTGACTCAAACATCAAACACGTGAATTCCTTCATGCAATCAACCGTCAAATCTTCACCTCCAACACTCAAGCCATAGCTAGGTTAGAAACCCAACTTAGTCAACTAGCTAATGCCATGAGTGAGAGAGAAAGGAACTTTTCCGAAGTCAACCCGTGCCAACCCAAGGACACGGATCAAGTTCAACCTACCAAGGCTGAAGTGAATGCAATCCATTCACTACGGTCGTAGACAGTCGATAATCGGTGAGAATGCCTCTAAGTGAAACCCCGAACTGTAACAAATTCTCTCCTTCGAGAAATCACACCCTTCGATGACCTTAACCCGAACTGCAACTGAGTCTAATCAATTTAAACCAGCTTGCTCCTTACCCTGATAGACTCGTGCCTAGGAAGCACTCCTCGTGAGGAGAAAATTCTAGAGACTTTCAAGCGTGTTAAGGTCAACATTCCTCTTTAGATGTCATTGAACAAATTCCTTCTTATGCCAAATTTTTAAAGGAATTATGTACCAAAAGAGGCAAATAAATGTTCCAAAGAAAGTCTTTCTCACGCCAATATCGCTGAAGTCCTCTCAAAGTGCGTACCATTGAAACATAAGGATCCGTGATGTCCTACCATTCCATGTATCATTGGTAATACTCAGATCGATAAGGCTTTTAGACTTAGGGGCCGTGTCAACTCGCTCAGATTCGATCTACCAACAACTAGGTGTCGGGAACTCAAGCCAACTAGATGTACACTTCAGTAGTGATAGATCTCATAAGGTCCCTATGGGTGAAATAATGATGTATTGATAAAGGTTGGAGACTTTATTTTTCCGTTGATTTCGTAGTCCCGAAACACAACCCGCTTCCAATCCCAAAGGACGATACCGTGATCTTAGGAAGACCGCTCTTAGCCACTTCTAATGCTCTCATCAACCGTAGAACCGGTCACATGAAGTCGTTTTGGGAATCGATCGCTGAACTTAATATTTTCAATCCAGAAATAATATTGATAAGCAACTTTCAAATCAATTACATCCAAGAAAGTTTAATGTAAGTAGAGAATGAATCGACATTAGTTTTGAGGAAATCTTTCATGAGGAACTGAAATCCTAAAAATTCGTGTTTTATTTTTCAAAATGAGGAAACCGTGTTGAATACATGCCTCTTGAATGCAACATTCAAGAACTCTTTTCGATGAGCTTAGATTTTGGAAGAGCAACCAAAATGTCAAATTTTCATTAATCAAAAATCTAAGTTCAAAATGCATAACACTAATAAGACCTACCTTAATTTGTCGCAAAACACATTGCAAACCTTGGAATTTTCGAATTTGAGAACATCATTGATTATATCATCTTGAAATTTTTAAATTTCTGGTAGAATTTTCAAAGAATAAGGTAGGATTTAATGTAGAATATGAGCTTTCATGTTTTATCTTTTATTCTACATTTTTATTTTTGTCCCACAATAATAATAAAAAGAATTTATTCTTCTCTCATGTGAGAGTTTCTTGTTCTTTTCAAAAAAAAAAAAAAAAAAAAAAAAAAAAAAAAAAAAAAAAAAAAAAAAAAAAAAAAGGAGAGAATAAATTTTGACTCCACCTTCTCATACCAAAGGTAATTACAGACTTTTTATCATTGTTCAAGTCTAATCAACAAATGTAAGTGCTTCCATGCTTATCTGCTTTTACTTTGTGCATATTAGAATTTGCATTGAGGACAATGCAAAATTTAGGTGGGTGGGAATTAGTCATTTTGCTCTTTATGTTAGTCATTTTTCCTCTTCTTACCATTTTCTTTTCTTTTTATGTCATTTTTCCTCTTTTCATAAAAAAAAAAAAAAGAGTCACTTGCCAACTTAATAGAGTTGATTAATAATTGATCAATTTGATAGAATTTAAGTCTTCTAATCCTTAGTTGGTTCTATACTCAAGTTTACCTTTTATGATAACTCCAAATAAATTTCTTAAGAAATGATTTTCAAAGTAATATACTTTACTTAAGTTGTAACTTAGATTTTTAATTAAAGTAATGAAATTTTGCATGCCTAACTTAGAGTTGAAAATAATTTTTCAAGTTGTCTTGATCCAAATATTGTTCGAATATATATACATATACACACATATATACTAACTTAATAAATAGAAGAAAAATTTCTCTTAAAATCATTGGTGGTTCTATTTTACTAAGCCTAAGTTGACTGAGTAATTAAGCCCGAGGAGTATTTCTATGCTTAATGACCTAAGCCCAATTGTTGGGATTCATTGGCCCAAAACTCGCTAAATGGTCACTTAGAAAGCCCGATTAAAAGAACAAAACCACCAAGAAATAAAGAGTAAAAAAAAAAAAAATATCATACTAACCATGTTTTTGTATATAGTTATATTTGTATATGTTCTTGAAAAATAAAATGGATTAAAAGACTTGAAGTTGTTTAAAACAAAGGGTTAGAATGTCCGTTTCAAAACTTTTAAATTAAAATTTTGAGTTAAACTTGGTTTTGTATAACTATAATGAAAGGATTTTCTTAAGAAAATTACATTGGAGTTATGATAAAACGTTTTCTTGAGTATTAACCAACTTCAATTGGAATGTTTGAAGATATCAAATGAATTAATTATTTTATTAACTTCTTTAAATTGGCAAGTTGACTGAATTTTGTGGGTATATTCATGCAAACCCTCACGAGACTACAACTCGCCCACTAGGGTAACCTAGGGTTTAAAGGCTTGTTGTATGTGCTAAATACAACCACATTCCTCGCTAAAGTGAGAGTTTCTTGTTCTTTTCAAAAAAAAAAAAAAAAAAAAAAAAAAAAAAAAAAAAAAAAAAAAAAAAAAAAAAAAAAAAAGGAGAGAATAAATTTTGACTCCACCTTCTCATACCAAAGGTAATTACAGACTTTTATCATTGTTCAAGTCTAATCGAACAAATGTAAGTGCTTCCATGCTTATCTGTTTTACTTTGTGCATATTAGAATTTGCATTGAGGACAATGCAAAATTTAGGTGTGGGGTGGGAATTAGTCATTTTGCTCTTTATGTTAGTCATTTTCCTCTTCTTACCATTTTCTTTCTTTTTATGTCATTTTTTCCCTCTTTTCATAAAAAAAAAAAAGAGTCACTTGCCAACTTAATAGAGTTGATTAATAATTGATCAATTTGATAGAATTTAAGTCTTCTAATCCTTAGTTGGTTCTATACTCAAGTTTACCTTTTATGATAACTCCAAATAAATTTCTTAAGAAATGATTTTCAAAGTAATATACTTTACTTAAGTTGTAACTTAGATTTTTAATTAAAGTAATGAAATTTTGCATGCCTAACTTAGAGTTGAAAATAATTTTTCAAGTTGTCTTGATCCAAATATTGTTCGAATATATATACATATACACACATATATACTAACTTAATAAATAGAAGAAAAATTTCTCTTAAAATCATTGGTGGTTCTATTTTACTAAGCCTAAGTTGACTGAGTAATTAAGCCCAGGAGTATTTCTATGCTTAATGACCTAAGCCCAATTGGGTTGGGATTCATTGGCCCAAAACTCGCTAAATGGTCACTTAGAAAGCCCGATTAAAAGAACAAAACCACCAAGAAATAAAGAGTAAAAAAAAAAAAAAAATATCATACTAACCATGTTTTTGTATATAGTTATATTTGTATATGTTCTTGAAAAATAAAATGGATTAAAAGACTTGAAGTTGTTTAAAACAAAGGGTTAGAATGTCCGCTTCAAAACTTTTAAATTAAAATTTTGAGTTAAACTTGGTTTTGTATAACTATAATGAAAGGATTTTCTTAAGAAAATTACATTGGAGTTATGATAAAACGCTTTCTTGAGTATTAACCAACTTCAATTGGAATGTTTGAAGATATCAAATGAATTAATTATTTTATTAACTTCTTTAAATTGGCAAGTTGACTGAATTTTGTGGGTATATTCATCGCAAACCCTCACGAGACTACAACTCGCCCACTAGGGTAACCTAGGGTTTAAAGGCTTGTTGTATGTGCTAAATACAACCACATTCCTCGCGAAAGTGAGTTAGGTTTTCTTTTTATTTTCTTTGCTAGAGGACTAGCAAAAGCTTAGGTGTGGGGGTATTTGATTATCACATTTTAATTACATTTTATACCCTTATTACCTATGTTATATGAATAACGATATTACTAATAATCATTTTTATCTTATTTTGCGTGCTAATAAAGAAATAATGAATAAAAGCCCAAATGACTCAAATTCTCAATTTCTACCAATATTTGAAGCCCAAATCTGAAGACAAACCAAGGCCCAAGATACCAAATTGATCCAAGAGAAATTCGTGAAGAAAAATCAAGAAAAGACAAATTAGGTTGGGAACCAATCGGTTGACCAACCGTTATTAACCGGTTATAACCGACGGCCAACCGATCGGTTCCCAACAGATTTCAGATTAATGGTGGATTTCTCTTCCTTTTGGCTAGGTTTGATCCAATGGTTCACATCAACTCATGGGCTATAAATAGGGGTGAAGGTCGAGTGTTTTGAGTGTGAAATATTTTGTAAAACTCCATTTGGAGAGGAGGGTTACTCTTAATTGAGGAGACCTTCCAAAATTGTAACTTTTGTTACACAATAAATGAAATTTTTCACCCCTCAATTTCCTTTCTCTTCTTCTAATCCAAGGACCAAAAGGAGGATTAGATTAAGATCCAGGAGTTGTTGGTTTCTATTTTATTTCTTTTTCATTTTCTTTCTTGTTCATTTATTGCTTTGTAGCTTAGATTTACTTTCTTGCAATTTAATTTCATGCAATTTACTTTCATGCAATTTACTTTCATGCAATGTATTTAATTCTTGTATTTACTTTCTAGAATAGATTTTCCTTTTCTTTAATTCACCTTGAGGCTAGAACCCTCTTGGGAATTACCCTCTTCTAAGTGTGGAGCCAATATTTGTGGGATCCCTAGAGATTGTTTGAAACTAGCTAACAAATCCAACTCACTTTCATGAGATTGAGATAAGCTAAGTGGATCTACTCTAGATTCCTCATATCTTTAACTAATCCTCCATACTTTACATTCTTGATTTTGCACTTATCCTTGTTTTTTCATTTGTTTGTTATTTTCCTTTATTCTTGATTTTAATTTTCCTTTACTCTCTCCTCTCTCTCAATCTAGCTTTCTTTTATTTTGCACTTATTTTCTCTCAATCACATATTCCCTCCATGTGCATATAATCTCAAACCTAGTTTTGTTATTATGTGCATATAATAAAACCACATTCTCAACTTTATTTTCTCCTCTTTTGCACATAATCCACAATCCACTCTCTTTTATCCCTCCACATCCACATTCACCATTTTATCACTTCCATTTTATTTGAATAAACTCCTAATTGTCGCGCATAATTTGAGAACCAAAACTTGAGCAAAACTCCTCCTACTTTCCCGTTCCTCGTGGGATCGATAATCTTTTATACTATAACTTGATAAGGGTTGTATACTTGCAACTAAGGTAATCACTCAAAATTACCCATCAATTGTAGAGCTCAAATAAGGCGAAGAAATGATTGACGCTGATTGGAAGGCCATACATGGTGGCACGAATCGCTGAATACAGACCGCAAGCGCGAAGTTCTCCATCCCATCGATTGAGGACGTAATTGGTCAGGCGACCCCACCAATGTTTACGATGAGTGAACCCGTAGTAAAATCTATGAATAGATGGCGGCATCTCGCCCAGTAGCGAGGCGATTCTTAGTCGGCGAGGAACAAAAGCTCATCGCAGGCGGTGTGTCCAGCCCCACAACCCCAGGGTGAAGGCCGATGACGCGATTCCTGTTGGAACCCGGAACCGGCTGCTGGGTAATAAATCCACAATGAATATGATCACGCTCCTCGGTCAAACGCCATGACATATGACGCGGCAAGGCGTGGTGTCTAAAATCAGTCAATGAGAGCTGACGAGGTATTCGAGGAATATACAAGGGACCTCCGTCGTCTTGATGCAACCACCGCTCGCCTTCGACAAGAGCTGAATCCGGATCCTTAACTGAGTCGCCGAATAGATAATCTGTTTTTCGCAAAGGTTCAGTGGAGCTGGTGTCTTTTATGAGTGGCGCATCTGTGACCAATCGTCGGAGAATGCGGGAACTCCCCTCAAATACAGCCTGGATCGTCTCCGCTGATGTGCCGGGCGCAAATCGAGGCGAGATAAAAATCGCGGGATCATCACACGTGGAATAATAGTCACTATGGCGTCCATCAACCGCGTAAGCTGGAAAAGCTCCCGAGGAATAATCAACTGAAATCAGAAAAGATTCAGTTAGTAAATGGCGTTGAATTCATCTTACATAGATTGAGTCACGACCTTATAACGGGTATGACGATTTCACCCGTATCGAATACCCGGAGAACGATAAATGTAGTCGCGTAAACAAAGCGACAATATATATCCGTTCACAGTAAGAGTACGGTATGAAATCGCTCCCGTTAAGGATATCGAGACGGGTGATCTTTGAAGCCCCAATCCTCACGAAGGAGAATCTCGGCTCTTCCCAATCGCCTCACAAAGGAGAACGAAGCGGGGTCGTAACGAGTAAACACAATCTGAAGCGTCGGTCCCCACAAAGGAGGATTTCGGCTCTTCCCAATCGCCTCACGAAGGAGAGCGAAGCGGGGATACAACGCATACATGTACGAGAATGTGATAACGCTGACGCACCACCAAAAGAAGGAGGCGTGCATTCACGTTGCAGGCGAGTTGATCGACTCCTCGGAACATGAGATCTTCGCGACGACATCGGAAACTACAAAAGAAGACAAATAGAGTCAGATACACAGTTGAAGATCAGCAAATAAAGTGTCAAAAACTACAAAATCCGGCCTTAGAAACGCAGGCGCCAGTTGGCCATACGCCGCCCACGCCCATGGCTCAAGCTGGCGCCAGCGCTAGCGCCAGTAATGGCAATGGCATGGCTATATAAGCGCCGCGTTAGCAATATGGCGCTAGCGCCATTGTAGCCGTGGCGCTATGAGCGGTGCCAGCCAGGCGCGCCATAAGCGCCGTCGCCTTCGGCCCGCCCGGTGCCTACCATCCACGCCCGCCCGTCTTTCTCCCCTCATGGTTCAGGCCTTGCGCTAAAGAAAAAAAGAAAGAAAGAAGAAGAAAATTTACAAAACCCTCGTGCACATCCACATTCACCATTTTATCACTTCCATTTTATTTTAATAAACTCTAATATCAATATTTGAGAACCAAAACTTGAGCAAAACTCCTCCTACTTTCCCGTTCTCGTGGGATCGATAATCTTTTATACTATAACTTGATAAGGGTTGTATACTTGCAACTAAGGTAATCACTCAAAATTACCCATCAATTGTAGAGCTCAAATAAGGCTAAGAAATGATTGACGCTGATTGGAAGGCCATACATGGTGTACGAATGTTGAATCGGACCCATAGCGAAGTTCTCCATCCCATCGATTGAGGACGAATTGGTCGCGACCCCACCAATGTTTACGATGAGTGACCAGTAAAATCTATGAATAGATGGCGGCATCTCTGCCCAGCAGGAAAGCGATTCTTGAAGTCGTGAGGAACAAAAGCTCATCAGGCGGTGTGTCCGCCCACAACCCGAGGTGAAGGCCGATGGCGATTCTGTTGGAACCCGGAACGGCTGGCGGGTAATAAATCCACAATGAATATGATCACGCTCCTCGGTCAAGCGCCATGACATATGGCGGCAAGGCGTGGTGTCTAAAATCGATCAATGAGAGGCGAGGTATTCGAGGAATATACAAGGGACCTCCGTCGTCTTGATGCAACCACCGCCGCTTTGACAAGAGCTGAATCCGGATCCTTAAGCGGAGTCGCCGAATAGATAATCGTTTTCGCAAAGGTTGATGGAGCTGGTGTCTTTATGAGTGGCGATCCGTGACCAATCGTCGGAGAATCGCGGGAACTCCCCTCAAATCTGACTGGATCGTCTCGTGATGTCTGCGAGCAAATCGGCGAGATAAAAATCGCGGGATCATCACACGTGGAATAATAGTCACTATGGCGTCCATCAACCGCGTAAGCTGGAAAAGCTCCCGAGGAATAATCAACTGAAATCAGAAAAGATTCAGTTAGTAAATGGCGTTGAATTCATCTTACATAGATTGAGTCACGACCTTATAACGGGTATGACGATTTCACCCGTATCGAATACCCGGAGAACGATAAATGTAGTCGCGTAAACAAAGCGACAATATATATCCCGTTCTACGAAGTAAGAGTACGGTATGAAATCGCTCCCGTTAAGGATATCGAGACGGGTGATCTTTGAAGCCCCAATCCTCACGAAGGAGAATCTCGGCTCTTCCCAATCGCCTCACAAAGGAGAACGAAGCGGGGTCGTAATGAGTAAACACAATCTGAAGCGTCGGTCCCCACAAAGGAGGATTTCGGCTCTTCCCAATCGCCTCACGAAGGAGAGGCGGCGGGGATACGCGCCATGTACGAGAATGTGATATGACCTTTACCACCAAAAGAAGGGCGTGCATTCACGTTGCGGCGAGTTGATCGACTCCTCGGAACATGAGATCTTCGCGACGACATCGGAAACTACAAAAGAAGACAAATAGAGTCAGATACACAGTTGAAGATCAGCAAATAAAGTGTCAAAAACTACAAAATCCGCCCGAGCACCCGTGGCGCCCATTATGGACCGCCGCCGCCAGCCATGGCATGGCCAACGGCGCCGTAGCGTAGCGCCAACAACTTGTGGCTGGCGCCTAAGCCTTGGCCTTAGTAGCGAAAGCGCTATATTGTAGCGACAACCTCCAATTAGCGCCAACCGTGGTGCCAACGCCAATGGTATGCCATCAATAGCCGTCGCCTTCGGCCTGGTGTTACGCCCGGCCCGTCTTTCTCCCTCATGGTTGGAAACACAAAAGAAAAAAAAAGAAAAGAAAAGAAGAAAAGAAGAAAAAGAATTTACAAAACCCTCGTGCACATACCTCGTTGATTGGAGGAGACGAGACGGCGCGAGAGAAGAAGAAAACAAGAGGAAAGCACAGAGAAGGGGGGGCCGGCCTAGGTCAGCAAGAAAGAGGGTTATGGGTATTTATAACAACCCCATATGGACCCAATCCTCTTTGAACAAGGACTCTTATTTGGCAAGAAGTAGGAATTCTAATTGGAGCCCAAATCAATTCTAATTAGGACTCTAATCAGCCCCTAATTAGGAGTCCTAATTGGAATCTTATCCGGATGTCAAAATAATGCCAAATCAGTCCGTTGATTGGCCCTTACTCCGTCCGCTATCTTTGGAAAGATTCTGAAGATTTATTCGGCAGAATAACACCTCGCGAAGGCCACCACCGACACCGATCAACGCGTCGCCTAATCCTACTCCAATCAGGATTACGAGTATAAACTGTTTCCTAATTTGTCGAGGAGTTCCCGAAAGGATATTCTCACAAGAAATATTCTTAGGGATAACTCGATCGTGCGGATTGCACCGACGCAAACCAACGCGTCGCCTAATCCTACTCCAATCAGGATTACGAGTATAAACTGTTTCCTAATTTGTCGAGGAGTTCCCGAAAGGATATTCTCACAAGAAATATTCTTAGGGATAACTCGATCGTGCGGATTGCACCGACGCAAACCAACGCGTCGCCTAATCCTACTCCAATCAGATTACGAGTATAAACCGCTTCCTAATTTGTCGAGGAGTTCTAAAGGATATTCTCACAAGAAATATTCTTAGGGATAACTCGATCGTATGGATTGCACCGACGAAACCAACGCCGCCTAATCCTACTCCAATCGATTACGAGTATAAACCGCTTCCTAATTTGTCGAAGATCCCTAAGAATATTTCCATAAAAAAAATATTCTTAGGGATAACTCGATCGTGCGGATTACATCGACGCCGATCAACGCGTCGCCTAATCCTACTCCAACTAGGATTACGAGTATAAACTGTTCCCAAATTTTCAACGAGGAGTTCCTGGAGAATAAACCCACATTCTTAAGGATAACTCGATAACCCTTAATTTCCTCCCACCATAATATCCAAGAGAGGAATAATCGACGGCGTGAAAGTCATGACGACACCAACAATATGTCCAAATTCAAGAAACTTCACCCACCGTGGATAATCATATCCCAACAACGGTCAAAGCGCCGCGACTCACAATCGAATGCTAGGACGATGGTTGAAAGCCAAATGGTCTCCTGTTTCAACAAGGAATCCTTGGAGGATATCTCCATGAAAAGATCAGTCCTCCCGCTGTGGTTAAACCAACAACACACGTGATGACGAAAGAACTAACCGATTGAGGGTTATGAAATTCCATGTACTGACATTACGTACCAATGTGTCGCCAACAACGAAGTTCGCCGACATACGGAGAAGTCCAAAAGTCCGATGGTTAGTCAAACAACAACCAACCGACACGGAGTTACAAACAAAACTCACCCACCAGCTTCAATCAAGATTTTAACAAGCGGTCAGACAATAAATGCAGCACCGTGATCTTATCAGAAATCCTACAAAGAACTGGATGGTCTAAAAGAATCGAAGACTTGAAGCTATCTTTTGGGACCCTCACCATCAAGGCCGGAACTCATCATGTCCAAAGCATCCTGCACTCATCAAGAATCGACCGAGACGCTTTGGAGGGGTATCAGAGGCGCTGAAAAATACTTACAAGATCCCGAAACCAACTCGCGGACGGGAGTCGGCGAATGACAACCCATCGAATGATACGACGCCGAATCGCTAAGACGCTAACTCGACGACGACCACAAATGCCACAAGCACTTTAAACCGGACTTGAACGGACGATCGATTTCGACCGCTGAACCGAACGAACCAAGAATTAGTCCCTAATCAAGTATAGACGGAACCCAAGCCCGAAACGGAAAACGGAAACGACTTTAAAAACGACGAACGGGCGAGAACGCGCTACCGGCCACTTACCGAGGTGGTTTCTACGGCCGAGCCACCAACACTCCATTTGTATAAATAGGGGTGTCTTCTTCGGGATTTTGGAGGGCTTCGAGGATTTTGGCTTGGATTTGAGGCGGATTTTCTGAGATTTTCTCAAGAATTCTCACGAGATCCACGAGCCGCCAACGCCGTATTCGCTTAAACGTAATCAATTCGGTCGAACTACGATACCCTCTAGGTTAAGCTTCGCCTTTAATCTCGTGGATAGCGCCGCGGATTTCTCCTAGTAGATCTCACCCGCCCGGCGATCCTCTCCTTCGTGAGTGTGATCCCCGCAGCGCATCCTCTCCTTCGCGGAGTGTGATCCCCGCGCTTCGCTTCTTCGCGGAACGAGCCCTTCACGCCTCAGTAGTTCCGCAACCCGGTCTCTACTCGATCGAATTGCGCTGTGGTCCACGGACACAAAAGTCCCGACACGGGCAAAGAACCCGCATAGCGGGACCTCGATATAACAGATCCTCGTGTTTGTTCACTAAGGAGAAAGTTGTAATTTTTCAATTTCATTGTACGCCTTGAAATAAAAGGCATTCTTTTGTTTGAATTTTTGTTGTAGGCCAAAGAAGCTGTAAGCAAGTTCAAACGAAGCAATGAATAACAAACCGACTTTTACCGCGAACATGGACTTAGAAAATTATTTGGCAATGGGTCGGAAAGAATAAAAATGGCCACAAATCATGGGCTATCACTCATCAAATCATGATTTTTAGCCTCTGCGAAACTATTTGCCTATCTGTCGGAACGAATAAAAATGGGCAAACATACAATGTAAATATAACGATTTTAAAAATCTAAAAATCAAAACTTACAAGCAGTGAAAATATTCTAATATAAACTATAAAAACCTGCTGAAATTTTTGAGTTTTGAAATTATCAAAACACGCCCCAAATATATCAAAACATACAAAAGTACAAAATCTTTAAGTTATAAACAACATAGTGAACATTTTAAAATTAGCATCAAACATCCTAAAAGTTTGAAAATTACAAAATACATCTCTAAAAGTTAAAATCTTACAGAAATACACCTCAAAAACATCAAAACTTATAAATAGTACAAAATTTATAAGTTATAAACAACATTATTGAAAATTTTGCAATTTACAGATAACACCCTAAAAGTTTGAAATTTTGCAAAATACACCCTCAAAAAGTTAAATTTTACAAAAACATGCCCCAGAAATATCAAATCATACACAAAGTACAAAATCTATAGGTTATAAACAGCACCTAAAAATTTCAAAATCTGCTAAAAACACCCTAAATGCTTAGAAAATTACAAAATACATCCTTAAAAGTCAAAATTTACAAAACTCACCCTGTTAACATCAAACCTTACAAATAGTACAAAATCTATATGTTATAAACGACAACTGAAATTTTGAAATTTACCAAAATAACACCCTTAAAGTTTGGAAAATTACAAAATACACCCTCAAAAATCAAATATTTATTGAAACACGCACCAGGAATATCAAAATTTACTAACAGTACAAAATGTATAAGCTGTAAACATCATCGTGAAAATCTTAGACTTTGCAAAAAAACACGCTAAAAGTTTTAAAATTGCAAAATGCACCCTCAAAAGTCAAATTTTATAGAAACACATCCCAAAATATCAAAACTTACAAATAGTACAAAGCCTATAACTTGTAAACAACAACTTCAACTCTTCAATATTTGCAAAGAAACACCCTGAAAGCTTCAAATTATAAAAACCTAAAAGTCAAGAAAAATTTAAAAATGATACAAAGAGTAAAAGGTTTACAAATTACAAAAAGTCCCTGAAAAATGATATCTATAGAACACACCGGATACTTTAAATCTACCAAAAACACCCTAAAAATATGTAAACCTCTAAACAGTATAAAATCTATGAATGATAAATAAGACCATGAAAACTTTGACTATTTACTTTATGTAAAGTACATAAAATAAGTTGCATTGATTATAATACCAATACATGGGTCACTTGTTGAGTATGGGTAACCCTTTCTTAAGAAGGTAACAGGAGTGAGCATTAACTTTGTGAATATATATATATATATATATATATATATATATAGAGAGAGAGAGAGCAAGGCTCCTATGAACTTAAGTTCATAATAAATAGTGTTGCACCAACTTTTTATCCACTCATCTTGTCTTGAGATTTGTGGTGCACAAATCTCAAAGTGGGCTTTATATCTTTCCACGGATCCCAAAGCAAGATGAGTGTTTAGAAAAGTTGGTGCACTATATTATTATGAACTTAAGTTCATAAGTACTATATATATATATATATATATATATATATATATATATATATATATATATATATATATATATATATATATATATATAGCAAGGCTCCTATAAACTTAAGTTGATAGGGAATAGTCATCCACCAACTTTTCTAACTATTGATGTTGCCTTGGGATCCGTGAAAGATATAAAGCCCATCTTTGAGATTTGTATGCATCTTGATTTCACGTATCCCAAGGCAACATCAATGGATATAAAAGTTGGTGGACACTATCTCTTATCAACTTAAGTTTATAGGAGCCTTGTGTTCGCGGTAAAAGTCGTTGTATTATTCATTGTTGCTTGAACTCGTTTACAGCTTCTTGGGCCTACAACAAAATTCAAAAGAAAAAGAAATGCCTTTTATTTTAAGGCGTACAATGAAAACGAAAAGTACAACTTCTTCCTGAGTGAACAAACGCTCGGATCCGTTTATCGGGATCCTGGCTTTTGTGGGTTCTTCGCCTGTGCCGGGGACTTGAATCGTCCGTGGACCACCGCGCAATTCGATCAGTGGAAACGGGTTACGGAACTTCTGAGCGTGAAGGGGCTCGTTTCACGAAGGAAGCGAAGCGCTGAGGATCACACTCACGAAGGAGAGGATGCGCCGGGGATCACACTCACGAAGGAGAGGATGCGCCGGGGATCACACTCACGAAGGAGAGGATGCGCCGGGGATCACACTCACGAAGGAGAGGATGCGCCGGGGATCACACTCCGCGAAGGAGAGGATGCGCCGGGGATCACACTCCGCGAAGGAGAGGATGCGCCGGGGATCACACTCACGAAGGAGAGGATGCGCCGGGGATCACACTCCGCGAAGGAGAGGATGCGCCGGGGATCACACTCACGAAGGAGAGGATGCGCCGGGGATCACACTCCGCGAAGGAGAGGATGCGCCGGGGATCACACTCCGCGAAGGAGAGGATCGCCGGGGATCACACTCCGCGAAGGAGAGGATGGCGGGCGGGTGAGATCTACTAGGAGAAATCCTGTGATGTAGCGCCGACCCGGATTTATTTACCTCGTGATTGTCGATTGAACTCTGTAGGCAATAAAAATTGCCTTAATCCCTGCACAGCAACTCGGAATGAGCAAAAGAGCTTAAGGGTCCATCTGAGTGAAGTCAGGTCCGCCTAAAGGTTAAGTTCACCTGAATGCTTGACTTTACAAAATAGACAAAAGTGTCGATATCTCCCAAACCGGAAGGAATTTGGCAAAATGACCGGAGCAAACCGAACCCTTTGGGTGGGTTTGGTTGGCTCCGTCTCGTCGAGATAGTCGATTTTCATATATAATTCGTCCAATTCCGACATACGGTTTGAAAGTTACGACCCGTTCTTCGTAGCATATGAGGAAGGTCGCAAAGCTGCGAGGCTCTCCATTGAGGCGAGGTTTGCCACAGCGTGAGCTCGACATTCAACCGAGGTTAGCCCAAGTAGCGAAACTCTCCATTGAGCGAGGTTAGCCAGCGGCGAAGCTCTTAGCTCAACCGAGGTTCGCCCGAAGCGTGGCTCTTCGCTCAACCGAGGTTCGCCCGGCGTAGCTCTTCATTGAGCGAGGTTAGCCGGTGGCGAAGCCCTTCATTGAGCGAGGTTAGCCAGCGTGAAGCTCTTCATTCGAACTAGGTTAGCCAGCGGTGAAGCTCTCCACTCAACGAGGTTCACCTACGGCGGTGAATCTCGACATTAAACCGAGGCTAGACGGTGCAAGCTTCAAAGCGAGACTTGCTCAAGTGGCGAGACTTCGACCTCAATCTGAGGTTATGCGTGGGCGGAGTTCGATCTCAACACGAGGTTAGCCGCGTGAAGCGAAGCTCAACGATCATATGGCGAGGTTAGCCCACAGCGGTGGTTTGGCGAGGCTGCGCCCACAACATCAACGTCGGCGAGGTTAGCCCACAGCGGTGGTTTGGCGAGGCTTCGCCCACAACATCAAAGTTTGGCGAGGCTGCGCCCGCGGCATCAAAGGTTGGCGAGGTTAGCCACCAGCGTTTCTGCGGCGGCTCAGCGTCTTGTAGCGGTTCAGCGTCTTGTAGCGGCCAGCGTTCGCATGCGCGACCTCACGATTCTGCGGCGGCTCCGCTTCTTGTAGCGACCCCTCATTCCTTTGTAGCGGTGGCGTTCTTATGCGAACCCAAGGCCGCGAAAGCCACAACAACTTCGTGGGTTAAGTAGTGGGCATCGATTAGGCCCGTCCATTAACCCACGTTTCCACAATTCTAGCATGATAGTTACATGCTAAAAACCCTATAAATAGTCGTGAGCAGCTATGGAAAAGGGGGGCTTTTGGGAACTTTTGGAAAATTCAACACTTGCGCACGAGAGAGATCGAGCTCTTCATCAGCAATCTCAAGATCATCTGCAACTCTGTTCTGATCGTCAACGGGAAGCAATCTCAACGTGAGCATTGAGTGAAGCATCCTATCGCTACCAAAAAAAAACCCACCTTAAAAGAGAAGTCGAATCAATCTTTTCTTCCTCTGTAATCGAGAGAATTTGATTGTAAACTCATTCATTCAATCAAAACACTTTTTCGACCCTACAAACTCGTGCTCGCCGGTGCTCGGAACTATGCGTCGACGGCTCGTAGATCTCGCGAGAATCCAAACTCCTGAAAATCAGCTCTGTAAATCCCCCGAAATCAGCAAGAATTCCGCCTGAAGTCTCCCCAAAATCCCGTCAAGCCGCCCCTCATGAAGAAGACCCCCCCTATTTATACAAATCGGAGGTGGTGCTTCGACCACGAGCCACCTCGGCTGCTGGCGAGTCACCTCGGCCAAGTTGGTAGGTGGCTCGACAAAAATGGCGAGCTACCTCGGCCACTGGCGAGTGCCTCGACCAAGTTGGTAGGTGGCTCGACAAAGTGGCGAGCGCGCTCGCCGTTTTGTGTCGTTTTTTCCGTCGTTTTCCGGCGTTTTCCGTCTCTCGGGCTTGGGTTCCGTCTGTATTTGATTCCAAGACTAATTCTTGGTTCGTTCCGGTTCAACTGTCCTTAAATCCGATCGTCTGTTCGAGTCCGGTTTAAACCGTGCTTGTATTTGTGGGTTTGCCGTCGGGTTAGCGTCTTAACGATTCGGCGTCGTATCATTCGATGGGTTGTCATTCGCCGACTCCCGTCCGCGAGTTGGTATCGGGGATCTTGTAAGTATTTTTAGCCTCTGAGATACCCTCCTAAGTGTTTCAATCTCGTTCTTTTATAGCGGTGGAATACTTTGGACATGATAGTTCCGACCTTGATCGTGAGGGTCCCAAAAGTTAGCTTCAAGTCTTGATTCTTCGGACCATCCGGTTCTTTATAGGATTTACGATAAGATCGCGGTCTTTGCATTTATTGTCGACCGCTTGTTAAAATCTTGATTGGTGGGTGAGTTTTGCTTGTAACTTCGTGTCGGTTGGTTGTTGTTTGACTAACCATCGGACTTTTGGACTTCTCCGTATGTCGGCGAACTCCTTGTTGGCGACCGTTGGTAATGTCGAATCGTGGAATTTCATAACCCTCAATCGGCTAATTCTTCCATCATCACGTGTGTTGTTGGTTCAACCACAGCGGGAGGACTAATCTTTTCATGGAGATATCCTCCAAGGATTCCTTGTTGAAACAGGAGACCATTTGGCTTTCAACCATCGTCCTAGCCGGATCGGAGAGTCGCGGCGCTTTGACCGTTGTTGGGATATGATTATCCACGGTGGGAGAAGTTTCTTGAATTTGAACCGTTGTCCGGTGTCAACATGACTTTCCGCGCCTCGTCAGTTATTCCTCTCTTGGATATTATGGTGGGAGAAATTAAGGGTTATCGAGTTATCCTTAAGAATATGGGTTTATTTTCGGGAACTCCTCGTTGAAAATTTGGAAGCGGTTTATACTCGTATTCACGATTGGAGTAGGATTAGGCGGCAGCGTTGATTTGCATCGGTGTGATCCATACGATCGAGTTATCCCTAGAATATATATATATATATATATATATATATATATATATATATATATATATATATATATATATATATATATATATATATATATATATATATATATATATATATATATATATATATATATATATATATATATATTTTATGGAAATATTCTTAGGGAACTTCTCGACAAATTGGAAATAGTTTATACTCGTAATCACGATTGGAGTAGGATTAGGCGACAGCGTTGATTTCGTCGATGTGATCCATACGATCGAGTTATCCCTAAGAATATATATATATTTTTTTATGGAAATATTCTTAGGAACTTCTCGACAAATTGGGAAATAGTTTATACTCGTAATCGATTGGAGTAGGATTAGGCGACGTTGATGGTGTAATCCTTGATCGAGTTATCCCTAAGAATATTTTTGTGAGAATATTCTTAGAACTTCGACAAATTAGGAAGCGATTTATACCGTAATCGATTGGGTAGGATTAGGCGTGCGTTGATGGCGTCAATGTAATCCATACGATCGAGTTATCCTAAGAATATTTTTGTGAGAATATTCTTAGGAACTTCTCGACAAATTAGGAAGCGGTTTATACTCATAATCCTAGTTGGAGTAGGATTAGGTGGCCTTGATGTCGTCGAGGGCCTTCAGAGGTGTTATCTGCCGAATAAACCTTGAGAATCTTTCCAAATATAGCGGAGTGAATAGGAGTCAATCGGCGGTTTGATTTGGCACTATTTTGACCTCAGGATAAGGTTCCAATTAGGACTCCTAATTAGGGGCTGATTAGAGTCCTAATTGGAATTGATTTGAGCCCATTAGGAGTTGTTATAAATACCCATACTCCTCCTCCTTTTGACCTAGGCCGTCCCCTTCCGTGCTTTCCTCTTGTTTTTCTTCTCCTCTCGTAGTCTCGTCTCCTTGATCAGCGAGGTATGTGCACGAGGGTTTTGTAAATTCTTTTTTTTCTTCTTTTCTTCTTTTTTTGTGCGTCTGAGATAGCCTGACCCGAGAGAAGACCAGGCAATGGCCAGCCTCCATGGCGAAGCATGTAGCGCCAGCGCCAGCGCCAGCCTGCAGCCAAACGCCGGCGCCAACACCGCTGACGGCGCGGAAGCGGCAAGCGCCAGCGCCAGCGCTGAAGCGTGAGCTGCGCCAGCGCCATGCGAAGCGCGAAGCGCCAGCGCCAGCGCCCGGTAAGCCTTAATTTGCCTAGCGCCCGGCTTGTAAAGGCTATTTAGAGGCCGTCTGCGGCGGCCAGCCCGGAGCCGCTTCGCTGGCGTGCTGTGCTGGTCTCGGTTGAGCAGGCACCGTTGGTGCCCGATTAGGTGGCCGTGAGCCGCGACCTGACAAAGCAGGCTTCTTTTCGATTGCGATTTTCAAGCGCATATCGACTTTATTTTGTCCTTTTGCGGTTTCCGATGTCGTCGCGAAGATCTCATGCTCAAAGGGCGATCAACTTCGCTGCGGCGTGAATGCGCCTCCTTCTTTTGGTGGTGTGTCCGGCGTTATTATCTTCATTATATATCGTTGTATCCCGCCGCTCTCCTTTGTGGCGATTGGGAAGAAGCGAAATCCTCCTTTGTGGGGACCGGCCTTGATTACGTACACTCGTTATGACCCAGCCGTTCTCCTTTGTGGCGATTGGGAAGAGCTGAAATCCTCCTTTGTGGGGACCGGCTTCCGATTAGTTTTGCTTGGTCATCACCCGTCTCGATATTTTTAGCGGGGTGATTTATCTGCATTGCTTGCTCGTAGAGCGGAATATATTGCGCTTTGTTTACGCGACTATATTTATCGTTCTCGGTGTCGATCTGGATGAAATCGTCATACCGTTATAAGGTAAATGACTCAATCTATGTAAGATGAATTCAGCGCCTTTACTAGCGAATATTTTCGATTTGATTGATTATTCCTCGGGAGCTTTTAGACTTATCGCGGTTGATGGGCGCATAGTGACTATTATTCCCGTGTAGCGATCCGCGATTTGTATCTCGCTCGATTTGCACGGCACATCATGCGAGAGCGATTGAGTTTGAGGGAGTTCCATCCTCGGACTATTGATCACCGATCGCGGCTTGTAAAGATACCGGCTCAGAATCTTTGTGAAAAATAGATTATCGTTGGTGATTCGATTAAGGATCGGATCTGACTCTTATCGCGAGTGAGAGGTGGTTGAACAAAGGCGGCGGAGGTCCTTTGTATATTCCCGGATACCTTGTCGGCTCTCATTGACCGACCTTAGACACCATGTTGTGCCGCAGCCGTATGTCTTGGCGTCGACCGAGCATGATCATATCCATTGCGGGTTTATTACTTTAGCAGTTCACGGTTCCAGCGGGAATCGCATCATCGGCCTTCGTCCCGGAATTGTGGGGTTGGACACACCGCCCCGTGATGAGCTTTTTGTTCTGCCTCGACTTTGAAGAATGCCTCGCTAAATTGGGTGAGATGCCATCATCTAGTCATAGATTCTTGGTGGGTTCACTTTCGTCAAGTAAGCAGGGTGGGGTTAACTAACCAACTCGTCCTCAACCGATGGGATGGAGAACCGTGCTGCGGCGTATTGACGATTAGTGCCACCATGTATGGCCTTCCAATCAGCGCCAACCATTTTTCACCTTATTGAGCTTTATAATCCAGTTGAATCGTTTTTCACTAAACCGCAGTTGGGGCTGGCTTTACATGAGATGTGCAGTATTTCAGGTCTTCCCATGGGGAAGATGCTATATCGAGTACTTCCCTCAATCGAGGCCTGAACGGTGAAGGAACGCCCGACCGTTATAAGACTTTATGGGATCTCACTTGTCATTATTATAGCTCGGCCCAATCGAACCTTAGCCAAAGGAAATTGCAAGTGAGTGCGAGGCGATTCATGATTACTTGTTCCAGCATTTGGAGGACAAATGTGGCGAGGAAATATGTGAACTGTCACCGCTCACTCCTTCGAAGGTTAATGAACTGATCGAGAGGTCCGAGGCTAACTCCTATACGCTCAGCTATGCCAAAGATGGCTTTCCCTCAGGGACCAAGTTTGCAACCTTTCTGTGGCATGCGGTGAAGCCTATCCAGCCGACCACTCTTCTAGCCGGCTATCTTGCAATCTGGCTAAAGAAATGTGTGGTTCCATATCAATCTGATGATGTTTTACCTTTGGAGGTCCTTTATCCTGCAGTTCAGCTTGCCCACCAGAAGGAACTCTCTCTCCTTCCGGTAATGGTGGCCAATATTCACCGTGGATTGCGGCATATAGTTCGAGCGTTTACTCAGAGAAAGGACGAGCCATCATCATGTATTCCTTCCGTCCGGGTAGAGCTCCCATATACCTATTTGATGGCCTGGCTGGTCCTTCATCGTCCCGACATGATGTCGGCACCGGGTTCCACAGATTCGTCTACTCCTTTCTTGCGGTTGGTAGAGGATTGCAGATGGAAGGGACGTGGCTTTATAGAGATCAAGAAACAGTCACGATTCATAAAGGGTGGATCTTTTCCGATGTTTTCCTCGATTCTCACGGTCAATATGGTGAGTCCTTGGTCGGCGAGGAGGTGTCGAAGACACGGCGGACTTCACTTGACATTGGTACTTTCAGGCTAGTGAACATCGGGCCGGTATCTCACTTTCGAGTAAAGGAGGAATGCTTCATTGAGCCTTATTTTCCCTGTCGTTTTGCTCGCCCGGTTCGGTTACGACCAACTTTATGTTGGAAACCGAACAAACGACTCGAACTTCGTGGTGGACTTGTGGATGGCCTTGAGCATGGTTGTGGGCGTCATGGGATGTCTGGGGCTAGATTCGGTCTCGAGCTCGGACCGTCGGTGGAGTCGACATTCCTTCATTGCGGTTGGCTATTAGTAGCTAGCGAGCGATCCACTGAGGGCTATCTCGAACACAGTGGCGAAGCATCGTTGCGGCAGACACTCGGACATCCCGGATGCAGCTCAAGTTCGGAGGAAGCGCCGGCAATCTCATCCACCGATTGGTGAGGGGAGTTCCACGACTACAGTCTGGGACTTTAGAAGGACCAAGCGGTGCCGAACCTTGGTACTCTCTCTTTTCCCCTTCATTTTCTCATCCTTTCTATTGGATTCCTCATCCAAGCGAACTTTCGGAAAATCTGGCGAAGAGGAATTTCGACCTTCTCGAGGGTTAAGCGAAAGAGATTAGCCCATAAGACTTCGCGTGAATTCGGTCCTTTGATATAGACTTGACCGGCGATGATCCGTCGGCGGCGGAGGTAACAATTCGCCATGATGTAACCTGAAATTTTTGGCTTTTGGAGACTAACGTTTCTCCGTTTCCATGCAGGGGGTTTTAGAGATTATGATTCTGGCTTTGATTTTCCTCACCACAATTACGCTGGCCCGATTACGCTCATCTTGAGCCAAGTTTTACTCAACAAATGTATGGAGCTATGGCGGAGGAGGTCGATGTAGGACCTGATTCGGTGAATCTAGGTACATCTAACATTGATAATTCCTCTTCTGGATGGCGAATGCGAGAATTGAACGACTCGGAATTCGTACCCCCACTAATTGTCTCTTTGCTTTTTGTTCTTTTAGAGATGCGGGGAGACAAATGCACAAACCGGGGCTAGGCAAGCTAATTCCACTATAGGAGGTAAGTAGCTTTACCTATTGTTCGTCAACTCTTAGTTGCATTCGTTTTCCTAATGCCTTCTTTTCGGACTTCTCAATGGAAGATTTAGTGAAAATTTGGTTTATCTGACAATACTTCCATGGATGACATTACGCTTGGTCACGGGATGGCAATGCATTCGGTGAAGATTTACTTGAAGCTACCATCCCTGAAGAAGGTATGAAGTTTCTCTTCGATTAATTATAGGACCAGCCGTTTGGCCAATACCACTATAATTAAAAGAGGCTGAGACGTTCCCTTTGTGTAGTGGCAAGGACTCCTCTTTCGCGCTTTCGGAATCGGCTACCCGCGACGGCCGTTGAGATAGATGAGCTGCGAGGGGCTCATTTGCGGTTAATGACATCCCGTGATAGATCGCCTACGGTAGACTCACTAGTCTCTGAAACTACACCGAAGGAGACGGGTAAGAGTCCTTTAGCCAAATAAGTTTTTGCCAATTTTTTGACTGAAGATTCTAAAGTCCTCTTTTCTTCTGTGTAGAGCCTACATCTCGACTCCATGATCTGGCGAGAGCGTTGATGCTGGATGAAGATCCCTCCCATCTTATTATCTGTTTAGAAATGCGCTCATTCTTTTCTTTGGTGAACGGTGATCGAAAAGGTCCTTCATGGCGGGCTTTCTCTTCATCGATTCGACCCTTGCTTGATCCCGAATGGCCTTGTCACGGGATATGGGTTATCCGTAGCTCGAGCCATTGTTGATGACCTCGCATCTCACGGAGGCTTGAGGCTGCAAGAGCTGCGGTGGAGCTTCCTCATATGTAGTGCTCATCTTGGCCAGCGTTTAGAGGCATGGCGATGCTCGTGTTTTCTTGGGCTCGAGGTCCAAATCTGAGAAGGCCGCGCCGATCATTCGGGCTGTCATTCTTGAGACCTATTCTTCCTAAGCCATATCGGCCGATATTGTGGCGAGTGCGGAGGGATATCTTGCTTTCGGGGAGAGAGCTCCATGCGCAGGAAGATAAGATGAGTATTTTGGGTGGCCAAGGCCAACAAGGAAGAAGCCCTGCCGTAGCGTCTAAGGAACTTCGACCTATCGAGGCGGCTGGTTGAGCTCGAGGAGGCAACCACGAACGAATACCGATGAAGTCGCCCTTGGCTGCGGGAAGAACTCCACCAGGCTTACAATGGTGAAGTGTCTCAACTCGAACAACAAATCCTTTATCATAGACTTGATGTTTAAACAGTTGTAGCTTCGTCTATGTTTAATTCAACGAATAAGATTTATTCCCTTCATTGTTTATTATGATTCTTTTACTTCGAGGAAATAATTAACCATAATACTTATAGGATTTTGGCAAACCCTCGACCATCAACGGGTTTGATTAGCCTTTACCAACTACCGTTTGAATTGGGCTAGCGTCGCGGATTATGCGGATCCGTTCCGCGCGTGGCGTTGTGCTAAAGAATGAAACTATTCTAGGCTTGTTGCTATGATATTGAATACATAGGCTCGGTACTCTTTTACGGGACCACCCGACAGCAGCGTGGTGCAGCGTAGACTCATCCTTCTTAGGCCGGGATCAAATACCCGAATCGAACTCGGTGTCTTCTTCAATCGGAAAAAACTAAGCCCGGCAGCGTGTGGCGTCGGCTTTAGGGTTATTGGCCAACCCGACCTTCCAGTTTGATAAGCCTTTACCAACTACCGTTTGAATTGGGCTAGCGTGCGAAGTATCCAAATTAGTTCCATACGTGGCGTTGTGCTAAAGAATAAAACTCTCTTAGACTTAATGCTACGATGTTGAATCGTAGGCCGTCTTTTATCCGGAATAGACTACCGCGCAGCGTGGTGGCGTTGGCTATCCTTCTTAGGCTTGGGATAAAATGCCCAGTCGAACTCGGTGTCTTCTTCAATGGGAGAAAGACTAAACCGACAGCAGCGTGTGGCGTTGGCTATCCTTCTTAGGCCGGGATAAAATGCCCAGTCGAACTCACGGTGTCTTCTTCAATCGGAGAAAGACTAAACCCGACAGCGTGTGAGCGCGTTGGCTTTATCCCTTCTTAGGCCGGGATAAAATGCCCAGTCGAACTCGGTGTCTTCTTCAATCGGAGAAAGACTAAGCCGACAGCAGCGTGTGGCGTTGGCTTTATCCCTTCTTAGGCTTCGGGATAAAATACCCCAAGAAGAATCTTGGATTAAGGAGTTTTGATTGATAGGATTAAATTGGCGAGAGAAGAGGAACTTTATGTTTTATTTCTCAGAATGAAACCAATAGCAGGGGCCTGCTGTAGGAATCGAAGAGACTTCGGGTGACCAGGCGGACAACACAGTGCGAAAATCCGGCCTTACCTTGATCGGCTACCTAGGAGAGATGGAACTAAGAGTGGGATCTCCACTCAGAACGAAAGACTTCGGGTGACCTTGGTAGGACAACACAGTGCGAAAATCCGGCGCATACCTTGGTCGGTGCTACCTAGGAGAGATGGAACTAGAGTGGGATCTCCACTCAGAAGCGAAGAGACTTCGAGGTGACCTTGGTGGACAACACAGTGCGAAAATCCGGCGCATACCTTGGTCGGCTACCTAGGAGAGAGATGGAACTAAGAGTGGGATCTCCACTCCGAGAACGAAGAGACTTCGAGGTGACCTTGGTGGACAACACAGTGCGAAAATCGGCGCATACCTTGATCGGCTACCTAGGAGAGATGGAACTAAGAGTGGGATCTCCACTCAGAAGCGAAGAGACTTCGAGGTGACCTTGGTGGACAACACAGTGCGAAAATCGGCGCATACCTTGGTCGGCTACCTAGGAGAGATGGAACTAAGAGTGGGATCTCCACTCAGAGGGGAAAGACTCGGGTGACCTTGGTGGACAACACAGTGCGAAAATCCCGGCATACGCCTTCAGTGGGCTACCTAGGAAGAGAGGTGAAACTAAGAGTGGGATCTCCACTCAGAACCGAAAAGACTTCGAGGCGACCTTTAGTCGGACAACACAGTCACGAAAATCCGGTATACCCGGTCGAGCTACCTAGGAGAGATGGATAGAACCCTTCCGTTTATCACGAAAAGGATCTTCAGCTTGGAGAGGAAGAATTTTATATTCTTTCTCCGTGAAAAATTTTAGTGGGCCTCTTGTTCATAGAAGGAATCAAGAGGGATTTTGGTAATGTACCGAGAAAATTTGTAGACCTACCGTCAAGGAACTTGATGCGGTGGGAAATATGATGGAGGATAAATCTAGGGTTATCCTCAAGGAAAGTGGGTGAAACATCCACGAGGAACTTCCCTCGAAGCGGGTTATCCACGAAGATACTAAGGGTAGTATTTCTTGAGGGAACTTTCCATTATCGGCATTAATTGTCGATTAAGCTATTTTGGGTAATTAGGCGTCGCACCATTAGAGTAGACCGTTTCTATTACAAGCGGACCCTCCCATTTAGGTTCGAACTTGCCTTTCTTTTTGGAAGTGAGGATTATCGGTCGTCGGCGGCGAGGACCAAATCTCCTTCTTTGAAACTCCGTTGTCGTACTTTCTTGTTGAAAGCTCGACATCCTAGCTTGGTAGAACTCAATGCATTGTTGAGCTTCGGCTTTTCATCCAACATCTCGAGCTCTTGAGGCGTTTACGATGTTGTTCTTCGATCGTCATCTCCGTTGCAAAGGCGTCTTGGGTAGCGGAACTGGATTTCCAATGGGAGAAGCGCTTCACACCGTGGGCCGAGAATCAGGGGTCTCTCCGGTTAGTCGTCACGGTGCGTGCGATCGCGGAAGTGCTTCTCGAGTTTATCATCGGTCGCTTGTTATTCTTTACAAGCTTTGTGAGAATCTTAATAATCGTCTTGTTGAATGCCTCGGCTAATCCATTTCGCATTTGGATTATAGGTTGTCGGCGAGGCGTCTTGTATCGAATTTCTGCATAAAACGATGAAGGAATTGGCGATGAATTGGGGACCGTTGTCATGCGATCCGTCTTGGAACACCGTGTCGATAGATGACATGGTGTTTGATAAATTGGCGGCGGTACTCGCCTTTACTTCTTTTAGCGGGATTGCTTCGCCCACTTGGAAGTAGTCGGTGATCGCTAGAATAAACCGATCGCCTCTGACCACGAGAGGAAAAATGGGACCTCGACGTCCATTCCCCATGTCTCGAATGGCGGGATGTGGCGAAGGATGCTGCTTTCGGAGGTGATGCATATAATTCGCGTGAATTTGACCGTGTGGCATTTCGGCGTCTGCGGCTAGCGTTATTAATCATTGTTGGCCAAAAGTAGCCCATTCTCCTGATTCGATCGTAGAGTTTGGGACCAGGCTGGTGCGCGCCGCATTCACCTTCATGTGCTTCCCGAAGGACCTCTTCTGCCTCTTTGTTTGAAAGGCATCGGAGTAAAAGGCCATCGTACCCCCGGCGATATAACATCCGGGTCTCCATATCGTAGAAGAATCTTGGAGCTCTTCGCCGGATTGACTCTCTCTCCTTCACGTCTTCCGGCAGAATACCGTGCAAGACGTAGTCGATGATAGGAAAGCGCTAATCTCGGGGCTCCAATTTGGTTTGGGTTGCATGTACCTCTTTGGTAACTATCCTTTTGTCTTCTTGTACCTCATCATATATCGGTACAAAAAGCTGATGAGTCCTGACTGTAACTAGCTGCTCGGTCTCGGAAGGTTGTGCTAATAGCTATTCTGACGATACATCCGCATAAAGCGTTAAGGCGGAACATATTCGATGAAGAACTCTTGAGCGAGTACGCCATTTCAGCGGCTACGATGATAGGGGACGGATCGGGGTTTCTTAAGTAGTCACCGGATCTGCTTGACTATCAATTGCGAATGGCCGTGCGCGAGATATTCGACCCCGGCTGGCGAAACTAAGTCAATAAGTAGCGCATTATATTACTTCGTTATCGAGCAAGGTTCGGTGAGTGAATAAGCGCGGGCATGACATGATTCCAGGGAAATTAAGACAACTCAGACTCAGTGGAGATTTTAGAACATCAGGGGCACTTGCCACATTAGTGGCCGAAGCTCCGTCAAATATAACCGCCATATTTGTTGATGCGATGTAGTGTTGACTTCACGGACTTCATCAGGAAGATCATCATATAAGCTCAAGCTGCGTCCGTTAATGTCGGGTTGGCGACCGAGATCGCCAATCGGCTTGTCCTTTGACCTTACATTGTTTGAAGTGCAAGTCATATTGGGACAAGAGCAAGGCCCATTTAATAGCGCCAACTTTGAGGCCGGCGGGTCATAAATATTCGGACGAGTTCGTTAGAGATAACATAAATTATCATCCGACTAAATAGTGCATTTTCGAATCGCGAACACTAATGCAAGGCATTGCTTCCGACCATTGGATATCGAGACTTCGGTAGCGACTAATGTTGACTCGGGTAGTACGCTTTGTTGCGTGACGGTGTCGTCGATCTAGCGGTAAAACGCAGTGATCCGTTGCCTTGGCGTAGATCGAAGCGGTTTTCGGACCAGCGGTGCAACAAGAGCGAGGTTTAGCGAGATGATTTGATCTCTTGAATGCCTTACGGCGTCGTCCCAAATAAATGACCGCCCTTCTTTTCAACTTGGAAGCGGTTGGCACTTCGAGCGGGTTTGATATAAACCGTCGGATGTCGCAATCGCCCTTATAATCCCGAGTTCTCTCGGATTTCGGGGTTGCAACTCTTGGATCGCCTTCACTTTGTCGGGATCGGCGTGGATTCCTTTGCGGTGGCAGCGAAGCCGAACTTACCGCTGGACATCCCAAGGAAGGATTTGGCGGGGTTCATCTTTAGGCGATGAGTCGCATGAGCTCGAATACCGTTCTAAGATCTTTAATGTGATCTTCTTTGTCGCGGCTTTTCGCGACCAAATTAAATGTGGCATTGGCCCGTTTTCGGAGATGATCTGGAAAATTCTAGTCATTGCTGCTTAGTGCGTGGCGCCGGTATTTTTCGGGCGAGCGGCATGGCGTGTAATAATATATACCGATGGAAGTTACGAGCGTTGTGTGTTTGGCATCATCGGGGTGCATCTTGATCGATTGTATCGAAACCATCCATAGCGACATTCTTTCAAATCCACAAGTATTGTCGACTATGACATCGATTGATTGGAAGGAAAGTAGTCTTTGAATAGCGGCGTTGGTCTCTGTAGTCGAACCAGTCCTAATCGAACCATTCTTCTTCATGGCCGGGACTATATTAGCCACCCAATCAGGATGTTGAATTTCCTTGATGAATCCGATTCTATGAGTTTCTTCACTTTGTCAGCGATTGCACTGAAGATTTGTAGGCGAAGCCGTCTTCGCGGTTGCTTGGCGGAGTTTGACATCCATTTTGATATTGAGGATGTGTATACGGTAGAGTCGAGTCTGGCATGTCCTCGTTAGCTCGGTAATACATCGATATATTCCCGATTAAAGGCGATCAACTCTTCCTTCTCTTAGGGAAAGAGTATTGCTGATGTTTATGAGCTTAGGATGCTCTTCGTCACCCATATTAACTTTGGACTACCTCATCCTTAGTGGGGGTTCTCTTTGTTGAACCTATCCCCAAGCTGCTCTTTGAGTTGATGGATCCATGGGTCTTCCCATGTTGGCATGTCTTCATCACTCTCAACGATGCGAGGATCGGCCCGTATATATTTGACATCAAAGCCTTGAAGGCTTCTCAGAGTGGTGTGGAATCCCAAGCAGAAGAATGGGGCGAATGTCGAGTCCCCTCATCGGGTGGATTATTATCAATCGCCATGAGCATTCATCTTCGAAGGGATTAAGTATCCCAATCTCCGTCTAAATGCATAATAATTATCGGCTTCCCTCTTGGGACATATGCTCTGGGAGGGACTTCGAGGACCTGCCCAAAACATAGACCTTCCCTTGTGTCAAGTCGGTGCTCCCACCTCTTCATGATACCCGGTGTTTTGGACTATATCGAATGTGTGGAGGATAGGCCTATTGTCATCTTAGTCTTCTTCTAAGAAATGATTTGGTCTGGAGCTGCATCTCCTTCCGTAAACCAAGTCTTTTCAATACTTCGATCTTGGTGGGATGGCGAGTGTTGTCCCAAGAGTCTGAGCTGCTTTTGTGTAAAGCAAGGCGACCAGTCGGTAAGTGCAACTCAGTTGTTGTATAAACTTTGTCATTACATCATTCAAAGACAAAGGGTACTCTAAATCGTCATTTATTGATTGGTGGCAATTTGCCAATTACAATGTTCCTCGGCGATTCTTCATCGTCAAGATTGATTACAAGGGTACAATGTCATTTAAAACAAAACCACCACTATAATCAAGCGGCCCGGTATGGCTTCTTCACATTTGTCCGGTGCCTTGGTAGATGATTCGATTTGGACTCATTAGCGTAGAGGAGAGAATCGGTGAAATAATTCTTCATCCTTAAGCGGTGTTTGTCGCGACCACCGTCTTGACTTCATTATTAGTGTCTACATACTTGAGATCTTGATGAAGAGTGGATGGGACTATAGCGTTCTTGTGGATCCAAAGATGAATGACAATAAGTTATAGGAAGTCTGCGTCAATCACATAGCCGGTGACTTGGACTTTAGAATCCCCATTTGGCACTTTATCCAGAATTTTACCCGGTAGTGAGACCGCTAGTGTTAAATCCGTAGATCAACGTACTGTTGGCCGCCCGACTTGGCGGGGATTCAAGATGATACATGGTAGCGGGGGCATGATGCTCCGCGGCGGAACCGGATCGACTTGGATCCGGTTAACTTCACTAGAGCCAATATACCCGGTGAAGTATAGCGGCCTATCGTGCTTGGAATTCCTCATCTGCATGTCCTCCTTTGTAAAAGTGATGCAGGGGAAGTGTTTAGCGGCAAGGTTGCATTGTTGGGCGACTCTTACGGACTCGGCTTAATGCGGGTGAGAAGACCTGCGAATCGGCCGGGGCTTCGAAAACTTCTCTTGTCTCTTTTGACAACCGCAGCGGTTAAGTAAGAGTGATCCTTGCGGGAATATTAGCCAATGGGCCATAGCGTCGGCGATATGGGGCGTTGGAGCTTCCAGTTTGTCTCTTCTAATCGGGTGATTGAGCGAGGCTGCCGGATTTGAACTTCTTGTGGTACCTTATTTGTGGCTTCTTTGGCGACCACTGGCATTCGCTTTCGGCGAGTGAGGAATCGTTAGCACCCGATTACGGCGTCTTGGCATTAGGGTCGGGGACTTAGGGTACTTGTATTTGTACTCATGTCGCTCGGTGGCGTGGGCTTGAGTTCTCCCGGACGGTGGAATGTTACCACGATTCGTCATCTCCCTCGATTGTAGAAGTAGCATGGCATGCCTTTCCCTTCCGCTTTGATTTTTCTTTAATGAAGAAGAGGTTACCCATTGCTCATCCTCAAGCAGTGCGGGTGGATCCCGAGGACTTACGCCATTTGGGGTATATGATACAAGTCCTTTACGGTTGCTTGTGTGGGTGGAATCATTCACCGTCTTCATTCGACTTTGACCAGCGGTTTGGGTTCAAACCATGTCAATAAGCGCTGACCCAAGCTTATGGACAATTTGCTCCGACCTTCTTTTCTTTGGGCGACTTCATAGTGATGACCCTACGTCAATTAAAGCTTGGATTTTATCCTTAAGGTGAAACAGGATTTAGTGGGGTGATGAATTGCCACTGTGTCTGTGCGATTATTTTGGGTCGTTAGTCCTCATCGCTTCCTCTTGATTGAATCGGGAGGGCTTGATCTTGTTATTATTTTCGACAAGATATTTGAAGAGGCCGAAATCTATTAGTCCCAAAGGAATAGGACTTGGGAATCTCGGCCTAAGGCCTTCTGTTTACGTGGCCCGGTTGCCGTTGATTGCTTTGTTCGCGGCCCGTTTGTTCTTCTTCGCTGCTGCTGGGGTTGGAGTTGGAGCGTTTGGTTACAACCAGTCTTGGCTGCTGCTCTTTCCCTTTGCGTGGGACAAAGTTGCGCCCGGAGCTTCGGCTGTCGGTGGCCTCTTTCGCCTTTTTCCTCTTGAGGAATCTTCGGCTTGCTCTCCACGAACCTTCAAGTCCTTCCCGCGTTATAGGCGGTGCTGTCCCCATTGCCTCGAGCCGTCTATCGACAAGATTGTGAGAAGGATGAACTCTTCGTTATTGGATCGGAGTTCATTGCCTTGTTAGAATCATTTGACAAAATATCCACCGGTTTCTCCGTCCTTACGCTTCGTCGAGCAATGTCGATCAATGCCGGTATCGTCGTCGAAGAAATTGGCGAGGAAGCTAGACTCCATGTCGTCCGGTATGTGATATGCTTGAGGCGAAGCGGTACCAATCGAGCGAGCTCCCGAGGCCTGCGAATGGCCGAACCATCGGGGAGCTCGTTTAGGATATGACTCGAGGTGAGACTTGAAGTAAATCAAGTCTTTGCGTCGAGGGAACCCTTCGTCAAGCGATGTGAAGTTTATTAAATTAAACTTAGGCAGTGCGGGATTGATTCCCGCTCCCCGGGTATGGGCAAGAATACTGTCTTCTTCACCTCTTGGCGGAAATTAATGAGTTGATTTTGCTTTGAGGTCTTTGATCTTCGTTCTCATGAGCAGGCCTCTACGTTATGTCGGCGTTAGTGGTTGGAAGGTTTATCCTCCTCTTGTACTTCCTCACGGTCGAATGGTCATCTTGATGCGGCGTCGATCACTTCGATTCACCTCGATACTTTGTCAAGGCTTGGATCATTTGGTGGTGCATTTCTCTCGCCGTGCGCATGGCCAAATCCATCTAGCGAAGTTTTCCGTTGTTTAGCCAGGCAGCCGTCTAGCATTTTAGCCACTTGATGCATGCGATGTAAAAGCGTTTCTTAGGGGCTCCCTTCACTGAACAGTATGATGAGAGATTGCGAGCCAATATCCGGCGCATCATCCTCCGCGGGTATCCCTTTGAAGTTTGTGATATGCGGACCGCCGGATAGTCCCGGACATAAGCGAGTTAGCGTTGCGATCTGTGGGAATAGCTTTGTGGCGGCGGTTCTTTCTTTGGTCATATTAGTGACCTGCGGCGAATTCATCTTCTCGGGATGCCATCCTTACGCGGAATCGCCTTGACCTAGGTCTTGGCGATGTCGGTGCTAAGTCTACGGAAGGCCGAACTCTTTACGGGTTTCTTGCGGCAATTACTCAGGAAACCTTGTCTTGATGAGCTTAGAGCACAAACGCGACCCTATGACTTTGGGGAATCCTCAGAGATTTCCTCGTACCCCACTTTCGATAATCTGACTCATCGGTATGAGTGCAGGACAACCCGCCATGTGTGACACGATCCCTGGGTATAGCGTAGAGTCGTCGATGGGGCGTCTCCTTCAGAAATTACAGAAGTGACTTCGCCTCGACTTTTCGCTTATGTTGAAGTCTCGGCGGACTCTCGGACTTTGATCTTTATTCGGTTGGTGGGACCATAGGGATCTTCCCTCGCCGTGGGCAGTGCGACCTCTGCATGAGGAGTGACCGTGATTCCTTGAAGGACCCAGCGATCCTTGATAGTTGGATTGGTGGTGGTAGCGGAGTTGGCTTCACCCGATTGAATCTGATGCCTTTGACTTTGGCGCCGTCGGACTTGGACTTTGGCCGAGTTTACTGCGCTTGTAGCCGGCTTAGATGCGGACGAGGCTGGAGTGTGGGGCGGGGTTGGGGCACCGTTAGACTTGGGCCTCCAAACACGGCGGTATCTTGGCGGCTTCTTCCTCCTTCTTCAATTCCGAGAGCTTGTTGTACCAACTCGTGCACAGTGCAAAGTGCCACGCGCTTCCGGATCGCTCTGAAGCGTGGAATGGTTCTTTGACCACGGACCCACTTTCGTTGGTTGGCGGCTTGGATGAACCGTCGATCGCTTGGTGGAGCCTCTGCGTAAATCTGGATCTTAGATCCGGCCGTAGGACCCCATCCATGGATTGCACGGCCTTGCGTATTTGCATGCTTTGTAAATCGCCTTTGGCTTTCGCTTAGGCGAGCGTCATCGGCGTTCATCTCGAGCCCGTTATGTCGGACTTGGCCGAAGTTTTCGCTACTGCGGCGGGATTGGACTTCGCCGTCACGGGGCTCTACATGGGGCCCATCGGGTTCTCCTTCGGCGGAGACCTTCTTGGGCGGGGAACTAGATGGAGGAAGGTGAGGATAGGTACTCCTCGAACTTCTCTTGGTCGAACTCGAACTTCGACCTCTTCCTCCACCGGGATAAGAATCGTGGTTTGCGACTACGGCGATCTCCGATCGAGGCGGTGGCTCTGTAGTCGCCCGGCTTGTTCGCGGTAAAAGTCGTTGTATTATTCATTGTTGCTTGAACTCGTTTACAGCTTCTAGGGCCTACAACAAAATTCAAAAGAAAAAGAAATGCCTTTTATTTTAAAGTACAATGAAAAGTACAACTTCTTCTGAGTGAACAACCTTCGAATCCGTTTATCGGGATCCTTGCTTTTGTGGGTTCTTCGCTGTCTTAGGGACTTGAATCGTCAGTGGACCACCGCGCAATCCGATCCAGTGGAAACCGGGTTACGGAACTCTGAGGCGTGAAGGGGCTCGTTTCCGCGAAGGAAGCGGCGCTGAGGATCACACTCCGCGAAGGAGGATGGCCGGGTCCTCCTCCGCGAAGGAGAGGATCGCGGGGCGGGTGAGATCTACTAGGAGAAATCCTGGCTGATCGTAGCCGACCCGTTTGTTTACCTCGTGATTGTCGATTGAACTTCGTGCTGCGGTGCTTTCCGGAACTATCGTCGGCGGCTGTAGATCTCGCGAGAATCCAAACTCACGAAAATCAGCTCTGTAAATCCCGAAATCGGCAAAATTCGCTGAAGTCTCCCAAAATCCCGTCAAGCCGCCCCTCATGAAGACCCCCTATTTATACAAATCGGGGTGGTGTTCTTCGGCAAGTGGCAGAACCACCGGCTACTGGCGGTGGCTCGGCCAAAGTGGCGGCTACCTCGTTTCGCACCCAGGCGCCGTCTCGCCGTTTCGTCGTTTTTCGATCGTTTTCGGCGTTTCCCGTCTCGGGCTTGGGTTCCGTCGTATTTGATTCGGGACTAATTCTTGGTTCGTTCGGTTCAAGCGTCCTTAAATCCGATCGTCGTTCAATCGGTTTAAGCCCGTGCTTGTGGCGTATGGGTTTGCCGTCGGGTTCGTCTTAGCGATTCGGCGTCCGTATCATTCGATGGGTTGTCATTCGCCGACTCCCGTCCGCGAGTTGGTATCGGGGATCTTGTAAGTATTTTTACGCCTACACCTTGCAGATCCCGATACCAATCAGCAATATTCTTTCAAAATCCTGGTCATGTATCATTCGATGGGTTGTCATTCGCCGACTCCCGTCCGCGAGTTGTCATTAAGTCTTGTAAGTATCATTCGGCGTCCGTATCATTCGATGGGTTGTCGCCGGCCTCCATTCGGATCTCAGCCCCGTCCGGCCACCCCCACCCGCGGCCCCGCCCCGTGACCCGACCATCCGCCCGCCCATGATGCGCCATTCGCCCTCCGCCCAGCACCCCCACCACTTTGCCCACCAGCCCCACACGGCACAGTTGCTGCACGGCAGCCGCGTTGCCAGCCATGGTTTGCCCGTTGGTCCCACTGGCGACGCGCTTTCGGGCTTTGGATGTCATCCGTGAGCTGGATGGACTTGTCATGTTTGATTTTCTCGCTTTCTGTTGAGCTCGCATTTGAGGAGTTGGAGATCAAGAAGAGAGGTGAAGACCTCGCTGCCGAAGAGCATCATGAGAGCCAAAACAAGGAACTGGGAGTGTGAGAAGGCCTCCATTTCGACTGTCAACATGCTCAAATCTGTGGCTGCTGAGGTCATGCTCAAATCTGTGGCTGCTGAGGCTGACATGAAGAAGAGGTCGAATCTGTGGCTGCTGAGGCCTCCATTTCAACCGCCCACGTTGACCCTCCACACTCGCTGTCGCCAGCCCGCCCGCCAGCGGTCGCCCGCCAGCCCGCGGCCCACCAGAGGTCAACCCACTTCGCCCGCGGCTCGGCCCTCCTCAACCTCCTGCGGCTCGCGCAGCCTACTCTTGTAATTCTTGTTGATTTTGGAACATGAATTATGAATATGACCTTTGAAGAAATGTATAATAGTCGGGATTATATTTGACTTTAGATTTTGGCATAGGTTTTTATTGTTAAATTGAATATGAACTTGAAATTTGGTTTGAACTATAATAATTTTATTTCATTTGAGAGTCGAACTTATATTTTGAATTTGGTACAATATGAGCTATTATTCATTGGGGTTGATTTTAGTTTTGAGCTTGGATAATGAAATTGTTTAGTGAAATTGAAGGATCAACTTGATGATGATTTTGATTTTAAACTTCTTATATGTTGTAATTTGATAGCTTGTATGGACACTCCAACAATTCTTTCACGTGATACAACAATGGATGAAGATGAAAACAAACTTATAGCCCTTGACTTTGAAGGCGAGGACCATGATCTATTATCTACGACGAGTTTTTGTCTCAAGTGATAATATCTCATTGTTTGAAGCGAGGACCATGATAAAGTTGTAATTTTTTGTAGATGAAAAATGTTTGCAGTAGTCGAGAAAGTTAAAGGAGAGCCAAAAGTAGTTTGGCGTTTTTTTTCCTTGAGTGACAAAATTAATCATGTGGTTTGGTATAATGTGATAATTTGAGCTGAAGTCATGTTCTTTGGCAGTGTGGTGATATGTACCTTAAATTTCGAGTTGATAATGTGGTTGTATGGATTAATCATGTGTTCCAATATAATGTCATAATTTGAACTGAAGTCATGTTTGTATGGATGCAATTATTGTGTTCTTTGAACCGTGGTTATATGTACACGAGCTATGAGCTATAAAACATCAATAGCGGGTACAAACATGAATAAGGAGCCACAAAATTTTTTATAAACTATAAAACTTCAATAACTGGGTACAAAACATGAATAAAGAGTTACAAAAGCTGAATAAGGAATTACAAAATTTTTGTCAGAACTATGAGCTATAAAGCAATGGCTGGTACAAAACTAGACTAAAGAGATACAAAATTGAATAAGGAGTTACAAAATATTTTGTCGGAACTATGAGCTATAAAACTTTAATAGCGGGTACAAAACATGAATAAAGAGTTACAAGCTGAATAAGGAGTTACAAAATTTCTTGACCAAAATTAGGAGTTACAAAAACTCAAGAATAGTGGGTACAAAATCTTAAAAGAGTTACAAAATTTGCATAAAGAGTTACAAAATATATTGACCAGAAGTAGGAGTTACAAAATCTGAAGAATTGGGTACAAAATCGCCTAAAGAGTTACAAAATTTGCATAAAGAGTTACAAAATCTCTTAACAGTAGGAGTTACAAAATCGAAGAATTGGGTATAAAATCTGCTAAAGAGTTACAAAATTTATATAAAGAGTTACAAAATATATTGACCGAGTAGGAGTTACAAAATCTAAAGAATTGGGTACAAAATTTGCCTAAAGAGTTATAAAATTTGCATAAAGAGTTAAAATTTCTTAACCGAAGTAGGAGTTACAAAAGTACAAGATTTGGTTACAAAAATTACATAACTAGTTACAAAATGTGCCTAAAGAGTTATGAAAAATACATAAAGAGTTACAAAACATTACATAACTAGTTATAAAATTTCTATTCACAAAATATAACAATGCGAGGAGAAACAACAAAGCGGCCATGTAACTTCATGCGCCAATAACCATTAGAATTGGGTACAAAATTCTTCCTCTTCCTCTTTCCAACATTCCGTTTGATGGATGGGCCAAGTAACTCGCCATGCCAATAACTACCAGAACTGGGTACAAATTAAAATCATCCACCATAAAATTAAACCTGCAGGCCTCCTCTCCATGGCTCTCTCATATAATCCATATTCATGATCAGAATTAGAATTGTATTGGCGCATCTCATCCTTCTCTTCAACAGACTCCAACTATGCAACTATGCTTCTTCTCCAAACTCCACGCTCTCATACCTATTTGCTTGCGTTCATCTCCTACCTCCGCAACATGCTCTTCCAACAAAAACCTTGGCTGGATCCAACTGTCTTACTTTCTCTTTGAATCTATCCTCGGCTTTCTCCTTCTGAGATCTCTCAATATTCCAACCACTCGTCAGAAAAACAGACCTCGACCTCTTCTTCATGTCAGCCTCAGCAGCCACATATTGAGCATGTTGGGTCGAAATGGAGGCCTTCTCACACTCCCAGCTCCTTGTTTTGGCTCTCATGATGCTCTTCGGCAGCGAGGTCTTCACCTCTCTTCTTGATCTCCAACTCCTCAAATGCGAGCTCAACAAAAAGCGGGAAAAATCAAACATGAAGACAGTCGCGGTTGACATCAAGAGCTCATCAATTGATGATGATAATACCCAAAGCCAAATTGAGTTGGTGTTCGTTGAGCTGGCGACGGCAAGTGTGGAGGTCAACGTGGCGATTTGGTGGTTGGCGGGGTGCTGTGCGGCGTGAGGGCAAAACTACGACTAAAACTCTTTCTCGTGATAGAGTAATTTAGTGGGCATCATTCAAAGTTCTACTGGCGTAGTAGATCACATGTGGTTTCCCTTCAATTCGTTGTCCTAAGACAGCACCAATTGCGGAATCGGATGGATCACACATCAGTTCAAAGGGTAAGGTCCAATCGGGTGGATGAATGATAGGGGTTGTGGTCAGCTCCTTTTTCAGATACTCAAAAGCTTTGAAGCACTCAGGGGAGAAGTCAAATGGTATTTCCTTGGCTAAGAGATTGGTCAAAGGTCTAGTAGTTTTGCTAAAATCTTTGATGAAACGTCGATAAAACCCGGCATGGCCAAGAAATGATCTAACATCTTTGACGTTCTTGGGAGGAGGAAGGTTAGAAATGAGATCTACCTTAGCTTTGTCTACTTCGATACCCTTATTCGAAACTACATGCCCTAAGACAAAGCTGTGTTTGACCATGAAGTGACATTTCTCCCAGTTAAGAGTTAGATTTTTCTCCCTACATCGCGACATGACCAGTTTAAGATGATGCAAACATTCTGAGAATGAGTCACTGAAAATGGAAAAATCATCCATAAAGATCTCTAGGAATCGCTCTACCATGTCGGAGAAAATACTAATCATACATATGACAATTATGGCTGCATTCCTACTTTATTCACATGTGGGATTGTGCCACATAATGACATATGAGGAGAACCCCCTCCATGATATATGATACATTAATATATATATATATATATATATATATATATATATATATATATATATATATATATATATATATATATATATATATATATATATATATATAAAAGTGATATTCGCAGCATACATGCTTCGGCTTTTGTGGGAACAGCAATTGCCTGGAGCTGCCGTTGTGGCCAAGCGGAGGGAATTCTTATCCTTGGGCAGTCTGCTGTCTTCCAGCTACTCACTTCTCTTCTGGATGAAGTTCGCGTCCTTTCCCGTCTTTGATCGATCTGCTGCAATGTACAATGTTCAGGTAAACTTTTACCTTGCCCCTTTTCCCCCTTCTTTTCTTGTTCCTATTTTGTGTCGGTACAAGGTCATACTATATTCTTTCTTAACCATGTATGTTCTCATCAGTGAGTGCTCCCTTGTTTTTTACAGCTTTACTTTGGGGGGCTGATGCGCTGTTTCTGGGATATGTGGTTTTTGACGCTCAACATATCATTGAGAGGGCTCACCTTGGAGATCTGGACTATGTGACACAATATGCTATGACTCTCTTTTCTGAATTGACGCCGTTCCTTGGTACGGATTGTTAACATTATGGTATGAACAATCGTTCTGTTAATTCCTTCAGCACTTTCCTTATTCTATGATCATAGCTTATTGTTGATTGCAGATAAAGAATGCACATGAAAAATCTGACAAGAAGAAGAAGAAGAAGAAGAAGAGTTCTGAAGTTGGTAGCTTGCAAACTAAGCTCTTGTAGAAAGTACCTTCTCCTTGAGCAACGAGCAGTTACACCTTGAAGTTTTCTCTTACTTTTGTTCCCTTATTTGCTTGGCGTATTGAGTTTAGTGTGTCATTCACATAATGCTGAGTTTTCGGACATTATGTGAATAGTATACAACTTTTTAGCTTGAGAAACTAACTGAATGCGTCCTTAGTATTGTTCACCTGTCCTCGTCATATATTGCGGAGAGAGATGAGTGATTGACTTATTTCGTGTAATTAAAGATTATTGATTCAAATTACACTCAGCTTCTATATCTTGTTACGGCGTCAACTGCGAGATACTTCGGAACAGTTTGGACTTTGGATATTGCTCTCCCTTCACCAAGTATTTCCGTCCCTTGCCTTTATACTCTTGCTTTTCTAAGCTGTATTATCATTTGCTTCGACATTTTCGTCGACATCATTCGGAATGTGATAGTTTTGTGATAGTTCCTGCAATGAATTGAGAAATACTTGATTCTTTTGATTGAGACTGTCCTATCAACGTCTCCTATGTAAGCAATTTGCAAGAACTAAGAACTGTTGGTGTCGGCTAAGATGAGTCGTTTTCTGACGTGTAGAGCAACCACCATCGCATCCTTCTGTGGTGCTTCGATGCAGGTAAAGTCTATTGCCTTTCAGGAAAAAAAATTTCCAAGAAAAAGTAAATAAATGTCAGAGATATTTAATAAATATATCTCTGCACAAATTGCATATGTACCGACATGTGCCCAATATCTTTAATTATATCTTCGGGTCTGATTTGTATTGTTGTTATTGGATAAAATACCATCACGAGTTGGAAACTATTATTACTCCGATCAAAATTATGTAGTAGTCTAGTTCACCTAATGTCCCAAGTATTAGGGTTATTTAGATATTAGTCCATCAAATCTTCAATAATTCCATACTAGTCCCTCAAATCTATGAAATTGCTCATTAGTCCCTCAAATCCCAAGGTTATTGCATTTTGGTCCCTTAATGACCAAAATACCTAAGCTATGTTTTTAAAGGGCTATTTGCAATTTGGCACTCTAAAGTTTGCATCTTTTAAGACTTTGATATCCCAAATTTTTTGACACTTTGATACCCCAAAATTTACACCTTTTTTTTAACTTTCATACTCAAAAGTTTCACATTTTGTTAACTTTGATACATCAAAGTTTACGCATTTTTTAAACATTGATATCAATTAAAGTTTTCTCTTTCTTTTTTTTAATTTGTTTGACACTTTTGTTATGACAGATAGGGCTAGCAACTGGACCGGTTCTTGACTCGACCATACTGCCGGTTCTGGTGGGTCAATCAGCTAACCTTGATATTGGGTCGGGCCAAAGTCACCGTGTCCGTTGGGAGTACAACCTAACCGGCCTTGACCGTCTTTGGGTTGGTCAACCCAACCCACTACTTTTCTTTTAATTTTCTTTCTTTTTAATTATTTGTCTCTTTTGTTAAAACATGATTTAGATGAATTTTGACCAACTGGTTGGGACTTATTTCATTTTTTGATGAAGCTTTTAGACTCAACCTACCAAATTTTTACTTGAAAAGCGTGCCCATTTAACTATATTATAAATTTTTAAGATTACTAAATCGTTAATTAGTTAATAACAGCTAATATGGTTACTAATAATTGGTGTCAATGTAGGGTTTAGGTGTAGGCTCGGTTTGGGCCTAGGTGCAGTCCAAGTGAGTGGGGTTTGTGGTCGGGTTTAGTTCCTACGGGTGTCGATGGAGACCCATACAGGCCCACGGGATCGAATCGGACCAAACTTCGGAGATGCTAATGGGTCGGGTCAAATCCTACCCAGAATAGGCTGGTTTAGTGCGGGTTATGGGCTAACCCGGCCCAGTCGCTACCCTTAATGGCAGAGAGGAAACTTTAAGGTGTCAAAGTTAAAAAAGGTGTAAACTTTAGGGTATCAAAGTGTCAAAAAACTTTTTGGTATAAAATTTAAAAGACTTTTATATGAAAATGGCCTTAACTTTGTCCAAATTGCAACTTAATTACCATCTTTTTTAATGTAAACCACTTTAATTTGCTTACATGTCCTTGATGTCACACTTTTTTATTTTTCTATTTTAAAAATTATGAAAGTACTATAATACCCCTCAATCTAACCCAAGGAGGAGGAGGGGAGAGGGAGAGGAAAGTTGATGGGTCAAGTGTGAGGAGAGGAGAGGAAAAGGAGGTCAACGGCGAGAGTGGAGAGAGAGGAGGAGAGGAAGAAAGGAAGGAGGAGAGGAAGTGAAGGAAATCATCAAGGCAGAAATCATCGGAGATCAGATCGAATCGGAAAAAATCGGTCCGAAGGATCAAATGGAGTGAAGAAATGGAAAAGGAGATGAGAAAAGATGAAAAGGAGAAATCTAAATAAATTTTTAGTCTAAATAGTGACAAAGGTGTGACATTGAATGTAAACAAATTAATGTGGTTTACATTAAAACAAATAAATAAAGATGGTAAGTTGAAATTAAACAAAAGTTAAGGTGGTTTCATGTAAAACCCAAATTTGAAAGGTGTAAACTTTTAGAGTCTGAAATTGTGAATAAACGTTCTTTTAACAAGATGGGTTCAAGAGAAAATCATAACCAAGAGATATTCGGTTATTTAGAGTCCAAATTGAAAGACCCCTTAGGACATGAGGGACTATTGACCAATTGTTGAGGTTTGAGGAACTAATATAGAATTATTGAAGATTTGAGGGATTAATATCTAAATAACCCTTATTTTTTTATTTTTATGTGATAAACCGGCTGGGAGTATTAGGTATTAGGGAGGAGCTCCGAGTTCAACCCTTCAACTCGACCAATTATGGAAACCACAAAGGTACTGATGGGTAACACTCTCGGTCTAGAATTGTGTAACCGAACATGGGTGATGATTGTTGAGAAAAGGACTAAACTCAAGCCCACCATCCCAAGTGTGATAGTACTAGCCAAGTAGACTTTAGAACCAGGGGTCTACCTTCTACAGCCAAGGCCTATGTGAATAAAAAAGGTGTTGCAATATCTAATAGTAGAAGATTGGAGATAGGCATGTCATAGACACAAATCGACTCTGACCCTTTGCCTTGTGAGGCAAGGCTTTAAGCCCTAACCACTAGGCTACTTGCGGAGAGTCAAACGTCCCAAGTATTCCTAGGATGCAGATTGTAGGCATCAAAAATTGCTGAAGAACCCCAAATATGACTAAATTATGAGAAGATCGAAGGACAACGTCGTCGAAATCTCAAGAAGTCAACACAGGGGAAGATTGTGTCTCGCTACAGTGAGAGACACTTGTTTGTGCCTCGCCATGAACGAGACACTTGCTTGTGTCTCGTTGTTAGCGAGACACTTGTGTGTGCCTCGCCATGAACGACACTTGCTTGTGTCTCGTTGTTAGCGAGACACTTGTGTGCCTCGCCATGAGCGAGACGCGCTTGTGTCTCGTTGTTAGCGAGACACTTGTGTGCCTCGCCACTAGCGAGACACTTTATGTGTCTCGCTACTAGCGAGACACTTGTTGGTGCCTCGCCACGAAGCGACACCTTGATGTGTCTCGCTATAGGCGAGGCACTTACTTGTGTTCGCCAAACGCCGACACCCGTAATACTTGAAACGAGCTCTTGAAGGGTCTAAATCAATGCCGATGGGGCCCACTTGACTTTATCAACGCAGAGACGCTCGATACTTTAATGGGCGTTACACGCCGAAAATATGCCCACTAGGCGTGATTTTAGGACATTTAATCGCGCCTAAAAGCAACAAAACCGCTACAACAGCCGGAGGAACGACATCGCCGCTAGCTAGCGAGGCGTTCCCATACCGCCACCGCAGGCGTACCGATATCGTTCGCTAGTGAGCGAGGCGTACTGAAAGCCGCTAACCGTAAATGTGGAGCACTTATGACACCGGTGTTTCTTCAGAGGGCACGCTTCCAAAGGTTATAAATACCCTCCTGCGTCCACTTGGGCGGTCGGCTATCGAAAGGGGCAATCGAGATCCAAGCTTCCGAGTTCAAGAACACGATCCACACGGAGATTCCTCGAAGTTTAAGCTTTGACTTATTCTTGAGAAGAGTAGATATCTTACCTTGCTAAGATATTTGCTGAAGTTCTTGTTTCCTTTGAAGCATCAACTAAACCCCGCCGATTCGACGATCGCCGCCGGTGGTCCACGGATTCGCGTCCCGACACGGCAAAGTCCCACGGAGATCTCTACACTTGTAGTGTCTTTTGTTCGAGTTTGTGAGAGAGTTATTTAAAATTTCTTTGTAACCTAAAAATTAAAGTGTAATTTTCTTAAGTTTTGTAATGGAACGACAAAGAAATCAACTTTCGACCCAAACACGATGGCGACCACAGTGGGAGCCAGCGGTCTCGAGCAGCCGGCGACCTGCGTGATGAAATACGACCTCATGGTCGATGGACTGGATTACTTCTTCGATCAAGCCAAGTTCGAAGAATATCTCTCCTCTTCCTCATCGAAGTCCTCCTCACCCCGCAAACATCGGAGGATATCATCTCCTAAGAGGGAGGTTCGTTCTGTCGTGACGCGCAACGATTCTCGTTCGCTTGTGACGGAGGCGATTTCCCCTCTCAACAACACCCCGGTGGATCTCAAAGCCGGGAGCTCTGCTCAAGTTGACTCCTATCAGAAGAAGGAGTCATTCAACAAGATCTCAAACACTCTGACGAAGAGGGCTCGTCAGAGACAACGTCAAAAGATGGCCCGACAACTTGCAAAGGCCATGGAATCAACAGACGGAGTTCATTACCACACGAACTCGCGTGATCAGAGGCGTCAGCAAGTTACAATGCCTCAACCTCAATCCGCCAACACTCCTCCCAAGGAAGAATGGGTTCTCGTCAAAAGGACCCGATTGACAAGGAAGGAGCGCGCCCAAAAGCGCCGTGCACGCGTTGCTGCGATGCCGTTGTTCGCAAAGAAGCGAGGTCGAAATCAACGGTCGACTCAAAATCACAAAGTTTGGGTCCCAAAGTCTACCTCAAAATCGCCCAGATATCTTCCTTCACCGAAGCGGCTCGGCTGCCGCGTAGCGAGACAGCTAAAGCCACGCCTTGCCAGCGGTGTAAACTCGCGTCGGTGAAACAGAATCGCCGCCAACAAAGGCAGCCTTCCATGCCTTAGCAAGAATTTGGTTTCTTCGCCCCTTTCATTCACTTCTCCGGCTAAGATAACGACAATTAAGCCTGGAAATTTGACAACTTCAGTGTTTAGCCGTCTTGGTCCACCGGAAATAAAGGCAAGATACCGTTGAAGAAACGCTTGATTACCCACCGTAAGAGTTCTGAGCAAGCTGAAACATCTCAGACTTCCATAATTCCAATTGCATCTCGTTTGAGCATCCCGCAAGGGGTCCGCGAGTCTACTAAAGGGAAGAATTTGAGGCGTGTGACTCGTGAAGTCACAAGGGATAATAAAACACTTATGATCCATGCCAAGACAACTTCAGATGAAGTTAAAACGCCAAAAGTGCTTCCTAAGTCGAATGATCGACGCCCAAAAGAAGACGGGTCCTCCAGTTAAAGACAACGTTACACTTGGGGGTGAAAGTACAACCAGTGACAAGCTACATCAATTGTGTCATCAGGCTGGGGGTAGTAACACACGAAAGAGAACGATTGATGAAATAAATTGTTCTTGCTCGTGTGCACAATTAATCAAGACGTTGTTGTCAGGATGTGCCTGTTCCGAGTCAAACGCTCAACCACAAAGAGCTTCAGTATTCGAGAGGCTTTCCTTGCCAGCAACGGAAGATTTGAAGCCGGAGTCAACACGACCCCGAAGAAAGAGAAGATCTGCCATCCGAACCGATGAACTTCCTGAAGTTACTATTAACATGGTAAATAAAGGGAAAAGACCGACAAATGATGAAGATCCAGACTTTACCCCTGGAGGAAGAGTTAGTTCTCAGATTTCCCAGAGAATGTCCCGATTGCAATTGCGAGCTACGCGACGCATTGACTATAGAAGAATGCATGAAGGAGAATCATCCGAAGATGAAATTTCCGACCGCCAAAGAATAGCTTCGACGACATCGCTTCAAGTATGAGTCGTCACCATAGGGAGGCTTTTACCATTACTCGATGTCACGGCTCAAATGTTACAAGAAGCCTTAGCCAAGCAAAGAGAAGAGCTTAAGGCCGAAATGAGAATAGAGATGGAGCTAGCCATGCAACAGATGAGGGAGTTGCAAACTCATACGGTTGCACAACAGGGTCCGATCCACCACGAATCCACCAACAAGGTGGAGCTACCCACCATAACGCCCATAATGTCAAGACAACATTCGTAGATTGATGAACACATTTACCGATCAACCTCCAAAGAAAGTCGATCCGATGCTCAAGGTGGAAATGGTCCAATTCTTCCTATTGGAAGTAATCCAAAACAGGGGGAGGATGATGGCGAAAGGATGAAAGAGCTTGAAGATAAAATCAATGCTTTGATGTCCACACAGGAAGTCAAAAGGACTGTATCCCGTGTCCGTATCCTAGAGAGTGGGATTCAATTCCTTACCCGAAATTCAATTTGATTAATTTCACACCTTTGACGGGAGGGGTTCGCCACACAAAGACTTGATCTATTTCAAGTCTCATTTGGGGTGATCTCGAAATGAGCCTTTGATGATTCGGTCATTCGTTGAAACCCTTCGGGGTCGCCGATTGGTATCAAGACTCAAGGCCGGTAGCATCAACTGTTGGAATGATATAGAAAACTTGTTCCTCAACAACTTCTTCGATGACGACAATCAAGTCTCGATTGGAACCCTCTTGGATGAAAAGCGTAAGAGTGGAGAGACGATTGATCGTTTAAGCGCTCGCAATAAAGCTATGAATTGCGTGGATCCACCATCAAGAGTTCATATTGAAGACTTGCCACAACAATCTTTCTATAGAATTGTTGGAAGTCATGGGGTCGCCCCACCAACTACATGGAAAGATCTCAAAATACGAGGAGAACAAGCGACGTTTCCTCAAAAGGAAGAAAGCCGAAGAGGCAAAATGACGGCCGACCCTCGTATAAATTTTTCCTCTGTTAATAGAGGAAAGGCCTCAGGATCGCCGATAGTCAAACGTTGCAACAACGACCGCCAAAAGCTTCTAAATCAATTCCACAGGACATACTCTTCGAGACGAAGAAGTTCGATCATCTTCAAACACCTCCTTGATAACAACAAAATCAAGTTGCCTCGATTATAAATCAAGAGGAGGTGACAAGACTTCGGACCCTAAATCTTGTCGTCTACGAAGGATCCTCCATCCTACTAAGGATTGCTTAGCTCTCAAGGCCATCATCCAAGCCTTGGTCGAAGCCGGCGTCTTAACGGCGAAATAAGCCGAATGATACCTTCCTCCGATGAGTACAAGAGATTAAACTGCTTCTCCATCTTACTACATCCTCCGATGAGTACAAGAGGTTAAACTGCTTCTCCACCTTACTACATCCTCCGATGAGTACAAGAGGTTAAATTGCTTCTCCATCTTACTACATCCTCCGATGAGTACAAGAGGTTAAACTGCTTCTCCTTCTTACTCCAAATATTTTAGTTCCTCTGAATTTCTCCAATTATGGTCAGCAAGAAAGAAAGTCAGTTTTTTTTTTTTTTATATTAACCTAATTGTCTCTAATGTGATGAATTACCTATAGGGTGGAATTAAAAATACTAGAGAGAAGAGTTACCTGCGCAAAAGCAATGCAAAACCTCGTTGGAGGCAACCTTCAATCTCGAATCTTCAACTCCTTGCCTTCAAGCTCTTTTTGTCATTCACAATAGACAACACACAAGTTAAAGAACTAAGAAAAATTCCTACTTAACACCGTTCCGACATGGCAAATTGATGGGCAAAACGAGTGTTTACCTTTTATAGTCGCAAGTGCACAACCATTGTCAAGTTATAGTATTTAAGATTGTCGATCCCACGAGGAACGGAAATAGGAAGTGTTTGATTCAAGTTCGGTTCTCAAATTATCGTGACAATTAGGGTTTTATTCAAGATAATATGAAAATATGATGAAGTGATGAGAGAGTGGATTTGGATTGTGTGTGAAGGAATCACAATTAAGAAGACGAGAATTCAATAAGAGAGATGAAGGAATCTAGAATTGAATCCACTAGCTAACTCAAATTATAATCTCTGAAAAATTCTCTTTTACCACATCTCATATTAGATTTATTAAGCATAAGATATCAAACCACTTAAGGAAAGCATAACTTATCAAATTATCACCTAATTGAAATTCAACCTCATGAAGAGAGTAATAACAAGATAATAATCCTAGAATTCATAAGCATAGCCTATCAAACCACTTAAGGAAAGCATAAACTATCAAATTCTTCTTCTATCGATTAGTTCTCTAGTTGATTAACCTAAACATGATCTTTTAAGCATAAGAGATGATTCATAAACACAAAAGAGATTAGACTACTTTCATGCAACCTAGATCCCCACAAGAGTTTAGTTCAACATCTTGGGAAATTCAAACAAATAGAAAAAGAAAAGAAAATAAAAAGAAAAAGAAAAATTCTAAACTAATCTAACTACAAAGCAATTAAATCTAAACTACAAAAGCGATTAAATCTAAACTACAAAGCAAATAAATAACAAGAAAGAAAAAGAAATAATAAAGAGAAATAAAGAGAAACCTGCAACTCATCATCATCAACTCATCCTCCTTTTGGTCCTTGAACAAGAAGAAGAAGATGGGATTGAAGGGTGAAAATATTTATTTATTGAGGAAAAATTATTACAATGAAAGGTACTCTAAAACAAGAGCAACCCTCTCTCCAAAAGGAGTTTTACAAAATATTTCACACCTCTAAACCCTCGGATACTACCCTATTTATACCCCAACGAGTTGATATGAACCATTGGATCAAACTTGGCCAAAAGAAAGAGAAATCTTTCCTTAATTGAATCTGCTGACCAATCGGTTGGCCGTCGGTTAATAACCGGTTATTAATGGTTGGCCAACCGATAGTCAACGATTGGTTCTTGAACGTCTTTTCTTGATATTTTTGCACGAATTCTTGGATTCCCTTGGTATCTTGGGCCTTCGTTTGTCTTCGCTTTGGGCTTCAAAATTGGTAGAAATTCGAGAATTTGAGTCATTTGAGCTTTTATTCATTAATACTCCATTATTCGCAAAATAAGATAAAACATATTATTAGTAACATATTTATTGATATAAAATAGATAATGAGGTTATTAAAATGTCATTAAAATGTGATTATCAAATACCCCCACACCTAAACTTTTGCTAGTCCTCTAGCAAGGAAGAAAAATGAAAAGAAAGAAAGAAAAATCCTAACTCACTTTCGCGGGAATGCGGTTGTATTTAAGCATATAACAAGCCTTTAAACCCTAGGTTACCCTAGTGGACGAGTTGTAGTCTCGTGAGGGTTTGCAGTGAATATACCCACAAAATTCACCAACTTACCAATTTAAAGAAGCTAATTGAATAATTCAAAAATTCCACAAGTTGGTTAATACTCAAGAAAACGTTTTATCATGATTTCAAAGTAAACTTCTTAAGAAAATCCTTCCATTGTAGTGATACAAAACCAAGTTTTTCTCAAAGATTTAATTCAAAAGTTTTGAAGGAAACATGCTAACTCTTTGTTTCAAACAATGTTCAAGTCTCTTAACCCATTTTGAAAAATCAAGAACATATACCATTATTTCCATATATATAAAAACATGGTTAGTTTTTTTTTTTTTTTTCTTGGTAGTCTTGTTCTTTTTAATCGGCTTTCTAAGTGACCATTTAGCGAGTTTGGGCCAATGAATCCCAACCCAATTGGGCTTAGGTCATTAAGCATAAAAATACCCTCGGGCTTAATTACTCGATCAACTTAGGCTTAGTAACAAAGAACTACCGATGATTTTAAGAGAAATTTATTTGGTGCCCATTTTTCGCACTCTTCTTGTTAAGTTAGTATAATATATATATGTGTATATGTATATATGTTCGAAAAATATTTGGATTAATGCAACTTAAAGAATCATTTTCAACTCTAAGTTAAGCATAAAAATTTCATCACTCGATTAAACATCAAGTTAAACTTTAGTAAAGTATACCACTTTGAAAATCATTCTTTCGAATTTATTTAAAATTATCATAAAAGGTAAACTTGAGTGTATAACTAACTCGGGATTAGAAGACTATTAATCAACTCTATTAATTTGGCAAGTGACAATTTTATTTTTTATTCATTAATACTCCATTATTCGCAAAATAAGATAAAACATATTATTAGTAACATATTTATTGATATAAAATAGATAATGAGGTTATTAAAATGTCATTAAAATGTGATTATCAAATACCCCCACACCTAAACTTTTGCTAGTCCTCTAGCAAGGAAGAAAAATGAAAAGAAAGAAAGAAAAATCCTAACTCACTTTCAGAATCGGGTTGTATTTAGCATATAACAAGCCTTTAAACCCTAGGTTACCCTAGTGGACGAGTTGTAGTCTCGTGAGGGTTTGCAAGGAATATACCCACAAAATTCAGTCAACTTACCAATTTAAAGAAGCTAATTGAATAATTCAAAAATTCCACAAGTTGGTTAATACTCAAGAAAACGTTTTTATCATGATTTCAAAGTAAACTTCTTAAGAAAATCCTTCCATTGTAGTGATACAAAACCAAGTTTTTCTCAAAGATTTAATTCAAAAGTTTTGAAGGAAACATGCTAACTCTTTGTTTCAAACAATGTTCAAGTCTCTTAACCCATTTTGAAAAATCAAGAACATATACCATTATTTCCATATATATAAAAACATGGTTAGTTTTTTTTTTTTTTTTCTTGGTAGTCTTGTTCTTTTTAATCGGGCTTTCTAAGTGACCATTTAGCGAGTTTGGGCCAATGAATCCCAACCCAATTGGGCTTAGGTCATTAAGCATAAAAATACCCTCGGGCTTAATTACTCACCAACTTAGGCTTAGTAACAAAGAACTACCGATGATTTTAAGAGAAATTTATTTGGTGCCCATTTTCGTGACTCTTCTTGTTAAGTTAGTATAATATATATATGTGTATATGTATATATGTTCAAAAATATTTGGATTAATGCAACTTAAAGAATCATTTTCAACTCTAAGTTAAGCACAAAAATTTCATCACTCGATTAAACATCCAAGTTAAACTTTAGTAAAGTATACCACTTTGAAAATCATTCTTTCGAAATTTATTTAAAATTATCATAAAAGGTAAACTTGAGTGTATAACTAACTCGGGATTAGAAGACTATTAATCAACTCTATTAATTTGGCAAGTGACAATTTTATTTTTTATTTTTTTTTTTTAAAGAAAAGAAAATGAAAAATAAATAAGAAAAAGAAAATGAAAAATGAGAAAATGAAAATGACTAAAATACGAGAAATTTGACTAAGTCCCACCCCACACCTAAAATTTGCATTGTCCTCAATGTAAATGCAGAAGTAACATGGAGAAGAGTGGAAGCACTTACAGATGTTCGGATGACTGGAACACCTAAAAAAATTGAAAACTCAGATTTACCGTGGTAACGAGGGGAGACGAAACCATTTTTTAAAGAACAAGAAACTCTCACATGAGAGAAGAATAAATTCTTTTATTATTATTGTGGGACAAAAACAAAATGTAGAATAAAAGATGAAACATGAGAAGCTCACATTCTACATTCACTCCTACCTTATTGTTTGAAAATTCTACCTCAAATTTAAAGAATTTCAAAATGATATAATTATCGATGTGCTTAAATTCCAAAATTTCGGGGTTTTAGTGATGTGTGCAGCAATGGAAGGTAGGTATCAATGGTTGTATGCTTTTTGAACTTAGATTCATTATTAACAAAAATTTCATCAAAAATGAAATCTTGTTGTTTTCTATTTTCTACAAACCTAGGTTCATTAACAAAGGGTTCTTCAAATGTTGGCTTCAAGATGCATGTATTCAACATAATTCTCTCGTTCTGAAGGACTTGATTATTAACCTGGTTACCTGACTGTTGTGAATGGATTGCATTCACTTGATCTTGAAAAGTTGACCCTGAGTTCCTTGGATTGGTCACGGGTTGACTCGGAAATGTTCCTTTCTCTCTTTCACTCACGGCGTTTGCTAGCTGCCCTAGTTGGGTTTCTATCCTGGCGATGGCTTGAGTGTTCGAGTTGATCGCTTGGTTGGTTGTTTGCATGAAGGAATTTAGAGTGTTGGATGATTGAGTCAACAGGTTGGTGGTGGTTTTGATCATGGCTTCTAAACCCTTTTCTATGACACCAAGACGTTTTTCCAGATCTGGGTTAGAAAGATTCGTCGGTTGATGAGGAGGGAAATTCGAAAAAGGTAGATTTGAGTGATGGAAATTGTTTGGTGGATTGAACGGAATCGTGTTTCCCCTAGGAATTTGTTGGTTTGAGGTGGGATTGACGTTTTGATTTCGGGGGTAACTTCCTTGATTCCACGCAAAGTTGGGATGATTCCGCCAACCGGGATTGTAGGTTGGGGCAAAAGGATCATTTCTAGGAGGCTGGAATGCAGCGTTAACCTGACCTAGTGACTGATCGGATCCTAAAAGAGGGCATTCATCGGCAACATGAGATGGGACCGACATTGTGACAACCTCGAGGCGAGATTTGATTTACTTGAGCAGAGCGCGTTCTTTGATTTCGAGCTTCTAGCCTACGCATGATCGTTGCCATCTTTGCTTCAAATGACTATATATTCGCTCCTAAGGAAGGACCACTAGATTTGGCTTGAGGAACCGATACACCCTGGTCATCACAGTGTTCCCATTGCATGGTTTTTTCTGACAGACTCTCTAAGAAATCCCATGCTTCATCGGCATTTTTCTTCATAAAATCCCCTTGACACATAGACTCTAAGGAAGTTTTTGCAGGATAGTCCAATCCTTCGTAAATGATTTGGCACAATCGCCATTTTTCCAGACCATGGTGAGGACATTGGATGAGGAGATCCTTAAACCTATCGAAATACTTCCAGAATGGCTCACCCGGGACAATCCTAAAATTTTGAATGCTGTTTCTGAGCTTGACCGTTTTGTGAATTGGGAAGAATTTTTTTAGAAAAACTTTTACAAAATCATCGGGTTGAAATCGAATCGTGGGTAGGCATCTGACCATTTTTCTTTGTCCTTAAGAGTGAAGGGAATAAATCGAAGCTTAATTGCATCCTCAGTTAGGTCTTTCATTTTAATCATGAGGCAGACTTCTACAAATTCAGAGATGAAAATATATGCGTCTTCAGTTTCTGTTCCTAAGAATTTTGGAAGCATGTTGATGAAATGTGGTCGGAGTTCGAAATTAGTTCCATTTGCTTCGGGAAGCTTAATGCATGAAGGGATAGCATTCCTAGTTGGGTAGCAGATATCTTGAAGAACGGGAGGATTGGCCATTTCGTTTGGTTGAGAAGTTGAATCAGAGCGAACTAAACGATTGGTATTATTCCTAACCCAAGTTTGCATGAACCAAAATCAAGAGATTTTTTTTTTAATTAAAAAAAAATGAAAAAGTTAGTGAGATGGTGAAAAGAGAAGAAGAGGGAAGAAGAAAAAGAAAAATTAACAAATCAAGGCAATCACTTTTCAATCACCCTAACTCTAGGGTTAAGCCTAAACTCGCCTAGACCGACTCCTAACCAAAAACTCCTAAGTGAAAAAATCCGGTTCACGTGGGTAATTAGCCGTAAGGATAGTACTAGAGGAGATCAAAGATCAATTAAGTACCTCGTTCCTGCGTGGTGCTTACGCAACCCCTAAACCTTGCCTTAGACACCAATTAATCCAAATAAACTTAGACCAGTTCACTCAAGAATTTCTTGTTCCTTATTGAGCTCGAATCCTTAGGGGCCAACGTCTAATTCTTTTTAGGAGGCTTGGGTTTGTGTAGTGAGGAATCGTGATTTTTGGCTAAGGAAAGGGTGATGAAATCCCTCACCTTATCTTGATTAATGGGTTTTGCCCTTAAAATATTTTCAAGTGAGTGTCAATTCAAAATGCTCAAATCACTTTGGTGAATTCCTACTATTATATGCAATGCACCCTAGAAATTAAAAGCAACTAAAAGGATGAGAAAGAAAAAAATTTTTTTTTTTTAATTATGGTCGCAAGAAAGAAAGTCAGTTTTTTTTATATTAACCTAATTGTCTCTAATGTGATGAATTACCTATAGGGTGGAATTAAAAATACTAGAGAGAAGAGTTACTGCAAGAAAAGCAATGCAAAACCTCGTTGGAGGCAACCTTCAATCTCGAATCTTCAACTCCTTGCCTTCAAGCTCTTTTGTCATTCACAATAGACAACACACAAGTTAAAGAACTAAGAAAAATTCCTACTTAACACCGTTCCCGACAGCGCCAAAACTTGAAGGGCAAAACGAGTGTTTACCTTTTATAGTCGCAAGTGCACAACCATTGTCAAGTTATAGTATTTAAGATTGTCGATCCCACGAGGAACGGAAATAGGAAGTGTTTGATTCAAGTTCGGTTCTCAAATTATGCGTGACAATTAGGGTTTTATTCAAGATAATATGAAAATATGATGAAGTGATGAGAGAGTGGATTTGGATTGTGTGTGAAAGGAATCACAATTAAAAGACGAGATTTCAATAAGAGAGATGAAGGAATCTAGAATTGAATCCACTAGCTAACTCAAATTATAATATCTGAAAAATTCTCTTTTACCACATCTCATATTAGATTTATTAAGCATAAGATATCAAACCACTTAAGGAAAGCATAACTTATCAAATTATCACCTAATTGAAATTCAAACTCATGAAGAGAGTAATAACAAGATAATAATCCTAGAATTCATAAGCATAGCCTATCAAACCACTTAAGGAAAGCATAAACTATCAAATTCTTCTTCTATCGATTAGTTCTCTAGTTGATTAACCTAAACATGATCTTTTAAGCATAAGAGAGATGATTCATAAACACAAAAGAGATTAGACTAGTTTCATGCAACCTAGATCCCCACAAGAGTTTAGTTCAACATCTTGGGAAATTCAAACAAATAGAAAAAGAAAAGAAAATAAAAAGAAAAGAAAAATTCTAAACTAATCTAACTACAAAGCAATTAAATCTAAACTACAAAAGCTATTAAATCTAAACTACAAAGCAAATAAATAACAAGAAAGAAAAAGAAATAATAAAGAGAAATAAAGAGAAACCCGCAACTCATCATCATCAACTCATCCTCCTTTTGGTCCTTGAACAAGAAGAAGAAGATGGGATTGAAGGGCGAAAATATTTATTTATTGAGGAAAAATTATTACAATGAAAGGTACTCTAAAACAAGAGCAACTCTTTCTCTCCAAAAGGAGTTTTACAAAATATTTCACACCTCTAAACCCTCGGATACTACCCTATTTATACCCCAACGGAGTTGATATGAACCATTGGATCAAACTTGGCCAAAAGGAAGAGAAATCTTTCCTTAATTAATCTGCTGCCGATAATCGGTTGTACGTCGGTTAATAACGGTTGGTCAACCGATTGGTTCCCAACGGATTTCGTCTTTTCTTGATATTTTGCACGAATTCTTCTTGGATTCCTTGGTATCTTGGGCCTTCGTTTGTCTTCGTTTGGGCTTCAAAATTGGTAGAAATTCAGAGAATTTGAGTCATTTGAGCTTTTATTCATTAATACTCCATTATTCTCGCAAAATAAGATAAAACATATTATTAGTAACATATTTATTGATATAAAATAGATAATGAGGTTATTAAAATGTCATTAAAATGTGATTATCGGTACCACGAAGGATCCTCCATCCTACTAAGGATTGCTTAGCTCTCAAGGCCATCATCCAAGCCTTGAGTGGCCGGCGTCTGCTTGTAGAAATAAAATAGAATGATACCTTCCTCCGATGAGTACAAGAGGTTAAGCGCTTCTCCATCTTACTACATCCTCAGATGAGTACAAGAGGTTAAGCTGCTTCTCCATCTTACTACATCCTCAGATGAGTACAAGAGGTTAAACTGCTTCTCCTTCTTACTCCAATAAGAATATGAGTATAAACTATTCTAAATGAATGCGACCAGCTTTGCAAAGAAAGTGGGGTGGATAATCCATGAGCGAGAGGTCCACTTCGGGTTGGCGATCAAACCTTCCTACGATTAGGATTGTCTCAAAATTCTTATCCCGGTCAAACCTTCCTACGCTTAGGACCACGGTCAAAATCCCTCTCGATTCCTTCCATGAACGAGAGGTCCACTTTCGATTGAGCGATCAAACCTTCCGGCGCTTAGGATTGTCTCAAAATTCCTATCTGGTCAAACCTTCCTACGATTAGGACCACGGTCAAAATCCCTCGATTCCTTCCATGAGCGAGAGGTCCACTTTCATGATTGAGTGATCAAACCTTCCTACGCTTAGGATTGTCTCAAAATTCCTATCTGGTCAAACCTTCCTACAATGTAACCATGGTCAAAATCCTCTCGATTCCTTTTATGAATGAGAGGTCTACTCCAAGCATCAGGTTCACGCCTCCAAGAAGACACAACTGTTCAGCTCTCAAGAGAAGACACAACAAGCCAGTTACCTAAGAGAAGACACAATTCCAAGCTGTCTCGGCAACTCGAGGCTCAAGGCGTACATTCAAAACAAATCGGTTCCATATTCCATATAGAAGCTTTCCTGGAAATCTGATGTTCAGAAAACCAGAAGACGCTTTTTCTCTGAATGATTCTCAAGGCATCTCAATTACAACCCAAGTGGTGACCTTCAAGATGAAGATGATTAGTCCAAAATCGACTTCGACATTTCAATCCATTCAGATACAAATGCAACAGTTATTGAACTCAGAATATGGATAGCGACATCGCTTACCCAGGGTTTGAGAAATTGAAGCAAAACACGGGCCTCTTCTACAAAGTTCAAGCATCTTATCCAAAGTATTCCGCACTTCGACAAAATACGAGGAGTCCGAAAACTTTGGAGGGTATCTGTAGGCATCAAAATTGTTATCTGGTCAAACCTTCCTACGCTTAGGACCACGGTCAAAATCCTCTCGATTCCTTCCATGAACGAGAGGTCCACTTTCATGATTGAGTGATCAAACCTTCCGCGAGTTAGGATTGTCTCAAAATTCCTATCTGGTCAAACCTTCCTACAATGAACCATGGTCAAAATCCTCTCGATTCCTTTTATGAATGAGAGGTCTACTCAGCATTGTGGTTCGCTGCCCCAAGAGAAGACACAACGGGTTCGCTGCCCCAAGAGAAGACACAACGGGTTAGTTTTAGCCCCAAGAGAAGACACAATTCCAAACCGTCTCAACTCGAGGCTCAAGGCAAGACATTCAAAACAAATCGTTCCATATTCCATATAGAAGCTTTCCGGAAATCGATGTTCAAAACCGAAGACGCTTTTTCTCGAATGATTCTCAAGGCATCTCAATTACAACCCAAGTGGTGACCTTCAAGATGAAGATGATTAGTCCAAAATCGACTTCGACATTTCAATCCATTCGATACAAATGCAACAGCTTATTGAACTTCGAGAATATGGATAGCGACATCGCTACCTGTGGTTTGAGAAATTGAAGCAAAACACGGGCCTCTTCTACAAAGTTCAAGGCATCTTATCCAAAGTATTCCGCACTTCGACAAAATACGAGGAGTCCGAAAACTTTGGAGGGTATCTGAGGCATCAAAATTGTTGAAGAACCCCAAATATGACTAAATTATGAGAAGATCGAAGGACAACGTCGTCGAAATCTCAAGAAGTCAACACAGGAAGATTGTGTCTCGCCACTAGCGAGACACTTGTTTGTGCCTCGCCATGAGCGAGACACTTGCTTGTGTCTCATGGCGAAGCGCATTTGTGTGCCTCGCCACTAGCGAGACACCTTTATGTGTCTCGCTACTAGCGAGACACTTGTTGGTGCTCGCCACGCAGCGAGACACCTTGATGTGTCTCGCCATAGGCGAGGTGATTTCATTTGTGTCTCGCCAAACGCGAGACACCCGTAATACTTGAAACGAGCTCTTGAAGGGTCTAAATCAATGCCGATGGGGCCCACTTGACTTTATCAACGCAGAGACGCTCAGATACTTTAATGGCGGTTACACGCTGAAAATACGCCCACTAGGCGTGATTTTAGGACATTTAATCGTGCCTAAAAGCGTGAAACCGTTACAACAAATGGAGGAACGACACCGCCGCCAGCTAGCGAGGTAGCTCATATCGCCTCGCCAGCCCAGGCGCCGAAGCTTCGCCAGTGAGCGGCAGCTTGACGCTGGCGGTTTCGAGCCGCCGCTAACGCAAATGTGGAGCACTTATGACACCGGTGTTTCTTCGAGAGCACGCTTCCCAAAGGCTATAAATACCTTCCTACGCCCACTTGGGCGTGGGTCGGCTATCGAAAGGGCAATCGAGATCCAAGCTTCGGAGTTCAAGAACACGATCCACACGGAGATTCCTCGAGTTTAAGCTTTGACTTATTCTTGAGAAGAGTAGATATCTTACCTTGCTAAGATATTTGCTGAAGTTCTTGTTTCCTTTGCGAAGCATCAACTAAACCCCGTCGATTCGACGATCGCTGCTCGGTGGTCCACGGATTACGCGTCCCCGGCACAGGCAAAGTCCCACGAAAACAGGAGATCTACACTTGTAGTGTCTTTTGTTCGAGTTTGTGAGAGAGTTATTTAAAATTTCTTTGTAACTGAAAATTAAAGTGTAATTTTCTTAAGTTTTGTAATGGAAACGACAAAGAAATCAACTTTCGACCCAAACACAGATGTTCTTCGACTTTTTTTTTAGCTAGCTATGAATAATCAGTTTATTTCTTAAAAATATTCGTAGTATATGTGTCCATCAGAATAATAAGAGCATGCATGTCTGGCAACTTTGGATTATAAGCCAAGTGGGATATAAATCAAAGTGTTTGGTAATTTTAGTTGATTATAATTTATTTTAATAGTAGATTGTTTGGCAAATTGGTGACTTATAAGCTATTATTGTTGTCAAAATGACCATAATGTATTTAATGAGTTGGAAAGAGATAAATGAGGCTTGAAATTTTCTGAATTGATGAGGAATGTATTAGTCTTTTACACAGTCTAACCTTTTGACTTATAAGCAACTAAAAATAAGTTAGGATATTCCAGCTTATTTTTAGTGGTTTATAAGCTAAAAAAGCTATTGCTAAATACGTCAAAGTAGTTTATAAGTAACTCTGACCGCTTGCCAAACATATGCTCGAAATCTACCGACCTCTTTTAAGGTGCATTTATACAAAGGTTAGCACAAGTATTAATCTGCAGTGCATTTATGAACACAGTTCCACAGGCAAGTAAAAAATAGTACCGGTAAAGATTAACAGAACTTTATTGACTACATAAGGCTCAACATCTCAAAAGAGAGAAAGGATTCGTGCATTAAAACCTAACTGGCTGAAAAAGAGAGAAAACGAAAATGGCATAATTGCACTTAAATACTCTATAGCTCCCCTACTTTGCACTTATATACCTTCACTTGTTTTGGGCAGCACGTATATGCCCTAAAATTTTTAAAACTTGCATTTATATATTCTTACTTATTCGACATCACTTACGTGCCTTAAAATTTTAAAACTTTCACTTAAATTTACACTTAAATACTCTTATTTATGCAAACTTGAGGGTATTCGAGTGCAAATTCTAAAACCTTTGGGGTATGTAAACAATTGCAGGTACATAAGTGAAAGTTTTTTTTTAAACTTTAGGGCATAAATACTGCCAAAAATAAGTAAGGGTATATAAGTGCAACATAGGGGAAACTACGTGGTATTTAAGTGCAATTAAGCCAACGAAAATTCATGTAGTACCTTTCAACTAATCCTTTATGCGGTAGCTTCACCGCTCGAGTAAACTCACCACCATTAATCGAACAAAAAGACATGAAAATTATAAAATAGGGTTTTTTAGATATTAGTCCCTTACATCTAATATATTTTGATATTAGTCCCTCAAATATGAGTGTTTTGATATTAGTCCCTCAAATTGCTTTAAATTATTGATATTAGTCCTTCTGTTACTATTTCCGTTTAAAAGTCTTAACTATGGTTAGATTAAGACTAACCATGATTAGATTAAGCTTAACCATATAATTACCTAAATACCCTTACCCATTAAAACCCCCAAATCTCTGTTCTACTTCCTGCTTCCCCTCTCTCTCTCTCTCCCCCCTATTTCCCGCTAGTGATCGTTCTGAAGACGGTGACGGAGATCGAGGAGGTCGGTGATGGGGAGTAGATGGAGGCGGCGAGGTCGAGGGAGCGGCGCAAGGAGAGAGGGCGGAGGAGGGCAATGGTGGCCCACTTGTTTCCGAAGCGCTGGTGGGCTTGAGGAGCTCGGACTGGGCCATGGTGAGGTCGGTGGTGCTCTCGATCCCAGTGGGGAGGCCCGGGACGGAGGGGAGGGGAAGGGAGGTGATGGAGATGGAGGGGGAGGAGGAGGAAAGGAGGGAGGAGACGCGGGGGACGTTGGCGGGGGTGGTGAGGAATGCGGAGGACGGAGTTGGCGGCGGTGAGCTTGCGAGAGAGCTGGATGAAGGGCCGGGGCTTATGTGGCCATAGGCCAAGAAAGGGAACATCAAGATGTGGAGGCCATTAATGCCATTGGCACCATTATCTTCTTGCATCATCTTTGCTTAATTATGAGTACTGGGGTGGAAGTAGCTGGGAGCAATAAATAGAGGTGGTGGGTAGACTGAACGATGGTAGATGGGGAGTGTGGACGAGGAGGAGGCGCAGCTGAGGCCGAGGAATTCCAAGTTTTGTGGTAAGAGGCTGGTTAGAGAAGATGAACAGTATTCAAGTTAACTTTAACAGAATATTCCCCTCTAACCCTAACTCTAACTAACCGGGGGACTAATCTCAACAACTTAAAGCAATTTGAGGGACTAATATCAAAATACTCAGATTTGAGGGACTAATATCAAATTCGATTCGATGTAAGGGACCAATATGCAAAAAAACCCTATAAAATAATAGAAGTCCCAGCTCTATTGGTATTAAGTATGAACAATCTCTCCCTGGTCAATCCTTTTCTTCTTCAACGAGAGAGAGAGAGCGGCTTCTACGATCTGCGTCAAATATTCAAACTTTTTTGCCCTAATCTCGCCGCAGTCCCAATTTTGTACGGTTTGATCGAAACCCAGGTCTTTTCTTGCTCAGCTTCCTTTTTTTACCTAATTTTTTATTTCAAAATTCGATTTTTTAAGGGTTTTTTAAGTCAAAGAAACTCTAATCGTCGTCAAACTCCTGTAGATTACTTGTTAACTTATATCTTGCTGTTATTTATAGTGAATCTTGACAATGCTGCTTGATTCTAGGCTTCTAGCTTTCTCATTGGAATTGTGTTTTTTCTTCTAGATCATTGGTGGACAATTATGGAATCTAGTGAAAAAACTAGGGTTTCAAGTAAATCCAAGTACTTCACCGTTGTGGAATCGAGTTATTCTCTCCGTAAAACCCCAGCTCGAACAGATCCCACACCCAAACCCAGTTCCATCCCTAAGCAAACTAATTCTTCCGACGTGTTGAAACCTCAAGCTGATGAAAGCCAGAATTCTCTACCGAGGAGATACCCGTCTCGTGTTCGAGTCTCTGCTGCGCAGAATTCAAGCTCTAGCAGGCCTAAAACACCTTTAAAAAGAAGAGATGAAAAAGAAGTAGTAGCGTCTCAAGAAACCAGCAATCGAGAAAGAGTTAAAACAACACTGAATGAGTTTCGAAGAATATATGCGAAGCTAATTGAAGAAGAGGAGAAGCAACCGGGGATACATCAAGGCCTGATCTCGTGGCTTACAATCGTTACAAGGAGAAAAGAAGAGGATTTGAGAGTGTCAGTAAGTGTTTGGGGGTTGTAGAGGGTGTTGAAATTGGGGATAAGTTCGAATTCAGGATTGAGCTCTTTTTGGTTGGCTTGCATTATCGTCTATTGGCCAATATTGATTACTTTATGAAAGATGAAAGGCCGGTTGCTACTAGCATTGTTATTTTTCTCAATGGGAGGTATAGCAATTATGTGCGATCATCTGGTGATATTTTGGTGTGTCGTGGTAGTGGGAAGGAGAATAAGCATCAAAATATGGAGGATGGCAACTTGGCACTCAAGAACAGTATCAGTGAGAGGAACTCAGTTAGGGTTATTCTCTGTTTAAATGGAAGGAAGAGGACATATGTTTATGGTGGGTTGTATTCAGTTGAAAAACAATGGAGCAAGAAAGAAAATCATAGTTGTAAGGTGTTTTTGTTTCAGTTGAGGAGGTTAGAGGGACAAGCCATACTCGACATCAAAGACGTTATGAAGCGCACAAGCCAAGAGTTTCATTCTTTAGTTCGTGGACCTTCTCCTTCAGAGACCTGCAAAATTAGAACTAAACAGGATGTTGATGAAGTTACAAGTTGTCTTGGTAAGAGTGGGAGAGAGGAAGAAGAAGTAATGTCTCAAGAAACCGATAGTCAAAAAAGAGTTAAAGAAACATTGGGTGAGTTTCGGGGGATATATGCTAAGCTAAAAGAAGAAGAGAAGGAACCGGGACATATATCAAGGCCTGATCTTGTGGCTTACAATCGTTTCAAGGAGAAAAGAAAAGAATTTCAGAGTGTTACTGGGTTTTTGGGGGCTGTAGAGGGTGTTGAAATTGGGGATAAGTTCGAATGCAGGATTGAGCTATTCTTGGTTGGCATGCATTGTCCTCAAGCCAATATCGATTATGTTATGAAAGATGAGAGGCCAGTAGCTACTAGCATTGTTATTTTTCTTACGGGCAGATTTAGCAATTATGTGCGTTCATCTGGTGATATTTTGCTGTGTCGAGGTAGTGGGAAGGAGAATAAGGATCAAAAGATGGAGGACGGCAACTTGGCACTCAAGAACAGTATCAGTGAGAAGATGCCAATTCGAGTTATTCTCGGTTTTCATGATAAGAAGAAGACATATGTTTATGGTGGGTTGTATTCAGCTGAGAAATATTGGAGCAAGAAAGGCAATCATAGTTGTAAGGTGTTCTTGTTTCAGTTGAGGAGATTAGAGGGACAAGCCAAACTTGAAATCAAAGACGTCATGAAGTTGATAAATTCCTCATTGGATCCTTCCAAATGTACAAGCCAACAGTTTCATGCTTTAGTTCGTAGGCCTTCTCCTTCAGAGAACTGCAAAATTAGTAGTAAATTGGATGTTGTTGAAGGTACAAGATGTCTTGGTAAGAGAGGGAGAGAGGGAGAAGAAGAAGAATCTCAAACTAATGGAGCTGAACCTGATAGTCGAAAGAGAGTTAAACAAACCTTACAAGATTTTCAATCAATATATGAGAAGCTGGCAGAGGAAGAAGAAATCAATCAGAAGAAAGTACCGGGGATAAGGTCAAGGTTTGATTTAGATGCTTATAACCTTTACAAGGAGAAAAACAAAGAATCGAGCAATCTAACAAGGCACTTGGGAGCTGTACCAGGTGTTGAAGTAGGCGATAATTTTCGCTTTAGAGTTGAATTGACCTTGCTTGGCCTCCATTGTCAACTCCGTGACATAGATTATATTAGAAAAGATGAAAAGTTAATTGCTGTTAGCATTGTTTCCCTCCACTTGAGGCCGTACGCTAATAATTTGTGCAACTCAGATATTTTATCATTTTGTGGTAATGGGATGCCGAATAGAGATCAGACAATGGTCAGAGGAAACTTGGCACTGAAGAACAGTATTGATGCTAAAACACCTGTTCGAGTTTTTCATGGTTCCAAGGTTAAAAACAAGTCTTATTTGTATGTTTACTGCGGGCTCTATCTCGTTGAGAAATGGTGGAGAAGGAAAGATCACAATGGTCACAATGTCCTTATGTTTCGGTTGAGAAGGTTGCCAGGACAAGCTAAGCTCGATTTTCAAGACATCAAGAAGTCATTGAGCTTGAAACCATTCTCTGCTACGAAGCTCACTGAAGATTTTTCAAGGGGAAAAGAGAAATTGCCTATCAAAGTAGTGAATACTGTTGATGATGAACGCTTATTACCCATTGAATACATAACTGAGGTGATTTATCCGTTGAATTATAGCTTGACTCCTTTAGAGGGGTGTGATTGTGTTGATGGATGCTCAGATTCTGACACATGTGCATGTGCTGTGAGAAATGGAGGGGAGCTTCCTTTTAATAGAAAAGGTGCAATTGTGGAAGCAAAACCTCTAATATATGCATGTGGTCCTTCTTGCAAATGTCCACCGTCATGCCATAATAAACCAATTCAACACGGGATCAAATTTCCACTAGAGATATTCAAGACAAAGACTATGGGTTGGGGGGTTCGTTCACGAGCTTTTATTCCTTCTGGAAGCTTCATCTGTGAATATGTTGGAGAGTTGCTGGAGGACGAAGAAGCTCAGAAAAGGATGACCGATGAGTATTTATTCGCTATTGGGAATAATTACTATGATGAGTCTCTTTGGGAGGGCCTCTCTTCTGTGCCTTGCTTACAAAAAAGCGCTTCAAGTGAAGCCGAGGAGGATGGGGGGTTCACACTTGATTCTTCTAGGTATGGAAATGTTGGAAAGTTTATCAATCACAGCTGCACACCAAATCTTTATGCTCAGAATGTCCTCTATGATCATGATGACAAGAGAATGCCACATGTTCTGTTTTTTGCTTGTGAGGATATTCCACCATTGCAGGAACTTACATATCATTACAATTATATAATAGACGATGTCCATGATTCTGATGGTAACATAAGGAAAAAGGAATGCTACTGTGGCTCCATAGAATGCACTGGGAGATTGTACTAAGGTTTCTTTATCAGACCTGAGTTTTGTTCGGTTCCAGGTTATGATCTAACCTACATGAATTTGATCTAACCTACCATGAATTTAAAGATAGATTGAGGAACTTGTATTGTTGTTGAGTGTTGAATTTTGTAGACTGTTACTGTTACCAGTGAAGTCACTAATCTCAAAGAAAGTTGCTGTACCTTATTTTGATGTTAATTGTGTACTTGCGTTGTTCATTGCTCGCTTGTGATGTTTTCGGAAAAGGACATAAATTGGGGGAATAATCAATTCTCGTGTTTGTGGAGGGATAAGCGCTTCCTTCTTTGTCCTACGCTGACCTTTGTTTATGTGAGCAAATTCTGTATCATTAAAAGCGGGGGTTGATTGCAGATAGGGAGTGACTATCCTTGTAGTTTCATATTTGCAGATAGTCCTATCCTTGGTGAAATTTTGGCGATATTGCCTCTGGGTGTATTTTGTGAGTCTACCTGAGTTAAAAGAGTCAATAAAGTTTAAATCCAGGGGTCTATCTGCATCAATGAAACTATAGGTAGTAAGTTCAAAACAGCGATACTACAAGGTGTTTATATGCAATTAACCTTGGAAAGTATCATCTAGCCTAGGTAGGATAGGCCTATCAGGCCTTCTGAAGACCTTGGTTTACCAGTGTTTGATATTAACGCTTATTGAAGTTCTTTCAATGGCATTCCTCTTCTTTGTTTGTACCTTTTTTCTTTTGTTGCCTAACATTTCCTATCAGATAACGTTTCAGGCCTTACTGCAAATTTGGCCATCTGCTCGCTTGGTTGCCTTCGTATTGTAAATAACTTCTCATTTCTGATGTTGGAGACATTATAAGATGTAGAGTTTTGTATTTGCTTGATCTAAGTGTATATTGAAGTTTCATAGTTGTATTTGCTTGATCTAAGTGTATATTGAAGTTTCATAGAGATCCCATCGCATGCTTATCCCGGAGACACGGACACCTCAAGGTTCTTCGTCATAGAAATTCCGGCAATCTTTCATATCTCAAAATTTCTAAATGACTATAGTAGATAGGCCCGAGAGAACTTGGTTAGAAGTTGCTGAGGACGATGCGATAATGATCAACTTAATAGAAGAAGATAGAGAAGGCACAGTTGACAAACCATTCTCAAAGCTATATCAAGTTTATTCCAGCATCTTTCACATGGGCTCCATATTTATTTTTTCCTTCTTTCAGGCTGTTTTGGAGGCTTGAGGATGGGGAAAACTTTTGAAGTAGAGGTCCCACCTAGATGCCACGTCATCAATTAAGAAAATAGTGGAAATAATTTTTCCAGATAAATAAATAAATTTTTTTGTTCGGAAGTAACAGAGGTAACATGTACTTCGTCTTCTTCACCTACTTCATATATAGCTAGATCCGTGCAAAAAAGAAAATGCAATTTAGTGAAGGGAAGGATATGAAAGGCATCACAATTTTTTCCTTTTAAACTTTTTTTTCGCTTATTAAAACTATCTCATAATCATCGATCTTTTCCTTTATAAATCCATCTTGTGACGGTGTAAAGATTCTGAGTCTGAAGCAAGTACACAATCTAAAGAAATTCATTGACTAAATTAAAAGCATTTTTTATTTTCGCAATTTAATTAATAAGGTCAAAAAATAAGCTTTTCAATGAAATACATAAAGAATGAAAATAATAGCTCGGATTGTAGACAATTAAAATTAATTTATCAAGGTAATAGTTTTGACGTTTGGCTTTATTTTTGTTAAGACGACCTAAAAATATGGTGAAGAATGTTTGTTTGGAGTGGAAGAGTAATAAAAGTACCCTTCCTATTTTCCAGGCCATTTTCAATTTTATTCTTTTTGGAAAGCATGAAAATATCTATTATCAGACACTTACCCTATTAATTATCTTCTAACCTGAAATTTAAAAATTAAAGCTAATATAAAAAGAAGGGGAAAAAAACAAAAGCAAAATTAAATATAGGAAGGATTGATAGTAACAACTTTAAGTTTAGGGCAAGAAAACCGTATAGAGAGCGTCTTACAGAAAATCATATAGTAATAACAATAAGGCTACATACAGCACTGTTAATTTTAGTACGTCAAGCCAGTGCAGACAGTTATAAACAGTAGCATACTCAATTAAAAAGAACATTGACAATAGATCACTGAATCATTTAAACTATTAGGATTATCCTTGTATTTTAGATAATCCTAGTTGGACTTAGATTAGAATTGAATTTGATTGAAAAGAAACAATCTCAATTGGAATTGAATTCCAATTTGATAGTACTAGTCAAAGAAGAAGTCCTCGTGAATTCAAGATAGGAAAAAAAGTACTTTAAATACCCTTAAAGGTTCATTGTAAATCATGTCATAGAAAAGTCAACAAAAGAGAGGTAGAAAGAAATTAAGGGGAGAAATCTAAAGTAAGGGTTTTGTGAGATCTTTTGGTGAGATTGAGAGAGGATTTCTTGTGGGTTCTTCAATAACGTAAAAAAGATTGTATCTTATAAATCTCCAATAAAAGAAGGCTAGAATCTCTTCGTGTAGATGTAGGCGATTATCAAATCACGTAAATCACGTGTTTTTTTTTGCTCTTGTTCTCTTTTTTATGGTAAAGTGATTTTCTCTTATCTCCAGGCAACAGTTCCGCAGGCAACGGTAATTGGTGGCTAACAATTGATATTAGGATACGTAGGTGCATATGCATAGACAATTAAAAAAATATTAATATCAAAATGGATGTTGGAACATGTATAAGTTTCTCTTATCTCCAGGTACTATTTTCTATAAAGAGGTTCTTTTCTATGAGATGGTTTAATGTTTTATCTGCTTTCTTTCCTTTTCTTTCACAAGGATAACGTACTAACTGCATCCTTGACCAATATGTCTAGGATTCGTACTCCAACGAACAACGTAGGAGAAAACGAAGAAGTATGCGTTGGAAGCACCACAGCATGTAAAACGAAAGAAAAGATGGCAACCCACATCCCCGTCGAGATTATAATTCAGATACTTGAAAAACTACCTTCAAGATCTCTCTTAAGATTCAAATCTGTATGCAAGTTGTGGCGTTCTATCATACAGGACCGAGACTTTATCATCCGCCACCTGCACAACAATAATACTAAAGCTTTGCTTCATCCCAATTTCATTACTCTGTGGCGATACAATATCAGACGTAGGCTCATCGAGTTGAGGTATTTCATCAAAGAGTGGAGCAAACTCAAAATAAGAGATGCCAAATTGGATTATTACTATAACATCTCAAATTCATGCAACGGCCTGATATGTGTTTTCGGGAGCAAGACTACTTACGTGGTGAATCCCAGCATCGGAGAATTTGTGGAACTTCCAGAAACTCCCCCTTATCCTATGGACGTTGAACCTACCGTAGCATTAGTCCATGATGCAGAAACATATGAAATCAAGGTCATTCGAACATCTAAGCATACAATAAACATCTCGGGATGTTTGATATTTAACTCTTGGCTCAAGTACTTCATGGCGGTTTATTGGATATGCACCTTTTCGAGTATGCGAATATGGCATTCCTACATTTGTTGATAAAAAGGTATACTGGGCTATCAGTTCCGGAGATAAGCATAACGGACCAGAAATTGGAGTTTCATTAAATATTAAGAGTGAGACCTTTGATAAAGTTAGGCATCCAGATTATACACCACAGGTAGTTTCACGATTCCACGAGGTTGGAGGTGATCTATGTATATTAGACTCATTCGACAGTCCAAACTGGCATCTGAAAACTATGTGGACCATGAAGGATTGTAGAAACAATAAGTGGATAAAGCATGACATGAATTTGAAGAACATGCAAAATCTTACGCGAGGTATAGCCACTCAACTGAGGCTTGTTGGAATTAGAGATGGGAAGATATTGACATCCGACAGTGCTAGTAGGCTCGATCTGTATGATCCTGAAACGGGACATTTCGAGATGACATTGAAGGAAACTCATGGTCGTGCTCTTCATTACGTTGAAAGCTTGATCTCACCAACTGCACTTCTAAACAGTACCAAATAGAGATCTTGGTGGTGACGGAAGGATATAATTCACTGTTGCAAACTAACCTGTTGGAGGAAACAACAGCTCAGCTTCTAGAGGCAAGATGATGCTTCAGGCTCATCGAGACACGATAATAATTTCGACTGCAGCTGCCATAATGTCTTTTAATATTTTGGTGAAAGTAGTTGTTGTTGTTGTTGTTGCCTTCTTTTTGTGCGTGTGTATGTTTGTGTGTGTGTTGTGTGCGTGTGAATTGTGAGGATATAATAATTCAATCAAAGAGTTTTTTTCGTGTTAGATTTCATCTTATTACTTCTAACTCAGTTAGGCTCTTGGAGCAGTTATTACTCAGTTAGGCGAAGATCAGAAAGTGGAACTGTGGGGGACTTGGGGAAACAGTAGCAAAGTGATAGGTTAAAATATGAAAAAAGAATCTCATTTAAACTATTAGGATTTACCCTTATATTTTAGATAATTCTAATTGGACTTAGATTAGGGATTGAATTTGATTGGAAAGAAACAATCTTAATTGGAATTGACTACCAATTTGGTAATATGAGTCAAATGAGGACTCCTCATGTTTAAATACCTGTAAGAGGTTCATTGTAAATCATGTCATAGGAAAGTCAACAAGAGTTGCATACTATAAAAGAGAGGTAGAAAGAAACTAAGGAGAGAAATTTAAGGTAAGGGTTTTGATTGATAGAGGATTTCTTGCATATTCTTTAATAATGCAAAAAAGATTGTATATTATAAATCTCAAGTAAAAGAAGACTCGAAACTCTCGCCGTCGACGTAAGTGATTATCGAACCCTATAAATCATGTGTCTTTGTGCTCTTGTTTTATTTTCTATGCTAAATTGCTTTTCTTCTTAGTTCGAACACAAATTTCTTGGTGTTTCTATACTGCCAAGTGATATATTTCCCTAGGAAGTCGGAGGAGATATAATTTTCTCTTCTCTCCATATATGTTTTTCCATAAAGATGTTCTTTTCTAGGATGAGATGCTCCATATAATTGGATTGAGCTCTTTTTGGTTGGCTTGCATTATCGTCTATTGGCCAATATTGATTACTTTATGAAAGATGAAAGGCTGGTTGCTACTAGCATTGTTATTTTTCTCAATGGGAGGTATAGCAATTATGTGCGATCATCTGGTGATATTTTGGTGTGTCGTGGTAGTGGGAAGGAGAATAAGGATCAAAATATGGAGGATGGCAACTTGGCACTCAAGAACAGTATCAGTGAGAGGCACCAAGTTAGGGTTATTCTCGGTTTAAATGGAACGAAGAGGACATATGTTTATGGTGGGTTGTATTCAGTTGAAAAACAATGGAGCAAGAAAGAAAATCATAGTTGTAAAGAATTTGTTTGTTTTTAAAGAATATAATATTAAAAAATCAATAATTTTCAATAAGCATGCAGCGGTCCCTTTAAAAACTAAAATTATCAAGTGAAAAGGGTAGAAAAGCTTAATATGAAAGAATTGGAGAGCAATTTTGTGGATGCTAAGATTTTGAAGGTAAATTTACAAATATGAAAGATTTGAGGGATATATGTACAAGACCACCTAATATTTTTTTCTTCTTTATGTAGACACATCTACCGCACCCTAATACCAATTGTCGGCCACCAATTGATATCATATGCCAAAGAGTCACCTGTGGAAGCATTGTCGAACTCCCAATTAGAGCTCCTCTGACTTCCTAAGGCAATCGATCACTAGACAATGTGCAAACATTAAGAAGCTCGTGTTCGAACTAAGAAGAGAAGCAATCTACTAAAGAAAAGAGTACAAGAGTACATAGACATGCAATTTACATGATTTAGCAATCACCCACTTCCAAGATTTGAGTCTTATTTTACTGGAGATTTATAAGATACAATACTTCTTGCATTCTTGAAAATTCCACAAGAAAACTCTCTCTCAATCTCACCATAAAGATATTCCACAAAACTCTAGATTTTTCTCCTTAGTTTCTCTCTACATCTTTTTTATAATATACAACTCTCTTTGTCTTTTCTATGAATTTAATTTAGGGTAAATATCAGAAAACCCCCTTAACTTTTAAAATATCAAGAAACCCCCTTAAGTATAGCAATTTTCACAAACCCCCCCCCCCCAAAAAACCCCAACTTTTAGATTTTATCAGAAAATTCCCTTTAACTTTGGTATTCTATCATAAAATCTCCTAAACTTTTAAAGTACGGAGTTTTCTAAGAAAATCTTAAAAGTTAAGGGGGGTTAGAGATGGCCAACGGATGAATCGAGTCAATTCGTCCCTATCTCGTACGAATCCAGAACGATACGAATCAGATTCATCTCGTTTTAAATTTGTGCGAGACAAATTCGATAACCTGGTCACGAATTGAGCCTTAGACCCAATTCGTGACCCATCTCGTGGCGAGACGAGTTAGACTCGTTTCACCATGAGACTAATGAATTGGGCTTTTTCTGATTTTTCCTTTCTTTTTTCCCTCTTGTTTTTTTGTTCTTCAAATTTTTTTCTCTAGACTAATATTATTTTATTTTTATATTTTATAATAATGAAATACAAGTGTACCAATTATAAGAAATAAGGAGAAATAAATAGAAGAAACTTTTCATTTTATAAAATAATAACAGATTCACTTCACATAATCATTGACAATACATTGGGGAAAAAAACTTTATTAGGGGGAAGAAGTATAAGCTCCCGATGAATTGTTGGAGGCTCCAGAAAAACACCCGGAAGAAGAGTTGTAGTGCTCCATAATGTGAGATGTTGTAAATACTATAGGGACAAAAATATGAGAGTTGATATTGTAGTAAAAGATGAGAGTTTGAGTTGTGAAGAATGAAAGGGATTTAGGCCAGGGGGATATTCATAGGATTGGGGGGTGGGGAAGGGGGAGGTTTTTTTTTTTTGGTCCCCGCTCGCTATTGGCTGAGTAGCAACCCCCAAAAATGGCTCAATCGTGGCAGCCTCTGACTCTCCAATGACTCTTTTTTAGACCGTTAGGGACCCAAAAAAAATTTGGACTGCCTATAATTTGGCAGTCTCTCTCCCTTTTATTTAGCTGTTGGGGGCCTTTAAAATTTTTTTAACTTTTGGGCTGACAGTCAATTTTCTTATCTAAGCAATGCTTGTGTAGAAAGGGTTTTTTATAAAAAATTACTGCTGTGGGGTTGGGGTAAATTTATCCTGACCCAACTCGTCTCGTGACTCGTGATGAGACAAGTCAGACTCATCTCGTTTATTGTTCTCGAGACAAGTCTGGTTAACTCATCTCATAAACGAGTCGGGTCTATACCCGTCTCGTATCTATTTGAATCAAGTTCATGCGGGTTCATGGGACGAATTTGGGCTGGTCGAAACGGTTTGACCCGCCCCATTGGCCATCTCTAAGGGGGTGTCTAATAATCGCCTAAAGTTTCGGTCGTTTATGATATTTAGCCTTTAGTTTACAATGAAACTCTCAAGAAAAATTCAAAGAGATTCTCCCCTGTCATGAATTCAAGTAGGACCCTTTTTTGACTTGGACGAGCAAATCCCAGTTCTTTTCTAATTAGAATTCAATTTCAATGGAGATTGTTTCTTTCCAATCAATTTCAATCCCAATCTGACTAAAATTACATAAGCCCTAACAATTTAAATGATTCAGTGATCTGTTTTTAGTGATTTTCTTTCAGTGCATGTGCTACTTTTTACTATTTGCGCTGGTGTGATACACTAAAATTTAACGTTTTTCCTGTTATGGGTTTCAAAGATCTTGGAAAGTAGTTTCCGGCTTGCCAAACTTTTTGTACAAAGTACAATTTTATTACATCTAACCTTAACTGAAATATTAAATCTTTACTGTGGATCTGTTTAGTTAATAGAAAGTATAGAAGTAAGAAGTAAATCAAATTTATTGCAAAAATTATGAAGTAGAAAGTAACAGAAATTTTTTTAAAATAAATTTTTGGAAGTAGAGGAAATAGTGTTGCTTTCTCTTCATTCACTTTTTATATTTGGTAGCAATTACAAATATTGTTAGGAAGAAAGAAAGGGGATCTTTCAGGATTTTATTTAGAAATAGAGAATATCTACCCAATAATAAAAATAATTTTATTCCTAAATTACTCAATTTCAGTTATTTCCGAGATACTTTCGAGCCTTGAGGCATTCAATAAGTACAGATAACATGCAGGCGTCGCGTTAGCTTTTAAAAAAGTATCAGACATAGCTTTTTCAGAGAAATAAATAAATTTTTCTTCTCGGAAGTAGCAGAAATAGCTCCTACTTTTTTTTAATTGAACTAGTTTATATTTACTTCCATGCAAACAAACATATCTAATTGTGTTTCTTGCTTCCCTTTTTCTTTTTCTTTTTTTTCCCCTTTTTTCCACTTTTTTGGAAAAGTATGCTCTGTAATCTTTCTGACCCCTGATTCCTGTTCGATTTTAAGTTGTTAAATCTTCATTAAAACTCATTATACTAAAGATGTAATGTCCCTGGTATCTTTAAGGGTGTTAGGCTTAGTAAAGTCTACTGTTAGGGTGTATTCAGAACCCTATGTTGTTCTAGGGCTGTCGATTGAGCCAAGCTTGGCCAACCTAGGCTCAGGCCCACCGATTTCGAGTTAATCTGGGCAGGATCAATCTGGACCAATCTTGAGTTCTGTTCGGGCCAATGCTCGGATATCTGAGATAGGAACACAATTCAATTCGGCCCACTAATCCGGCCCACTAATCTGGCCCACTAACCCAGCCCATTCGAGTCGGGCCCGGTTGGTCAACCTAGCCCACTGCTTTTCCTTTTGTTTTCTTTTCTTTTTCTTTCTTTTATTTTTTGACATTTTTTAAAACTTGATTAAGATGAATTTGAACCAATCGATAACAATTTTGTTGCATCTGAGAGAGGCTTTGGAATCAAGCGACCAATTTGTTGCTTGAAAAACATATACACTTAACTTTGTTCTATATTTTAGATTACTAAATAGTTACTAATAGTTAGTTTGTTAATAATAACTAATTTACTTTACTAAAAACTGATATCCTTATGGAGATTGGGTGTGAGTTAGTTATTGGACTCGGTCTAGGCCTAAGTTCGATCCAAGCTACGTTGGGTTTGTGGGTCGGGTTCAAGTTCAGGCTTGGGTTTCACAAATAAACCCGTACCCGGTCCACTTTGAGATTGAACTGAGCCAAAAATTAGCCCGAATTCTATCGGGTTGGGCCAAACCCTATTCAAAACGAGCTGGTTCACTATGGGTTGTGGGCTAACCAAGCCCAGCCGCTACCCTTAATTTTTTCCAACTACATCAAAAATTTAAAAGTCTTGTTTGACTAGATTAACATCACCAAGTTGTAGTTGCAATAATAAAATAAGCCAAAAATATATAATGTTGGAACATCATTCAAATTTAAGAGTGTTGAAACGCCATTAGCTGGAACACCATCAAAAATCTTAAGTTAATTTTTTATTTACATACATGTTATAAACGCGGATGACGCAATTAAATTTAAGATAACTTACACTAAATTCCCATGAACTTTCAATATTTTGCAGCAAACCCCCATGAACTTTTAATGTTTTGCAGTAAACCCTCATGAACTTTTAAAATCATACTAATCCCTCATGAACTTTTTGGAATTGAAGAAAACCCCCAGGAGCTTTCTGCGTTTTGTAGATAAGCCCTATAAATTAGAACAAAAAAAGCTAACCTAAAGAAACATTTCGAAAGTTTATAGGGGTTTTGTGTAATTTACCTTAAAGTTCATGGAGGTTTTCTGCAAAAGTTACTAGACATTTAGTGTGATTTTGAAAGTTCATGGGACTTTACTACAAAACACTGAAAGTTCAAGTCATTTTAGTGCGATTTGACCTAAATATAAGGCCACACACTGCTTTGTATGATATCCGATAATGCAAAGGAAGAAAATAAACGAAAAGAGAAACAAATTTCTCTCAAAAAAAATAAATAAATGAATTTCTCTCATTTTCATCAGATTGATCACCCTTTGTCCGTTTACATTGTAACAAAAATAATCGAGCAAATGGAGATGTATATTGCGGGAGTGACGAAAGTGGTTTGAACTTAAGGTTTTCAGTCTTCTCGTGTGAAGGTATTGAGTTCGAATCCTATTTTTGTCAAATTATTAATTTGTATTATTTTGTTTCCAATTTTCCTTTCATTGTTAAAGTTTTACTTATGTGAGATTTGCAAATGTTTACTAAAAAGAAAAGGAAAAAAAGTATTCTCCTTGATAGATTGGGGTCCAAATCCCAACTTTCTCAAATTAATTTGTATTTTATTTTTAATTTTTTCCTTTAAATGTTGGTAAAGTTTTACTTATGTGAGATTTGCTAATATTTACTAAAAAGAAAATTTAATTTGTATTTTATTTTTAATTTTCCTTTCATTGTTAAAGTCGTACTTATGTGAGATTTGCAAATGTTTACTTTAAAAAAAGTTTTAAAAAGTATTCTTCTTGAAATCTAGGGGTCCAAATCCCATGTTTGTCAAATTGATTTGTAGTTTATTTTTAAATTTTCTTTTAAATGTTGATAAAGTTTTACTTATGTGAGATTTCCAAATATTTACTAAAAAGAAAAAATAATTTGTATTTTATTTTTAATTTTCCTTTCAATGTTCTTAAATATTTACTTATGTGAGATTTGCAAATGTTTACTAAAAAGAAAAGGAAAAGAAAGTACTACATGACAGACATTTGAACCCTCACCCATTTAAAACAAACTTTAAGTAACACCTTAGACTACTAGACCAAACCGTTAGAAATTTGATGTACAAAGCGACAAAATATGCATATCGTGATAATTAATCAAAATTAATTAAAATTTAGAAGAATACACGAAACACTTTCTAAATTACTTCAATAATATGTCCTAGGATTAAACTGAAAAGCTTCCTCAAGAGAAAATTCCTCCAATTGAAACCCACCTGTCACCAATAAGAGCAATACTGAGACATATGTTCTCAATTTTCTATTTTTCTATTCTCTTTTCATCTTATCTTCATAAGATTTTTTGGTCTACATAAGGCTACATATAAACCCTATATATAGGATTAGACTAGCCTTATAGATTTTAATTTTAAACAATTTATAATTATTCAAAATTTTATTGATAACAATTAAAGATAGAATAGAATTATTCTAAAACACTATCCATAACAATTAATGATATAATAGAATTTGTATTGCATGTAAACCTCTTCTAATTCTGTTCCTCAAGATTCCATCTCAAGCTCTACCCCAGTGATCCATAGCGATGTAGGAGATCAAAGCACTGTCAAGATGCCAAGCAAATACTCTGTTGAAGATTGCAATTCGTTTAACTTTAAACAGGCAAGTGCCCATTCCCTCTTGGTGGCTCTATGATTAATGGATAATCCTCCTCAGAAAATGCTAGCAGATCAGTTGTTGCTGATGCTCACTCTTCTACCAGCAGCGTGAACAGCAAAGCCTTAAATGCATGCACATCTAATGGTCACTTGGAACACAATGAAAATGCAGATTCAAATTACTCAGCAGAGTTTCTACAAAAATTCTCATGAATACTGTAAAGTATCAGATGTTGATGATTTTTGTTAGTCAACTAGAGTTGTTATAGATCAATACAGCAGCAGCAGCCACTGTGGAAAAGAAAAACAGGGAGAGGTTGGAGACAGTGGTGATATGCTAGGATGTGTATTTGCCTTTTCAGAAGATGGTATACTTTTTCCGGGGCTAAATGGCACTTAAATACCCTATTGTTTCACTAACTTTACACTTAAGTACCTTGAGTTCTAAAAAGTAGCACAAAAATACCCTATGTTGTTCAAAAATAGCACAAAAATACGCTAAGTTGTTCAAAAGTAGCACATTGCTACCTTCTGTTAGTTGGATGTTAGAATATTCTAAGGAATATTCTCATGTGCTTAGCATTTGACCCCATTTGTTTCTTTAATTACAATTTTACCTACCCCTTCAATTTATTATCACTATTTCAATGGAGGGTATTTTTGTCAAAATAGATAGTTTTTAACGGTGTTAACATGGTTCTAACGGTGGACAACTTACGGTGTTTTTGTGCTACTTTTTACAACTCATGGGTATTTAAGTGTAAAGTTAGTGAAACATTGGGGTATTTAAGAAGTGTCGACCTTATAAAATTTTGTGGTAAGTTCATTTTACTTTTCTAGTGTTTTTTTAAAGTAATTTTTATTGTTTGTCTACAGATATCTGTGTAATTGGCCAATTGCATCATTGGGATGGCTGACACACTACTATATGGCTCAATCCTCACTGTTCACAGAATGCTCTCCTTGGGAATAAATATCCTTTTGGAGTCGGCTCTAACTCCTGTAATGGGGTACTGGAAGGCATCAAACTTGTATTATTACAACAGACGTTTCTGTTTGCTCAGTGTTCATACATGCACACGAGAGAGAGAGAGAGAGAGAGAGAGAGGAGTAGCAAAAAAGCAGCCAACTTAATGTTATGTGTGTGTTCGAGGGGCCAGCTTCGAGACTTGAAGGTATTGGGTAACATGCTTAGCTTTGATCTCTGCCGTCTTCTCTCTTCTGTACATTCTGTAAATGTGCATTGTAATTCATGAAGTAGGTGTTAGACATATTGAAGTTATGTTCTCTTGGTAGAGGTGAATTGTTCACTATTGCATTTCCCCCTACTTTAAGGTGACACTTTGTGTCATGTAATGGTTTGTGTACAGAAACTAAACTTCCAGTCAAATTTCTAAGCCGATTGAAGGCAGTGGCCTTTGAATGCTTAATGACTCAAGTTTTTCTGGACTTTTAAGTCGATATGAAAAATGCTATTATTAATTTTTCATTCAGCGATGATTTGATGTGCTTTTTCAACTGTTGCATTGAGTTATGGTATTCGTCTCTGCTGATTTACCTTGAATTTCAGTACCAAACATACCACCTGATAAATTATTCAGATCCATCTTTTTTATTTTGCATTTCTATTGAAGCAATAAATTGGTATATTGATCAGGTGAGTACATTCTTTTATAGGCTAATCGTTAGCAAACTTCTAGTGGAACTAGGTTTGATTAACTTCCTGTTATGACAACAATTCACCTAATTCTTAAACCTCCTTTTGGAGTCGACACATGTACCAGATTAACTCCAAAACAACAAATCAGATTACCCCCAACTAAGTCGACTCAAATAGCATGGACACGCCCATTCTCAAAGAAGGCCGACTCGAGACAAGCTCTCACTCGGCTCCTTCACTCAACCTCATCTTTGAAGTCGGCCCCCCTCATTATTCAAAGCCGGGTCGACAACTTGCGAGGCCGACTAGAAAGGCGGTACTTGTCGGCGCACTCGACCTTTCTCGATCGACAAACCCCAAAACCTAATAAAAAGGCGATACATGTCGTCCTTCAGTAAAAAGACGATGCTTCCTCATCAACACTGTGCGCACCGCGTCGTCATCGCATAAACGTCTGAATGTCATCCTCCTCAGCAGCCACCTATAAAGTAAACACCCACCAAGTCTCCTATTCGAACTCAGCCCGAAGTTACCCATTCACCCCTTTGATATTCTATAAAAGGGGGTGCTGTGGGCTGTTGAAGGTAAGGAAAAATTCGGTTCTAAAACCCTCGCATATTTACTTTTGTTTCCACTCAAGATCTATACTGACTTGATCGTCGGAAGTACCACCGGAGAACTCAACTCCGCCCTCTTATTCTTCAATGTGCAGGATGAGGTTCACGATCCAAGAACTAGACGTCTGAAGAAGTTGAAGGACCCTAACACCCTTCCCAATACACATTCGCTGTTGAGAAAAACTCGGACATCAACACTTCCAAAGTTACTTACAGCACAATTCCTATATTATTTAAGTTATTAGCTGCTCTATCTTTTCCCCCTTGTTTTCCAATCTGCGTATCAATTAACGCACTAACTGTAGTAAAATGAAAGGAGACTAATAAAAAAATTATCTTAAGCGAACTAGAGAATAAGTGCTTGAAAACCAACGCACCAAACCTAACTCGTGTACAAAGAAGAGCCTGAAGAGTGCTTGAAACTGAGAAGAAACGCTTAAATCGATCTTCAAGTGATATCAATATATAAACATACTATAGAGTGGTAATATTTTTTCATTTGCTGTTAAGAAATACCTGCAGAGATGCAATTAACATACTATAGAGTGGTAATATTTTCTTGACAATCACTACTAACTTAATCTCATAATTTGAAACAATTTGTTGCCTTCTAACTGTAAATTATTTTAGGCTTTTCCTTCAATTCTAATATTGTAAACTTTGTCATAGTATACATGTTCCCATACACCGCATGCAATAGCGAAAATATAATACATTCACCTTTACTGATCTGAATTGGATATTGAAAGTCGAAAAGCATGAAGGAATACTGGAGCAAATAAAAAAGGTTTAAAGCTTGCAACAAGTAGCAGAAAGTGAAACAACAGCATGACAGTTTACAGGTACATGTTACAATGGATGCATGTTAAAACGTTTCAACTAGTGCACGGTGTGTCGAATATGTCGGTTAGCTCTGTCCGCAGAGTCCAACCTAAGCAGCTTTCTTGAACATAGAATGAGCATCTCCATCAAACACCCCAGCCTCCAGCATTTCAATATGAGGCTAAATCTGCAGACACATAGAAGATAACATCAACAAGAGGTGAAAAAGTAAAGCAACTTAGATTAAGAAATGAAGATTTAAAATAAGAAGGAAACATAATCATAAACTGCAAAAAAAGAAATTACTTGACCATGAAACATGGCCATCATTTATACCAATCCAAACATGAAAGTTTATAACAAATTAGACAGCAAAGCTGCTTGAGAGCTTTACACAGTTGATTCTCAAATTCAATACCCATAACTAGATACATAAAGATTAATACGCAATCTATCGAAAATACCAATCCAGTAAACAGTAACTTCATTCAAAGTTATTAACGATATACTATAAATAACAAGTTAGATAAGGATAAACTCACATGAAATCGTTAGGCAGAAAAAAATGTTACACCTCACGAGATGAGCTGTTACTTCTTTCTTACTCTTCCAACCGATCCTGCATCTAATTCAAGAGCATGTCCTATGCAGTCAGGTGGAAGGCCCACCCATTTTTGACTAAAACGAAATCTTACTGCTATTGTAGCCAAAATGTCAGCGATTACATTCCCCTCTCTATAAACAAACTCCACTGAGAATTCGGGATTACTATCCAGAACATCTCGACAAGCTTGAATTATGTCTACTAATTTTGCCGGCAGCTTTAGTGTTCTGTTGTTTACTAGGTCAACTGCCTCCGATGAGTCTGACCTCACCACTGCTTTCTCGAGTTTTTTAGTAAACCTCAGTGATATTCGCTTCTTTTCTGCTTCAGCCATGAGCAGACCTTCAAGAATCGCAATACACTCAGCAACCAGTGTGCTATTTGTCATCACCCCCAAAAAGATTGATCTAGCTTCTATGAAGCGATTGTTCATCCTGCTCACGGCGCCAACTCCGCCAATTTTGAACTTATTATATTTTGGTTCTTCAACAATTTTGATGCCAGCATCCACATTCACTACCAATTCCTCTTTGTCTGGTGGTACAAACCTTACTATAACTGGTGTGCCTTTTTCTTTTTTGTTGAAATTTGTTTTATTTGTATTTCCCTGTTTTTCCTTTTTGTTTTCGTCCACCTCTTTCTGCATAATATCAATGACGTGCCCTGCTTCAAAATGCTCCTCTTTATTTCCCTTAAGGAAGACAACTCCGCATGTTTGGCAGTAAAAACGTTGTGGAACCTGCATTATGGTTAACAATTAGTAGAGAATACTATGTTATCAGATAACATTTCTAAAGATGAAAACAAAAGGGCTCCGTACAATTGGTGTAAATAACCGTTTTCCTTGTCCACCTTCTACGGATGTATCTTCTAGATGAGCACTCTCAGAGATGTCTAAGATCTGCAAAGAATACACAATTGTCTAATTGAAGTCATGTCAAGAACTCTATGTACTTCAAATTCCATCATCTTGTAGTATAAATATGTACACGCCAGAATGGGAAAGATCTTGTATTTTGAGGGCAAAATTATTTTAAAGGGTATATGATGTAACACCTGCCAAATTTGTACACTGTATTTATACGGATTTTGAACACTGTTAACCGAGTTGACCAAAACCTTATACCTAACATACCGTATACCAATCCGAACCATATGTCAACCACGAGTTTAGACTTAGGTAAGGAAGTCAACAAAGTCAACTCAAGGGCATTTGAGGGATTAATTAGAGTTTAAGTGAGTTTTGGAGGCCTAGTGGTATTGCCGTAAATAAGTGAAAGTTGAGGATATGAGGTTTGCCTATACATAGAATAGGGTATTTAGAAGAATAGGGTATCTCTTCTAAAACCCTAGCCTCATTTTTTGTAATTTTTGGCAAATTTTGCGGGAGAAAGAGAGTGGAGATTGAATCCATGGTGATCTCTCGTGAAGAGGATGAGTTTAAGTGTAGGATTCCACCGCAAAATTCCAATCCAACACCACGTATCCCTTCCAAAGATAAGTATTTTCAAAATCTCTCTTCTTCATTTCAATCTCAGATCAAAGTTCATCCCTTTGATCACTCCATTCCAGATTCAATATGTCACCTTGCTCGAATCTCCATCGGAAAAGCTTGGATTTCAGCTGATTTCTCTCAGGCCAAGCATCTTCTATACTCCCTTGCTAAGCATCTTCTGCACTCTCTTGCGAAGATCTCTTAATTAGGGCATGCTTAGTTACATTTGTGTTTTGTTAACACATGTTTTAATCTATATTTGTTTAGCTAGTTTCTTCAAAAGTTTATACTTTTGAATAATATCGAAAATGTGGTCTTTCTTGCTGGACTCTTGATGGTCTGATCTCAAACTTGTTGCAAATGGACCCTAGTATGTTTTTACGAAATGGGTAATCCTTAGAATGAGGAAAGATTGAGTAGTGATAGGTTGAAATTCCACAAATGGCGTCAAGACTAAATATGGTAGGTTAACCCGTCTACGTATGGAGTATGATCCACCGACGGTTTATCGGGGTTGGCCTGAGCCTCGTGGTTAAACTGTCAGTGGTCTGCCAACAGCTTAGCCATCGGACACGTGGCTTGAGTATCAGAATTCATCCACGGATTGTGTAAAATCTGCCAACAGATAAATTGGGGTTTTCTACATTATCACATAATTTGAGTTTCCGACTTCCAATTCCGCTTCTTTCTTCTTCATATGCTTCCTACAGGTGGAGATTACCTACATCTGGAGGGATTTGCTTATAGATTGTTGACATGGTTTTGGCGTTTTCTCGGAAAGTCTTAAAACTAGTTTTCTGACAAGCATGTGATTTTGATTTCTAAAACCACTATGCATGTTTTATATGCTTTGGTATCTTAGATATTACGTTAGGAATGTGTCTGCGTAGTCTCTATCACATGACTTAGATAATTTAGGCGGTTGTCTCTATTTATGTTGTACATGAAGAACGGTTTCCTTATATGTCGGTTACGGACATGTTATGTGACCATCGTTCATAGACTCACTCGTGCGTGATGTTGAAATCTAATATACCTTGTCTTGATCCCCGACTGGGATATTACTAGTTAGTATGCTTGTCAAGGGATGTTCGATATCCATTTGAGATTTCTCTTTTGTTTGTACTTGTTTGTCCTATATCCTATGTATCAACTCGTGGTACTTGGATTTTGTTTGGAATTTCTCACATAAGCTATATGAAGGACAACGTGTTTAGATTAATGATTCAAGATATTATCATCTTTGAGCTCGTAGCCATAGAGGGTATCCCAATTGAACATCGAGCGATATCATCTATATGGGTATCAGATGTCATGAAAGGATGTTCTCCATGCGGGTAGATTCTTGGGACTAGTTGATAAGATTTCATGTACAACAAAACTAATAAAAAGTAATCTGATGAGTTCAATTCAGGGGTCTATGCCTTAGGAGCTATGTGAAGTACTTGGTTGTGTTTGATTTTTTTGAGGCCATAATTTGTGGTGTACATTTATCATGCAGATGCATTTAGGACATATTTGATGCGTGAAACCTGAAACTTAACCGTAATGACTTAACCCGTGAAAGGCTCCCATTTGATACCATATGTTCTTTTCTATTTCATTTTTGTTCTTACTATTTTATTTTTTACTGTTATTATTTGCTATGTTGCTTGATTGAAAATTGGCTTTTTTAACGTTTCATGGATACTTGCAAGATATACTAGGATTTCTCAACTTATTAGCCATTCTCTCCATTTATTGCCTATGCTGGTAATTTGCTACTAGCTTAGATGTCTTTAAGTTCTTTTGTTTATGATTTAGTTTTGACATTTTTATATTTCTTTTGATGATTACATTTTTATATTTCATTAATCATAAGTAATAAGAAAAAATATTTTTCTATTTCTCTGAATATATTTTGTTCTTTTGTCAATGAGCCTTACGTATATGCAGCCCATATGCGTCACATATGTGGTATCTGGTGGTGGAATCCTGTCAGTGCATACTGACGCATGCCGCATTTTGGAACATGCTTGCACAGCATTGTTGTGTTATGAGCAGTTATTTCCGTTCTAATATAGTGAATGTGCAAAAGAGAATGGTGCGAATCATCAAATTTATTTCCTTGATGAGGTGGTGCTATAAGAAGTTTAACATGAAAACCTCTGTAGGAATCTGCCTAACCCAGAGACCTGCAAAGTAACTTTATTGGTGCATATAGTCATCGTGATCATGCCATGTTGAGAATCATTCGCAAAGAGTTAGAAGTTGGTCCACAACTCATAACATTAGGAGTTTTTAGGTACGAAATCGTATGCTTTGAGAACACCTAGCATTCGCATCAAGTTGTCAGGAAATTTTGTTGCTTCTGTTTCTATGACTAACACACGTTGTAGGGTAATCCCCCAGTGCACAATACTACTGTTTCTAGAAATATTTTAGGTATAGCAGGATACAATAGTATAATTCATCTATTTGGATATATATCATTGCATTTTTCCCCCCATATACAACCATGTTGCGGACTAAGAAAGTGCACCTTTCAACATCCAAAATGCACAAATATGAAATTGTGTGCTTTTGATAGACAGATGTATGGATCTACATGTTAAAAAGCAGGGCTCGGGTTCTTTGTGCTATGGCAGTTAATAAACATAAAATTACGATATTAGGCAGTATGTCAAGTGTTCTTCCATGAGTTCCTTCAATTCATGAAACTCCCGCGCAGCAACTCAAACCAAGTTCTCAATATATTACTTACATAAGTCAATTTGAATCTGCACCAGTGTTGCTCTTTATCTATTTTCTAGACAAGTATCTAATGGACCTTCCTTTCTTCTTTTATTTTGTTAATTCTCTTTATCAGGTTTCTTAGCACTGATATTAACGAGTTTGGTTGCCACTTTGCTAAGGTTACACAGGAAATGCAGATGCTAATAAGATATGTGGAGGATATTATTGGCATTAGGGCTTATGTCCGTAATAGGAGTGGATCAGCTGTCATGATTCGGGAAAATGGAAGGTTAGGTGAAATAATAGTGGAGATTAGGGATAATGCATCAAGGTTCAGACTGCTATGGAGCTTATTGAGGCACTATATAGGCTTTCACTTTACTAATTGTCATTATCTTCCACTAAGGATCCTATCAGAACCATCCCTATAGTAATGAGATGATTTATACTATAGAGAGAAGAAGTAAAGTTCCAAAACTAACCTCCTAATCACCTGTGAATGGTATAGCTTACTTCCTTCTATTGGGGTGTTCTATAAGAATCTGCACTCATCATCCTCCTACTCTAGTTTCATGATACCGATGCCAGTAATAAAAGGTAACTCAGCTGAATAGACTTCACTAAAGACGTTGGGTTTTGTAAAAATATTTTACTTTGATGTCAATGTATTTGCCTCAGTGGTTTAGTTCCATTTTAAACCAAAACCAAGTAGTTATGCATGTCTCGATACAAGACCAAGGCCAACTTTCTCGCAATTGACAAACTCAACTTATCCTCATCCTTCACCACCTCCTCCATCACAAATTATTGATAATTATGGTAGTTATGATGCAAGATATAGGTAAACATTTTCGAGATTGATAAACACAGATAATCCTTCATCGTCTCAGGAGACGGAAACTTATCGTAGATATGGGGGTCATCAGGAGCTGGAGATTACAGAAGGTATTAGAGAGTAGCAGATTGTGAGGTGTAATAATATCTTGTGCTAACCATTTCATGCTGATCATGGATTTTGCGAGAAAACAGTTGTTTCATATAGTGCTCTAATTGGTGTTGCAGCTCCTAAGCCTTTGGCTTGTGTGTCGTAGCTCCACCTTTAACTTGAATGTTGTGTTCTCATTGTGACTATAGGAGAATAGGCATTATGGCTAGCTACTTGGGTGTTTTTTTTCGTATTTTTGGCAAACCTAGATTAGGTTCATTTCCTTCCAACGTAAAGCTTTGGTTAAGCAGGTATTGAAAAATTTGTGTTGGGTCAATGAAGGATAGGGAGAAGGCTACAGGCAGAAAGGGGCAGATAAATGACATGAGAAATTTCTTAATTTGGTTAAAAGGGTGAAATATGGGAAACGAAAGAGAAATTTGCAATTCTTTTAATTTACTTTTAGTTTGCAGGAGAGAGAAACTGGCAGGTAAACATGAGATTTTGCACCCTGAAAAGGTGAACAATGTGATGAAAATGAAGGAAAAAGTTTGCATATATTTCCTTTCGTTAGATTGGTTTCTCTTGCTATTACGTTTTTTGGAAGTTGTAAAATTGTGATGTGTTAAAATAAGAATAAAAAAAAAGCATTCAACTGATTGCAAAGCAGTTGGGCCTTCTATCTAACTGTGTTTCCTATTTATTATATTCTGAGATGAACAGATTGTTATTGGCGAGACAAACCCCGATTTAACTCTGTAGCATTTTGCGACATTGCGCATTTGTGTTTGTAACTGGTATATATGTCACAAATTTGCGTGTTGAAGAACCTGAAGGCTTATGTGCTTTAAAGACAAATATGCAAGGCGACCACAATGGAACTTCCAATGTGAATTTGGACCGAGAAAATTCAAAAAACTTACATGCCATATTAAGCTAAACTGCACTGTTAACTAACATTATTCTTGAAAATAGATTTTCACCCATTTTTAGAATCACACCTCTACACCAGTAAAAGATCTTGTAAAAGATCTTTAATCATGATGTTATAAATATCTTAAAGCTGTGTTATTATAATTAAGATATCATTGGTGTACGGAGCGAGCTATTTTCATTAATCTCCATCGTAGCACCCATTCGCTCCTCCAAATCTCACGGCACCGCCCACAACGTCGCCTTCATCCATGCAGAGGGCGAACGCACCCGAACCCTATCGCGGGCCGCTGTCAAGCCCACCGCCTGCAAGAAGCGTGGACCCGTCGTCTCCGCCTCCACCTCCGCGTTCAGAGGAGCCGCCCATGATACCGCCTTATGGCCGAGCAGCCGGTCGCGGGCGTGTCAAAGAAGCCCACCGTCGCTGCAAGGGCGAGGTCAGTGAGCCGCCATGACGCCGTCATCAACAATGCCGGAGAACGCAAGAAGCCCACGAGCACGGGGAACCCATCAAGAACGTCGGATTGGGGACCAATTTTTGTCGGTCGGCCTGCAAGCAGCGTGGACCCGTCGTCTCCGCCTTCGGGACCACCGAATCCGTCCACGACGCCATCTTCATCGCTGCCGGGGGAACGCTATCGCGGTCCGCTTTCTAGAAGCCCATTGCCTCGGGCTCCGAAGGTTTTTTGATTAGTTTTCCTTTTTTGTGAGTTTTATGGATATTTGTGCTTTATAGTTTTTTAAAATTCTTTACATTTTTGGGTATTTGACTGCAGATTAGACTGCTTTTATGGATGTTTGTTGTTTAGTTTTGTTTATTTTTTTTATTTTCGGGTCTTTAATTGCATATTGGACCTCCTCAGTTAGGACAGATTTGGGTTAAAATGTAATATTTAAAAGGGTTAAGGGTATTATCGTTTAGAAAAAGTTCTTCCCAAATCACACTTCTTTTAGGATATATTATGATATGATTATAAATCTATCCTCTAAATTATCATAATTGTTTATTATCATTCTAAATTGTCATTCATTTGAAAACATAGAAGAATAATAATCCAACAGTTTATTACTTTTATTGGATTCAATTCCACCTATTGATATCTAATAATATAGTTTATTACTTTTATTGGATTCAATTCCACCCTATTGATATCTAATAATATATGTTTATTCTGAGATGCCCGATCTTGCGTGAGTCATTCGATTTATATTGGGTATCGGCACTTAGGCGGTGTTTTTCTAATCTTTGTCAGCATTGCGGTGTCAAGTGTTGAGCGTGGGACCTAGACACGGACTTATACTTTACATCGGTATATGGCACTCCGTCCGTATGTTTTCTCTTGAATTCTACTCTTTCATTTGATTTCTGCAAGTTTTCTAATTCGATTTAGTGTCGGCTAAATTACCAAAACATGTATTTGCCTCAAAAAATTATTATTTTCTTTTGTAGCATTAAACATAGATTGGCATAATAAATTGTTAATAATCTCGAAGTTAAAGCGACGCAAAAAGTTAAGCTTACACTACAAAACATATGAAATATTCAACATAACAACAACACACGTTAGCTACAAACGTCACGCCTGATGTGCATGTTAACTAGAAACAATAAATGATAATACACAATAGCGGCTTATTTGGTACGCGGAAATCAAGTCAAATGAGAATGAAATGAATCAATGGATAAGCTCATTTTCATTCTCATAGTTTGAGTGCAATTATATAAAGAAGTGAGAAAGAAAGATCTTTTTATTTTTTATATGGACAGTTAATAAAATATCATGACATTTCATTTTCACCTATTCTCGCATACCAAACAAGACCTAAGACTAGTTGCCATTTCATACGGCAGCAACCTAGGTAGGGGGTGGGGCATAGGCTAGTTCAAATAGCACGCCAAACTGACCCAATGCACCTTGGATCAAGACCTGACCCGGCTCGGCCCACTGTGGGCCGGGCCTAACTCGACTCTTGATATACCGGGGCATGGGTTGGGCTGGATTCCGCTCTAAACCTGTTGATAAAAAATAGGCTCGGCCCACGCTCGGCTCGACCCACGCTCGACCAGGCCCAGCCTAGCCGCCTTAGGTGATAATTATATTTTGATGTATTTTAGTAGTAACTCAATTAAAATTACAACCTCCAGATGTTTGAGTTGCAATTTTAGTAGTAAAGATTTTTTAAGCTCTATTTAGTATTTTAATGAATATTTATAATCATTATGATTTACTAAAACACTTAGATTATTGTGAATCTTTTATCATTTGAGATAATTCCATCATTAATTATACATTTATCTTGTTTAAATTTTTCGGAAAGATAAAATACATATTTTTCTTTTTAAACTATACATACTAATCTAGCAAAATATTTAAAATGAAAAAAATTGAAAAGAAAGGAATTGAATAAAAAGAAAAAAGAATACGGGCTAACCAACGACTACAAAGATCTTTTTATTTTTTATCAACAGGTTTAGAGCGAAATCCAGCCCAACCCATGCCCCGGGATATCAAAGTCGAGTTAGGCCCGGCCCACAGTGGGCTGAGCCGGGTCGGGTCTTGATCCAAGGTACATTGGGTCAGTTTGGCGTGTTATTTGAACTAGCCTATGCCCCACCCCCTACCTAGGTTGCTGCCGTATGAAATGGCAACTAGCCTTAGGTCTTGTTTGGTATGCGAGAATAGGTGAAAATGAAATGTCATGATATTTTATTAACTGTCCATATAAAAAATAAAAAGATCTTTCTTTCTCACTTCTTTATATAATTGCACTCAAACTATGAGAATGAAAATGAGCTTATCCATTGATTCATTTCATTCTCATTTGACTTGATTTCCGCGTACCAAATAAGCCGCTATTGTGTATTATCATTTATTGTTTCTAGTTAACATGCACATCAGGCGTGACGTTTGTAACTAACGTGTGTTGTTATTTTGAATATTTCATATGTTTTGTAGTGTAAGCTTAACTTTTTGCGTCGCTTTAACTTCGAGATTATTAACAATTTATTATGTCAATCTATGCTTAATGCTACAAAAGAAAATAATAATTTTTTGAGGCAAATACATGTTTTGGTAATTTAGCCGACACTAAATCGAATTAGAAAACTTGCAGAAATCAAATGAAAGAGTAGAATTCGAAGAGAAAACATACGGATCGGAGTGCCATATACTCGATGTAAAGTATAAGTCCAGGTCTAGGTCCCGCTGCCGCAACACTTGGACACTGCAACAGTGACAGCATCAGAAAAAACACCGCTCTAAGTGCCAGATACCCAATATAAACTGAATGACCCGCTGCCGCAAGACTGGGCATCTGTAACAAACATATATTATTAGATATCAATAGGATGGAATTGAATCCAATAAAAGTAATAAACTGTTGGATTATTATTCTTCTATGTTTTCAGTCAGGAATGACAGTTTAGAATGATAATAAACAATTATGATAACTTAGAGGATAGATTTATAATCATATCATAATATATCCTAAAAGAAGTGTGATTTGGGAAGAACTTTTTCTAAACGATAATACCCTTAATTCTTTTAAATATTACATTTTAACCCAAATCTGTCCTAACTAAGGAGGTCCAATATGCAATTAAAGACCCGAAAATAAAAAAAATAAACAAAACTAAACAACAAACATCCATAAAAGCAGTCTAATCTGCAGTCAAATACCCAAAAATGTAAAGAATTTTAAAAAACTATAAAGCACAAATATTCATAAAACTCACAAAAAAGGAAAACTAATCAAAAAACCTTCAGAGCCCGAGGCAATGGGCTTCTAGAAAGCGGACCGCGACAACGCTCCCCCGGCAGCGATGAAGATGGCGTCGTGGACGGATTCGGTGGTCCCGAAGGCGGAGACGACGGGTCCACGCTGCTTGCAGGCCGACCGACAAAAATTGGTCCCCAATCCGACGTTCTTGATGGGTTCCCCGTGCTCGGTGGGCTTCTTGCGTTCTCCGGCATTGTTGATGACGGCGTCATGGGCGGCTCCGCTGGACCCTCGCTCCTTGCAGGCGACGGTGGGCTTCTTGACAGCGGCCCGCGACGGCGTTCAGTTGGCGAAGGTGGTATCATGGGCGGCTCCTCTGAACGCGGAGGTGGAGGCGGAGACGACGGGTCCACGCTTCTTGCAGCGGTGGGCTTGACAGCGGCCCGCGATAGGGTTCGGGTGCGTTCGCGTCCTCGGGCATGGATGAAGGCGACGTTGTGGGCGGTGCCGTGAGATTTGGAGGAGCGGAATGGGTGCTACGATGGAGATTAATGAAAATAGCTCGCTCCGTACACCAATGATATCTTAATTATAATAACACAGCTTTAAGATATTTATAACATCATGATTAAAGATCTTTTACAAGATCTTTTACTGGTGTAGAGGTGTGATTCTAAAAATGGGTGAAAATCTATTTTCAAGAATAATGTTAGTTAACAGTGCAATTTAGCTTAATATGGCATGTAAGTTTTTTGAATTTTCTCGGTCCAAATTCACATTGGAAGTTCCATTGTGGTCGCCTTGCATATTTGTCTTTAAAGCACATAAGCCTTCAGGTTCTTCAACACGCAAATTTGTGACATATATACCAGTTACAAACACAAATGCGCAATGTCGCAAAATGCTACAGAGTTAAATCGGGGTTTGTCTCGCCAATAACAATCTGTTCATCTCAGAATATAATAAACAGGAAACACAGTTAGATAGAAGGCCCAACTGCTTTGCAATCAGTTGAATGCTTTTTTTTTATTCTTATTTTAACACATCACAATTTTACAACTTCCAAAAAACGTAATAGCAAGAGAAACCAATCTAACGAAAGGAAATATATGCAAACTTTTTCCTTCATTTTCATCACATTGTTCATCTTTTCAGGGTGCAAAATCTCATGTTTACCTGCCAGTTTCTCTCTCCTGCAAACTAAAAGTAAATTAAAAGAATTGCAAATTTTGCTTTCGTTTCCCATATTTCACCCTTTTAACCAAATTAAGAAATTTCTCATGTCATTTATCTGCCCCTTTCTGCCTGGAGCCTTCTCCCTATCCTTCATTGACCCAACACAAATTTTTCAATACCTGCTTAACCAAAGCTTTACGTTGGAAGGAAATGAACCTAATCTAGGTTTGCCAAAAATACGAAAAAAAACACCCAAGTAGCTAGCCATAATGCCTATTCTCCTATAGTCACAATGAGAACACAACATTCAAGTTAAAGGTGGAGCTACGACACACAAGACAAAGGCCTAGGAGCTGCAACACCAATTAGAGCACTATATGAAACAATTGTTTTCTCGCAAAATCCATGATCAACATGAAATGGTTAGCACAAGATATTATTACACCTCACAATCTGCTACTCTCTAATACCTTCTGTAATCTCCAGCCCCTGATGACCCCCATATCTACGATAAGTTTCCGTCTCCTGAGACGATGAAGGATTATCTGTGTTTATCAATCTCGAAAATGTTTACCTATATCTTGCATCATAACTATCATAATTATCAATAATTTGTGATGGAGGAGGTGGTGAAGGATGAGGATAAGTTGACTTTGTCAATTGCGAGAAAGCTGGCCTTGTTCTTGTATCGAGACATGCATAACTACTTGGTTTTGGTTTAAAATGGAACTAGACCACCGAGGCAAATACATTGACATCAAAGTAAAATATTTTTACAAAACCCAACGTCTTTAGTGAAGTCTATTCAGCTGAGTTACCTTTTATTACTGGCATCGGTATCATTAAACTAGAGTAGGAGGATGTGTACAGATTCTTATAGAACACCCCAATAGAAGGAAGTAAGCTATACCATTCACAGGTGATTAGGAGGTTAGTTTTGGAACTTTACTTCTCTATAGTATAAATCATCTCATTACTATAGGGATGGTTCTGATAGGATCCTTGGTGGAAGATAATGACAATTAGTAAAGTGAAAGCCCATATAGTGCCTCAATAAGCTCCATAGCAGTCTAAACCTATGATGCATTATCCCTAATCTCCACTATTATTTCACCTAACCTTCCATTTTCCCGAATCATGACAGCTGATCCACTCCTATTACGGACATAAGCCCTAATGCCAATAATATCCTCCACATATCTTATTGGCATCTGCATTTCCTGTGTAACCTTAGCAAAGTGGCAACCAAACTCGTTAATATCAGTGCTAAGAAACCTGATAAAGAGAATTAACAAAATAAAAGAAGAAAGGAAGGTCCATTAGATACTTGTCTAGAAAATAGATAAAGAGCAACACTGGTGCAGATTCAAATTGACTTATGTAAGTAATATATTGAGAACTTGGTTTGAGTTGCTGCGCGGGAGTTTCATGAATTGAAGGAACTCATGGAAGAACACTTGACATACTGCCTAATATCGTAATTTTATGTTTATTAACTGCCATAGCACAAAGAACCCGAGCCCTGCTTTTTAACATGTAGATCCATACAGCTGTCTATCAAAAGCACACAATTTCATATTTGTGCATTTTGGATGTTGAAAGGTGCACTTTCTTAGTCCGCAACATGGTTGTATATGGGGGGGAAAATGCAATGACATATATCCAAATAGATGAATTATACTATTGTATCCTGCTATACCTCAAATATTTCTAGAAACAGTAGTATTGTGCACTGGGGGATTACCCTACAACGTGTGTTAGTCATAGAAACAGAAGCAGCAAAATTTCCTGACAACTTGATGTGAATGCTAGGTGTTCTCAAAGCATACGATTTCGTACCTAAAAACTCCTAATGTTATGAGTTGTGGACCAACTTCTAACTCTTTGCGAATGATTCTCAACATGGCATGATCACGATGACTATATGCACCAATAAAGTTACTTTGTAGGTCTCTAGGTTAGGCAGATTCCTACAGAGGTTTTCATGTTAAACTTCTTATAGCACCACCTCATCAAGGAAATAAATTTGATGATTCGCACCATTCTCTTTTGCACATTCACTATATTAGAACGGAAATAACTGCTCATAACACAACAATGCTGTGCAAGCATGTTCCAAAATGCGGCATGCGTCAGTATGCACTGACAGGATTCCACCACCAGATACCACATATGTGACGCATATGGGCTGCATATACGTAAGGCTCATTGACAAAAGAACAAAATATATTCAGAGAAATAGAAAAATATTTTTTCTTATTACTTATGATTAATGAAATATAAAAAATGTAATCATCAAAAAGAAATATAAAAAATGTCAAAAACTAAATCATAAACAAAAGAACTTAAAGACATCTAAGCTAGTAGCAAATTACCAGCATAGGCAATAAATGGAGAGCATGGCTAATAAGTTGAGAAATCCTAGTATATCTTGCAAGTATCCATGAAACGTTAAAAAAGCCAATTTTCAATCAAGCAACATAGCAAATAATAACAGTAAAGAATAAAATAGTAAGAACAAAAATGAAATAGAAAAGAACATATGGTATCAAATGGGAGCCTTTCACGGGTTAAGTCATTACGATTAAGTTTCAAGTTTCACACATCAAATATGTCCTAAATGCATCTGCATGATAAATATACACCACAAATTATGGCCTCATATATGGTTTACGCGGTGCATATGCTCCTTGGCCACAAATGCTGAGCTTTAGAGCACAAATTTGATGTATGTTTCTGTTGTCTCATAAATCATTGTTGCTTGACCAATAAGTAGTTTATAAGTACTATGGGTGCAAGACCAATGCCAAACTAGTACAGCATAAATGGAGAAAATAAAAGGGAGAAGCATCTAGAAGAACCTTGCTGAACTTTCCAATGAAACCACAGAACAGTTGTGATATCTAAATGAATTTTGCAAGTAACGAAACTAGTAAGAATTTACAAGCAAACTATCCGTTAAAATATTGGAAAACAAGCACAACATGATGAGCAAGGGAATCATGACAAGCAACAGAAATTTTACTAATTAGTAACAAACTATTCCTAGGTAAGTTAAATAATTCATATTTCAAATTAACCAATCTCTATAAAGCTCTAATTAGATCGACTTATAGTCATAGTTTACAATACCAATCAAATTTAGTAATATGTTCTTCAATTATGCCTTATTTAATGAGATTATATAAGGATAGACCCTGCATTATTTAATGAGATTATTTTAGTGCTAAATTAGGAGAAAAGCCTAGGGCATCATGAAGAAGGCCTATAATATTGCTACAAAGGCAAAGGTACAAGCACAGCAAGAGAACAGTATCAGAGATTCTACTACCTGTACCTTGTTTTTAGTTTAAATCTTCATATTTTGTCTAGTTTGATTAGTACTAATTTGTTCTATATTTTTAATGAATTGACAGCTATACAATGCAGTGAAGAGCGGTCGCACCCCAGTGTCTTAGGACTGTTACAAGCATGTTTTTCTTGAATTGTAGGAAGTAACGAGCAAAATTGACCCGCGCGTTGCCGCGGCATTAGTGTAAAATAAGCTTAAAATATGAATAAAGGAAAAGCTTCACAATTGCCCTTACAGTAATTAGCCTAAGTTAACAATTTGGCAATTAGAATTTATACCTATGAAGATTCATTTGAAAGTATTAGGATATGTAAATAAGAGAAAATAACTAATAATTAAACGATTGAAGCTTCGCTTACCTTGTTTGGATGAGGTCTCATTGATGTTCACTTTCTCACTGATGTTCCCTTTTCATATGTGAACCCTTATATCATAATCTCGAATGGTTCTGCCTTTGTAGCCTGGACAATATGAATTCAAGTAAAGGCTATATATCTAAATTCACCCAAAGAGATGATAGTCCTTTATACCAAATAGACAAAACACCAAAAACTTGATAATTAAAAAAAACTACTAATCTTTAGGATCTAACCAACACAGATTTATCATTATAAACCACATAATCAACACAGATCTAGCATACATTTCACCCATTTGCAATCGATTCCTTGCTTCAAACTTTACTACTACACATTAGATCTATAAATGTCAAAAGAATTGGATCCAACTTTAAAAAATTTAAAAATTGAAAATTATGAAAAAAAATATGCAAAAGATGAGAAATATACATACATACATGTGTATGTATGTATATATATATGTGTCTGTGCGTGTGTATATATATTCTTTGAGTTCACTGTAGAAATGAATAACAATATCCATATAATGTAATTTTTAGGCAAAAAATTATGGGAAAAATAATTAGCTTATCAATACTCTGATTATCACACTGCCCTCACATATAATGACCTAATAAAACAAAATGACAACAAATTCTATATGTCGATATGCACTACTATCCAAATTAAGGAATTCATAAATATGGAAGTCAAAGATACCAAAAATTTATAAATAAAATGTTCCAAATTTTCACCTCGAGCCTGTTGAGGTAAGCTGGAACCCTTCTTTGTATCACCTCTCAAAAAATTTCTCCATGAGACGTTGTTCGATAACACCTCCATCTCTTCTGTAATCGTCAAACCAAAATGCCAACTCAATAACTCCAGTTAAAACCAACATATATCACCAAAAAAACATAAACTAAGAAATAAATTAAAAGAATAATATTCATATACCCTTTCCTCTAAATGATATTCATATATATTTTAACAACTCATATTCAAATCCTAGAACCACATCCATATGATTTCCTGAAAATGAAGATAATTATTAGAAATGGGAGAGAAAGAAAAGATAAAAGGGATGAAATGTATAAAAGCAATTGGATCCTTGAGGATCAAAACTCTCAAAATTTTACAGATCCTTAGAATCAAAATCTCCTAAATTTAGACCCTTAAACAGTAAATAAATGTTATTGGATTATTATGCGTGCAATTTTTTCTGAGGGTTTGTAAAGGATAGAGAAAAAAATAGGAGAATTGCTCGAGTTTACCTCTTGAAGAAACTCTCTACCATCTCAAGTGCCAATTCTAATTGTTATATATTTCATGTTATCCCATCAAAAAAGTAACATTTTATTAGTTTTCTCAATTTTCTAATGCACAAAATGTGCTCGACAATATGCCACATTTGAGGGGTAAATATGCAATATGGAAGATTTGGAGGGTATGTAGGCAAATAACCCTTGAAAATATTACAATTAGCATAACTCTTCTCTCACCTAATAAAATCCATATAGAATATGTGGTCATTGAGTTTCAGCCCAATTTAAAAATATGTGATCTATAGCCAACACTTAAATAAGAATTGGCTCTGTGCTACACCCTTTACCCTTATTACTTAAACCACGCATAAACTAAAACCTAACCAACTGATTCATAGTAAATTCGAACCAATCTTTTATTCCAGCCCCAAAAACCCACGAAGGTCAAAGTGCAGCTATCATCAAAGTTAGGTATCACAATCAAGAAGCTTGCTTTCTCGTTCTTGATCAGGTATTATGACTTGAAACTCTAAAAAAGGTTTTTATCATCTAAATTTTACAGCATCATAGAATCAGAAGTTGATACAAAATCTCAGATATTTGACCTAAGGGGGGGTTATTCATTGGGATATTTTGGGGCAAATTGGGCTAATTGTCCCAATGGGATAATTTTACCTTGGGATAATTTGAGTGGGATAAATTAGGATAAGGTGGGGTAAAATGGGATAATGGGACAAGTTTTTAAGGGCTACTTTAATCCTCTTTTCTCAATTGTTAAATGAACAAATAATAGAAGGCCAAAAATCACAAGGATCCTACAAATAATCTCCTTAAAGGCAAGCGTGTAATCAATTAAGCCACTAATCCGTTCATTATCAACAATAAAGTCACACTCATCCTCCACCAAAGCTTCCCACCAATCTTTTGTTTCATTGAACCAGTTCAACACCCCAACCCGGCAGGCAAATTGTGACCAAAATCAAACCATCAACACCAAAATGTGATATCCTTCATCAGCAAAGTGAGAGATCCGAAACTCACCGATATCAACGCCCAATCTATTCATCCTCGACTGTGGAGATCCTCATCGATCTCGGGACCTCCACCTCCGTCGTTCGCCATGCGCCGCGCATCGATCTCCATCCCGCTTAGGCGTTCACAAACCTCGACGACGACGATCCGCCATTTGTTAGACCCTTCGATCTCTTAGCCTCAGATGACCCTTAGCCTCCGATTGGCATTGCTCAGTGAATAACGTCGAAGGAGGACGTGATGGGAACTAGGGCAAAAATTATCCCATTTGTTCCAAAGCAAAATGGGGCAATTTTGAGGGTGGGCATGAAGACTTCTTTTATACCTAGGGTAATTTCAGTGGAATTGGTGTAACTGTCCCACAATTGTCTCAGTTAACTAATAACACTAAAAGGTGTTATCCCAATCCCATTACTCCAATGAATAACACCAAAAAGTGTTATCCCAAAAATTACCCCAATATCCCTAATTTTACACCAATGAATAACCCCCCCTAAGGGTAATGCTAACGGTACTGCATTTTATATACTACATCGGTACTACTATTAGAATGACAAGGTGAATCCCTTTACCTTAGCATCGATTTCAACATGAAGTTGATGGACTTCTCCCCCACTCTACTAATAAAAAATGTATAACTTGCATTACTGAGCTTCAGCGCAAATCACAAACAATGGCAATCTCCACTGTGTACCATTGCTAACTTTTATTACTCAACTTACACAAGTATGAACTAAAAATCCCTAACCAATTCTTACTCAATTCTAACCAATGTTTTTATCTAAGCCCTAAAATTCAACAAATTCACTAATTTAAGGTTTCAAATGTCAAAGTCTGCAGATTATCTAAATTAGGGATCAGAATCTTACCTTCTCATTCTTGAATCGGGTACGGATGTTACCCAGTACTTTATCGACCCGAAGCCGCTCATGGTACTTATTTTGACAATTCCTAATGTCGCTAATGAAGACGGAGAGGCCTCTCATCCCAGAAAGCGCCATGGTGGATCGGATCAGCAGAGGGCTCGACCCGACCCAAAAACCTCAGATCCCACGAATTCAAACGGAGATCTGGCAACGGGGAGCGAAGATCCACTGCGGCGGCGGAAGCGGCGGCGCTGCTCGTCGATGGTGGCGCCGAGCTTGTCCTCGTTGAGGCTGCTGACGTTCTTGCAGAACCTCCCGGCGACGATTGAAGATAAATAATTGCAGAACCCCCCAGGTTGAGGTCGGGAGGGAAGTCGTCCGCATCGGCGGGGCAGCCCAGGAAGGGGAGGGGGAGGGATATTTACAGTGGATTGAAAATATCAAGGTTGAAGAGGGTTCTAGAGGTACTGCAGCTTAGAAAAAGTAAATCATAAAAAAAAAAAAAAAAATTGTCACTAAAATAAACCATTGAGAATAATTTTGGCTTAATCAACTATCAAAATTGACTAACCAATGTTACACTTAGTCTTGGACTTACCTATTTAAGCCACTTAACTTTTCACTCATTTCCCGATGTGGGACTAAATGAGAGTCTCACAGTTAATAGACGTTCAACAAAATGTTAAAGATAGGGAGTATACATATGCTTTGGGTAAACTAGATTTACTCGAGGAAATTGCTTCTATAAGATGATGCTAGACTAAAACATTTTCAGATAGAATGTAAAGAAATAATAAAACGTGTTTGTGGTGTAAGTGCTCTCATTACTAACTGGTGCTTACCTCTGCTTCTTTTAACAAATTAGTTGTAGTAGTCATAGTAATCCCTACGGAGGGTTAGTCAAATAGAACTCAAAACTAGAACTAGAATAATTTGTGGGATAAAATTTTATAGTGTTAGTCAACTACAATTAAAACTAGAATAAAATTTTATAATGTTAGTCAACTAGAACTCTAAGGTTAACTAAAACTCTAACAAAACTAGAACTTGAATAATTGTACAAAATTATCCTACTTTTTATATTTTTATACAAAATGAAAGTTCTAATCTCTCAAATTATCTCAAGTTTAGCTTGGAACTAAGTGGTAAAAACTAGAACTCATATTTATTTTATTATTTTTCATTTTTATATTTCTTTTTTCTTTACTTCTTTTCTACTATGGTCATCACCATCATTAGACTATGTCATCGATCAAATCTCGTCTCCTCTTAGTCATCTCTCGATATTTTCGTTTTCTTGAATATTATAATTATATAATTAATTTAAAAGTAAAGATTGTATCAATTCATAATTTATTAAGCTATAAAATTGAGAGATGAGGGAAAGAGATCTCGGGAGCAAAAAGGAAGGAAAATGTGAAACTTTTTAAACTTGTACTATAATAATAATTAAAAATAAAAATACTATAATATATATTATAATAATAATTGTCAATATCTTATAGTCTAACCAAAAGTTATTTAATAGTAAATAACATTCTCAGTAAATAATTATCAATCAATAATAGTAAGTTTAAAATACATAAATAATATTTATATCCTCAAAATGCATAACTATATACTTCATGATTTATTCCATTTTATTTTATCAAAATATCTTACTTCACAAAATTGTTCTTATTTATCCCACTAGCAAAAAGTTGTTCCACTTTAACAATTATCCCACTTCGCACAAAAATATCCCAATTGACTAACACCCCCTATGATGCTTGTAACTGAATGATAGCCTCAGCTCCTACACGAAAGTTTAAATAAAACACTGTTGTACACAGTAGCAATGCCTGTATTTGATCTTATACAAACATAAACCCAAGAAATACATACTTCAGTAATGAAATTGCAGAATATTATATCTATCTGGTTCATAGCGCGATCACCATCATTATTTACTAATCATGCTAACATTCAGGACAGTAATATGGGGGTGTTTGGGAAGGCTTATTTTTTGAAGCTTATAAGTTATGCTGGCTTTTAATGGCTTTTGGCTTTTTTGATAAAAATATTATAAAAATTGTTTGAGTAGAATAGTAATTTGCTTATATATATGTCAAACCTAGCTTTTTTAAGTGAGCTTATAAGCTAGTTTTTTAAAAGCTGGGGTATACCAGCTTTTTAAAATGAGACTTATAAGCTAACTTATTTGGCATTTTACCAAACAGGTAGAAATAAAAAAGCTAGCTTAAAAGCTCGTTTGACCAAAAAATAAGCCTCCCCAAACACCCTCTATATGTCTACAGTATATCATATGAATCAAAATCGTGAAAATTTGCAAGGATAAGCTAGATTAGCACGAGTACAATTCCAGCTTCTCCTGAATTTTCCTCCAACCCATCGCATCACTGACACATCATCCCAAGTATCTCAAACAATTTCGTGTATCCTGAAAATGCCACATTGATTTTTATAAGTATCAGCTGATTGTAAGATTAGAATAATGCAAGATGTAATGGCCCCCGGGCTGAACTCGAGATGAAATTGGAGATTCATAATAATAATCCTTTTCTTCCCCATCTTTTTCACATTCAGGACTTGTTTGGTACAATGTTAAAGGGGTTTAAACTTTATTCTGATTAATTTTCTCTTAACTTTAACCATGTCTGTTACCATGTTAAAATTTCACCAAGGTTAAACTTTAACCACATATGAGGATAGACTTTAACCAAGTAAAGAGGTAGGATAAAAAAGGAAAAAAATTTAGGCTTGAATCATTTAACCATGTTCAATTATACATAACCCAAAAAAAGGTTTCAAAACTTAGCAAAAAGCGCCAAAAATAAAAAATTATAAATATCCCCTTATAAAATAGAAAATTACAAACAACCCCCAAAAATTCCAAAACTACAACAAAACCCTCAAAACTTTCAAAAATTATAAAAACATCTTAAAAATTAAATTCCAAGAAGCCGTCATTGATGCAAAGTATCTATGGGAAGTGGCAGACACGGATACGACATCCTTGACAAAGTGTCTGGGTAACCTAGATTTTGATGCAAGATAGAGATCATAATGCAGCTAATTAAATTCATTATTTCCTATTTTGTTCCTTAAACCATTGTTCCGTAGTTTGAGTACTTCATTCATTGCTTTTAACCCCACGTTCTACAACTATGAAAGCTAAGGTAACAAACTTTATTATAAATTCTAATTTGTGTGCCCAAATGAGCTAATGTGGTTTTTCGAAAAATCTAACTAATCTGTACTTTTTCGTTCATGTTCCCCTGACTTTTGCTCCAATATATTTATTTTGTTACCATCAAATTTCTACAAGCTTCTAACTTGTGACAGCTTTACAGCAATATGATCAGATGTTGATTCTCTAATTAAGTAAAGATATGATCAGATGTCAGAATTTAACCCAAATTTCTCTAATTGCCGTGATGGAATTTTATTAAAGAATTCAACATTGTCCACGATCTAGAAATTGTTCGAGTATCGCTTTAAAAATATATGTTTTGAATGTTGTTCTTGCTGTAATCCAACATTTGTATTTGTTATGATAGTATTTGTGATCTGAGATTCTAAGGAGTTGGGATATGCAAAGTGTTTGTGATTTGCATTAAGATGTGCTTTGTAATATATGGTTTTGTTGGGACATAATGAGCAAAGAGTTTTGCCATGGTATTATTTTACTTGAGAAGCATCAGTTTCATGTTTTACGTTGTTTATTAATATTTGGTTTTTGAGACATAATGAGCAAAGAGTTTTTCCAGGGTATTATTTTACTTGAGAAGCATCACTTTCATGTTTATTGCGTGTAGAATGTTTATCTCTGAGCTGATTGAATAATAGCAGGTATTCTGATTAATAGTGCGTATTGAAAAGCAGGTCTTCTGAATTAGCAGCAATCTGCAGAGTCTTTTTTATAAGCGTTTCTAATTTCCTATGAAATTATGAGTTTCAAGCCATCAAAGTTTCACGTTTTACGTGCTCTTAATTAGATTGTTTGTGTCGGAATCTTTATATTTTTCATCAAAATTATTTTGAAATTTTTCAGATGCCATATTATTTTTCCATCTTTTATTCCTTTAATTTATAATTAATTATGCAGGAAAAATATAGTTCGCCTCATATATCATATATTCAATAAAAGACATGTGACTAATTACATTTCTGTTTGGATCACAATAAGTATTGGAAGTAGGAAGTAGATCAATGACGTAATTTCCAAAATTATGAAGTACGATGTAAGGGAAATATTACTTCATTTAAAAAGAAAATTCAATTTAGTGAAAGGAAGGATATGAAAGGTATAACAATTTTTCCTTTGTAAACTTTCATTTTATTTATCAAAACTATCTCATAATCATCAATCTTTGCCTTAACAAAATCCATCTTGTAATGATGAAAAGACCTGAAGGCTGAAGCAAGTAGGCAACCTAAACCTAAAGAAATATATTGGCTAAATTAAAAAAATTAGTTTTTTATTTTCCTAATTCAATTATCAGACCAAACAAATAAGTTTTTAAATAAAATACTTAAAGAATGAAAATAATGGCATGGATTGTATAGGGGCAGTCCAGTAGGTCGCATGGCAAAATCGTGCTCGTATTCACATTCATGTCAGCATGTAAGTGAAATATAGTGTCTGTTTGAAAAATAAAATTATTATCGAAAGTGCAATGTGAAGATGACGTGGCAAAATAAGATTAGTTAGTACATTTGGTTAAAACTATTTAATTAAAATTAGTTATCATTTTTGTCATTTTCATGTGACTTCACTATTTTTTAGGGGATGTAAAATTTACATTAAATCATATGTGGCAACTTTCTTGCATTTCACTTTGAAACCACTTACATGTAAACTAACGCCTAAAATGTTAAAAACAAATGATTTTCTCACTTTCATCTTTCATTTGCATGCAAACAAACATCCCCAAAAGCTAATATAAAAAGAAGGAAGGGTAAAAAAAACCAAAAAATAAAAAATAGGAAGGGCATGCTCTTTATTTCTTATATATTTAGTTAATAAGGCACATGCTTCGCACGTGTATGCTCTATATGCTTTGTATAAATCGGAGGGCTATGTATGGCAAAAGAAAATATAGAAGATGATAGGTATACATTAATTAGGAAAGTATATATGTAAGAATATATTGAGTCCTCAATAAGTTGCAAAGGTATAATATGTCGGAATACTCTATAATTCATAGATTTAGAGGGATTTTAGCTCCTATAACCTTTAAATTTGGTATTTTAAAATCATTATTATTATATTAGAACGTAAAATATGGTAGAATACTCTATAACTGTGCAGATAAGAAGGGGTCATCAATTTTTTTCACTCCTGTAACCTTTAACCTTGGTAATTTTAAATCATTCTGTAAAATTTATATTACATAGTATAGCACGATTGTTTTGGTAGTATTTCATATCTTTATATGTAAGGATATAAACGAAGAAAAGTTTAGATAAAGAACTGGTCCTTTGCACGATGCTTTTAGGGATAAAAGTGCATCACACATTCACAATTCAATACACCAAGATACATTGTCAACTATGCCATAATTTAGTATATATGGATAAATTACACTAAACCCCAAGAACTTTTAACGCTTTGTGCACTAAACCCCAATAGATTTTGTGTTTTCCAGAAAGCATAAATGAGAACCACACTACGACATAAAAAATGCATTTTGAAGGTTACTGAGGGTTTAGTGTAATTTATTGAAAATGTATTGAGGGTTTTCTGCAAAAGTCATTGGGGATTTACTACAATTTTCAAAGTCATTGGGGATTTACTACAAAATAATGAGATGAAAGTTCCTGGGGTATGGCGTAATTTTGTCTGATGGGCCAGGTGGCGGGCGGTGCATGTAACCGTGGGGTGGCTAGCACGCACGATGTTCGGTTTTGAGTAGAGGTCGAGTGAAATTCGTGATGCGGATGACATTCGTAATTACTATCCGCATCCGTTTAAACCCGACCCGTCATAGTTCAGATAATAGAGTCGCATACCTAGAAGCCAGAGGGTGATCTCTCTTTCCTCTCACAAGCGGATCTCTTTCCTCTCACGCCATCCTGACGGGGACTAAACACCCCGGCATCGCCCTATTTCTGTATACGCTTCCTTCTTCTACTTTGGATCCATCCACTTAGGATTAGGAGGTAATAGACTTAGTTAAATCCTGATGTTGATTTTCTCCCCCATTTATACACATGGCTCAAGAGAAGCTTTGGGTCAGACTTTTTACTTTCTATACCCAACAATTATTACATTTTTTTTTATTTTATTTACTTTGTCTATCTGATTGAGATCAATTTAATTCTTTATGTACGCTATGGCAGGTCTTCATCTAATATTCGTGTAGAGGACTTGGTCAACAGATTAGAGGCTGTTCGGTTCGGTTCGGTTTGACGAAATTTTGGCCAAAAACCGAAACCCACCGACCGCAGATATAGATATAGACACATAAAAGAGGGATCCCCTCTATCAGGCTAAAACTTCCTCTCCAATCCCTCCGTCATCAAAGCACACATCTTGCCCTCTCGAAATCTTTTAAGGTAAAAATTAACAACTTAAATTGTCTTGCGATTGCTTCATAATTTTATTACACAGTCGGTTATATGTAATTGAATGATTGATTAGTTACTTCGTTTTATGAACTTTGTTCAGGTTTTTTTTTTTTTTAATTATATATAAAGTTTAGGGCACCACGAAGGAAGCCATGTAGAGAGCGTCTTACAAAAAAATCATATAGAAAGAAGAATAAGGCTACATATAGCACTGTTAATTTTACTACGTTCAAACCAGTGCAAACTGTGAGAATTTGTCCTTGTATCTCAGGTAATCCTAGTTGAACTTGGATTGGGAATTGAATTTAATTGGAAAGAAACAATCTCTATTAGATTTGAATGCCAATTGCAGAAGAATTAAGATTTGGTAATCCAAGTCAAAGAAGGAAAGCTTTGGTAATCCAAGTCAAAGTAGAAGCTAAGGAGAGAAATCTAGAGTTTTTGTGAGATATTATTTTGGGGAGATTGACGGAGAGTGTCTTATGGGTTCTTCAAAAACGCAACAAAGGTTGTATCTTATAAATCTCTAGTAAAAGAAATCTCAGATCCCTCTCTGGGACGTAAGCGATTGTCGAACCACGTAAATCACGTGTCTTTGTGCTCTTGTTCTATTTTCTGTGCTAAATTGCTTTTCTCCTTAGTTCAAACACAAGTTTCTCGGTGTTTCCACATTGTCAGGCGATCGATTTCCCCAGGGAGTCGGAGGACGTTTAATTTTCTCTTCTCTCCATGTATGATTTTCTATAAAGATGTTTTTTTCTATGATGATGAGATGTTTCGATGTTTTTATCTGCTTTCTTTTGTTTTCTTTCACAAGGATAACATACTAACTGCATCCTTGACCAATATGTCTAGGATTCATACTCCAACCAACAACGTCGGAGAAAACGAAGAAGTATGCGTTGGAAGCACCACAGCATGTAAAACGAAAGAAAAGATGGCAACCCACATCCCCATCGATATTTTAATTCAGATACTTGAAAAACTACCTTCAAGATCTCTCTTAAGATTCAAGTCTGTCTGCAAGTTGTGGCGTTCTATCATACAGGGCCAAGACTTTATCATCCGCCACCTGCACAACAACAATACTAAAGCTTCACATGATCTCAATTTTGTTACTCTGTTTCGATACAGTACTAAACGTGGATTCATTGACTTGAGGTATTTCATCAAAGAGTGGGGCAAATTCGAAATAAGAGGTGCCAAACGGGCTTATGACTATCGCATCTCAAATTCATGTAATGGCCTGATATGTGTTTTCGGGAGCACTTTTACTTACGTGGTGAATCCCAGCATTGGAGATTTCGTGGAACTTCCTACAGTTCCCGCTCATTCTATGCGGGTTGAAGCTAGCGTGGCAATAGTCCATGACGCAGAAACATATGAATACAAGGTTATTCGAACATTTCGAAATGGAAACAATGACTCGGGATGTATCATATTTACCCTTGGCTCAAGTACTTCATGGCGATTTATTGGATCTACACCTTTTCCAGCATACAAATATGGTATTCCTGCAGTTGTCAATAATAACGTATACTGGGCTATCAGTCCTCTAGCTTGTCATGACGGAGCAGAAATTGGAGTTACATTAAATATTAAGAATGAGACTTTTGATATAGTTATGCATCCAGATTACACACCAGGAGTATTTTCACAGATCTACGAGGTGGGAGGTGATCTGTGTATATTAGACCCATCCGATACCTTGAACTGGCATATGAAAACTGTGTGGACTCTGAAGGATTATAGAAACAAGGAGTGGATAAAGCATGGCGTGAATTTGAACAATATGCAAAATTTGACGCGAATTAAAGCCAGTCGATTTGCGCTTGTGGGGCTTCGAAATGGGAAGATTTTGACATCAGATAAAACTGGCAGGTTAGATTTCTATGATCCTGAAACGGGACATTTCGAGATGGCATTGGAGGAAGCAACTGGCACGTGCTTTTCATTACGTGTTCTTCATTACGTTGAAAGCTTAATCTCACCGACTGCACTTCAAAACAGTACCAAATAGAGATCTTGGTGGTGACGGATTTGCGCTTTTCCAAGGCTAAGATATAATTCTATCCTGTTGGAGGAAACAACTGCTCAGTTTTTAGAGACAAGATGATGCTTCAGGCTCATAGAGATATGATAGTAATTTCGACTGTGCATGCTACCATGTGTTTTTATTTTTATTTTTATTTTTATTTTTATTTTTATTTTTATTTTGTGTGGAATCGTGAGGTTGCAATAATTCAATTAAAGAGCTGTTTCCATGTTATTTTCATCTTATTAATTCTAATTTTCTTAGGTTCTAGGAACAGCTATTACATAAGCACGACTTATTAACAGGAGCAGTGACTAACCGCATCCTGTAAAATTTTAAAATAGTATAACGTTTGTATTTCATTAGGCCGACGGTTGATGCGCCAATTAGTTTTTGCATGTTTGTAATGTGTGGCTTCAGGATTATGGATCTGAATTCATCAAGAACGAAGAACTGTGGGGGAATTGGGGAAACAGTAACAAAGTGATACTCTGCAGATTGTAGTTGAATTCACCTATTGCAAAGTCTAACATTTGAAACATTAAATTACCCGTGCAAGGCGTATCCCATATCAGATACTTCAAGAATCTTTGAATACTTGTGGGATACTTAAATTACAGATCTTCAGTTGCAATCGCTAGTTTGGAGTATGATGTTTTGGATACATGTGCAAGTTTTGGCCCTCAAGGCAAATGTGTGACAGGTATATCTTCAGTTGCAATCGCTAGTTTGGAGTTAATTTTGGGTTTGTCTTGAGTTAATTTTGGGTTTGTCTCGCCAATAACAAGTTGTTCCTCTCAGAATATAGTAAGCAGAAAACACACTTTGATAGAAGGCCCAACTGCTTTGCAATCAGTAGACTGCTTTTTTTTATTCATGCAAAATTTCTCTTTCATTTTCATCCCATTGTTCACCTTTTCAGGATGCAATATAGCCAAACAGCTGAGCAATTTCTCATGTTTACCTGCCACTTTCTCTCTCCTGCAACTAAAACTAAATTAAAAGAATTGCAAATTTCCCTTTTGTTTCATGCCGTTCGCCTTTTTAACCAAAGTAAGAAATTTCTCATGTCATTTACCTGCCCCTTTCTGCCTGCAGCCTTCTCCCTATCCTTCATTGATCCAACACAACTTTTTCAATACGTGCTTAACCAAAGCTTTACATTGGAGGGAAATGAAACTAATCTAGATTTGCCAAAAGTAAAAAAACAACACCCAATTAGCTAGCCATAATGCCTATTCTCCTATAGTCAAAACACAACATTCAAGTTAAAGGTGGAGCTGCGACACACAAGCCAAAGGGCGAGGAGCTGCAACACTGATAAGAGCACTGTAAGAAACAACTGTTTTCTCGCAAAATCCATGATCAGCATGAAATGATTAGCACAAAACATTGTTATACCTCGCAATCTGTTACTGTCTAATACCTCATGTGATCTCCAAACCCTGATGACCCCCATATCTACGATAAGTTTCTGTCTCCTGAGACGATGAAGAAGGATTATTTGTGTTTATCAATCTCGAGAACGTTTACCTATATCTTGCATCATAACTACCATAATCATCAATAATTTGTGATGGAGGAGGTGGTGAAGGATGAGCATAAGTTGAGTTTGTCAATTGCAAGAAAGCTGGCCTTGGTCTTGTATCGAGACTTGCATAACTACTTGGTGCCGGTTCATCATGCCCTACTACTGTCTAAAAAAGAAAGTATAGAAAAGTATTGCTATTAAGAGCTTTTTGCAATTGAGATCATAATATAAATTATATAATATGCCTTAGCCAATTCATTAAGAGGGTGTTTTGGAGGACTTATTTTTAGAATCTTATAAGCTATGCTAACTTTTGGTGGTTCTTGGCTTTTTATAATAAAAAGTTTATAAAAATTGTATGGAAGAATAATCATTTGCTTGGTCAAACCTAGCTTGTTTAACTGAAATGCTAAGCTAGTTTATCAAAAGTTAGGGAATCCCTATATTTTAAAATGGGACTAAACCACTAGATTAAAAGCTACTCTGACAAAATAATAATAATAATAATAAGTCCCTCCAAACACCCTCAAATGACCACTGAGGTAAATACATGGACATTAAAATAAAAGATTTTCACAGAAATCACCGTCGTTAGTGAAGTCTATTCAGCTGAGTTACCTTTTATTACTGGCATCGGTATAAAAAAAAATAGAGTAGAAGATGATTACAATTACAAATTAGTAAAGTGAAAGCCTATATAGTACCTTAATAAGCTCTCTATCAGTCTGAACCTGTGATGGATTACCCCTGATCTCCACTATTATTTCACCTAACCTTCCATTTTCCCGAATCGTGACAGCTTCTCCACTCCTATTACAGACATAAGCCTAGTGCCAATAATATCCTCCACCTATCTTATTGGCATCTGCATTTCTAACCTGAGCAAAGTGGAAATCAAACTCGTTAATATCAGTGCTAAGAAACCTGATAAAGGAAAATTAACAAAATAAAAGGAGAAAGTTTTTAAGGAAGGTCCGTTAGATACTTGTCAAGAAAATAGATAGATCAATACTAAGAGAAACATTAAGAAAATTCACTATTTTCAACCCCAAAAAAACACACAAAAAAGAAGAGGATATTGTCGTCTGAGTTGATTGAGTTGAAAATGAGATATTTTCCAGGAAACAAAATTTTTCATGAAACATTCATCGGCCAAGATTTTGATAGCAAATATAGCTTCACGGGGTACAAAAGAGCAGGAGAGATAATACTAAGACAGGTGGTTAAGCATATCTATGGCCTATTCTCACTGATCTATCTGAAATGTGCCGGTACAGATTCAAATTGACTTTGTAAGTAATATATTGAGAATTTGGTTTGAGTTGCTTCGTGGAAGTTTCATGAATTGAAGGAACTCATGGACAAACGTTAAGCTTAACATACTGCCTCAATATCATAATAACAAATGACCTGTATATAATTGCTAATTTTATGTTTATTAACTGCCGTAGCACAAAGAACCTGATCCCTGCTTTTTAAAATGTAAAACCATGCATCTATCTATCAAAGCATGCAATTCCATATTTGTGCATTTTGGGTGTTGAAAAGTGCACTTTCTGAGTCCACAACATGGTTGTGTATGGTAAAAATGCAATGATATATATCCAAATGGATGAATAACGCTATTGTTTCATGCTATACCTCAAACATATCTAGAAACAGTAGTATTGTGCACCTGTGGATTTGTACCCTACAGCAAGAGGTGTATCAGTCACAGAAGCAGAAGCAGCAAAATTTCCCGACAGCTTGATGCGAATGGTAGGTGTTCTCAAAGTATATGATTCCATGCCTAAAAACGCCTAATGTTATGAGTTCTGGACCAACTTCTAACTCTTTGCGAATGATTCTCAACACTGTATGATCACCATGACTACATGCACCAATAAAGTTACTTTGCAAGTCTCTGGGTTAGGCAGACTCCTAGAGAGGTTTTCATGTTAAACCTCTGATAGCACCACCTAATCAAGCAAATAAATTTGATGATTCACACCACTCTCTTTTGCAGCAAGACCAATCCATTTAAGCTACATAACAACTCATCCTCTAACTCAAGGAAAATAAGGCGGCTAAGCACTGATTTCTCAGAAATGAAGTAATGCTTACTATTATAGGTTATGCGCCATAAATAAGAATAGACAAAGAGGACACAAACCCGTGTAACAAAATGACTTCCCTTGAGCCCTTGCAATAAACCAGTGTCCTGTCCATATGGCGACAGCCTGCTTTGTAGAACCTGTGATTCATGTAGCGAACCCCCTTCAAGGAGCAAGGAGTCCCCATTTAAAGAAAGAGAATAATCGTTGCCTATCCCAGTTTGATGTGGAGGACGAATGGGTGATCGTCTATGGTCACTCCAGGCAGATGGAACATGTTCATCAGCAGCTGGTTTATTGAACTGGGAAGAAAATGAAATCATAAATCAGTATGCACCATTAGCAGCAAACAAAAGAAAATTTTAACAAAATCACCTACATTCTTTTCATATACAGGAATCACACTATGATCCACCAGAACCTTCCGAAGATGGCCTACTACTGCTTCTAGTGCTTTAAGAACCTTCATAACTTCACCCTGTATATCTACAATACTTTCATCTGTGTTTACGTCGTATGCTCATTCATCTGGCCAAAGATGTTAAACAGTCACATTATGTACGTTTTCTTCATATGAATCCTAACCTCACAAAATGAGGAAATTCAGATTATGGAATTTCACACACCAAAAAAAAAAGCACTAAAATAGAATAAAACATAATAGTAGTTCAATCATCAAGCTAAGGTTAAAGTTTTCTCCCTGTAAAGTGTTTACTAACTCCAAGATAGTCTTCCATGCAAATTTACATATTTTCTGTCTCGAACAACTGGTCATGAAGTAGAGAAAGAAACAACCTAAGGCCATGTGGGTTACATGGTGCATCTAATTATTACAAATTCATATAACATTAATGACTGTTTGTTGTTTGACTAGATATCCGTACACATTCACTATATCAGAACGGAAATAACAGCTCATAACACAATAAGATGTGCAAGCATGTTCCAAAATCTGGCACACGTCAGTATGCACTGATAGGATTCCACCACCGGATACCACATATGTGACGCATATGGGCTGCATATACATAAGGCTCATTTACAAAAAAAGAACAAAATATATTCAGAGAAATAGAAAAATATTTTTTTTCATATTACTTATGATTAACGAAATATAAAAAAATGTTGTCACCAAAAAGAAATATAAAAAAATGTCAAAAACTAAATCATAAACAAAAGAACTTAAAATACATCTGACCTAGTAGCAAATTAGCAGCATAGGCAATAAATGGAGAGCGTGGCTAATAAGTTGAGAAACCAGAGCATGGCTAATAAGTTGAGAAACCTTAGTATATCTTGCAGGTATCCATGAAACATTAAAAAAGCCAATTTTCAATCAAGCAACATCGAAAATAATAACAGTAAAGAAGAAATAAGTAAGAGAAAAAATGAAATAGGAAAGAACATATGGTATCAAATGGGAGCTTTTCGCAAGATAAGTTATTACGATTGGATTTCAGGTTTCACGTATCCAGTATGTCTTAAGTGCGTCTACATGATAAACATACACCACAAATTATGGCCTCATATATGGTTTACACAGTGCATATGCTCCTTGGCCACAAATGCTGAGCTTTAGAACACAAATGCTGAGCTTTAGAACCCTGCTGAACTTTCCGATGAAACCACAGAACAGTTCTGATATCTAAATGAATTTTGCAAGTAACAAAACTAGTAAGAATTTACAAGCAAACCATCCGTTAAAATATTGCAAAAGACGCATAACATGAAGCGCAAGGGAATCATGACAGGCAACAGAAATTTCATTAATTATTTACAAACTATTCCTGCATAAGTTAAATAGAATAAACCAATTCAAACTTCAAATTATCCAATCTCTATAAACCTCCAAACTAGATAGTAGATACTACTTATAGTCATAGTTAACAATACCAATCAAATTTAGTAATATGTTCTTCAATTATGCCTTATTTAATGAGATTATCTAAGGATAGACTCATAGACCCTGCCTTTTCAAATGACAAGAATCCAACAGAGGCTGTAAGAGGATAGATTTCACCTTACCTTGAACTTAAGTAGGAGGAGAAAGATTAGTCAGAGATTAAACTTGCTCTTTCCTACGCATGAGAATCAGATGCTAGAAGAATGATTAGCAAAGCACGTAAAGTTACTCTCTCGTAAGTGAAGGCAGGGACCAGGAACCAACAGATATGCAGTGATTGGAGTAGCGAAGAGGCATGAAACAGAATGTAGACGATGTATCATTTGCCAAAATTTCTCTTGATCATAGTGCGAGTATTGCCTGGTTCTAACAGTCCGCACGGGTAAGTCAAAGACTCAAAGCATTCAATTAAGACATGATTTTTTTCTAAAGAATATGACGTAGCTTGGCGCAAAAGGGATTTGAAACCCAAACCACTTGCACGCTACAAAGAGGGTTAACAATTTTGCTACAAGCAGGTTGATAACAATCCAGAACTCGAAGTCAAGATCTGAAATATTGCTCCAACAATATAAACAGTTCCAATGATAAGTGGTTGGACAAAGGTGACTGTTAAGATGAGCAAGAAGGACTATTAGGAACTCTATGTCATCCGACAAGTGGAGAATTATATAATATGTAGTAGCAAGTCACGCTATGATTCCAGTAAAAGTACTATGTAATTCAATTGTGTGGAAAAGATGGTAAACACTAGTAAATCTAGCAAGCACAATGGCTAAGATTGGTGCTTGCAGAATGCGCAGCCAAACAAGACGGCACAGTGCATGTCAATGGATGTGCGGTCATGTTGCCAGGCCTTAGTGCATATGGCCATGCAACTTGAGCACAAAGATAAGTGGGAAAGCAGCCAAGCACATGCTCAACCATGGAAAATCTTGAATGATATAAGGTGATGTGCATATCTTGATGCACATTGATGTATATCCTCTTGATCACATAGTGTCAATAACCTATGAACTAGTCTTTTGCACGTGATACGATCCGCACATGCGCGCAAACTTTTTCTGTAATTGCATATGATATCCAAGTCCACACTTAAAAGCTTAGCTAACTGCAAATTAATAGGGAGTATGCAGTCGACCGCAATGCATTTCACATTATAATAATAGTAGAAGATAGAGAATACAGTTATTAAATCATTCTCAAAGCTCTGCAAAGTTTACTTAAATAGAATGCAGTAAGTGGGAGGTTTTGACACTCAATTTTGCATTAACTTAGCGAAGACTTAATCCAGTTTGTTACCTTTTCCTCAATTACCCAGCCTTCTACGTTCTTGATGAATTGAAATACAGAATATAATACTTTTCCAAATTTACAGGAGGTAGATATGCACTGCTCCTCTTGATATGCCGATATTTGTGTAATAACTGCACCTAGAACCTAATAAAATAAGAAGCAATAAGATGAAATTAACACGATTTTCTCGTTTAGAGAATTAATAGAACCTCACGATTCATACCAACACCTTTCACCAAAAGACAAAAACATGGGCCACATATCCTGATGGGCTTGAAGTGCCCTTGTCAGAAGAGGAGTAGGCACCTTACGGCTATAATAAAAATATATCCATAAATGCCATGAAGTTTCATATCCTCTTGTTTACCAATGTGCAACATTTTGAAACTCTAGGGCATTTATCTATAACACTTCGATACTTTGGGACTGAAACAGCGGTAGCTGGTAAAACTAAGAGAGGGAGCCAAAGCTCACACCTCCAGTCAGGACACATACATATGCTCCACTTTCCTCCTGTACGGACTCCACTTTCCTCCTGTACGGACTTAACTGAGGGAGACTTGTTTGTATATGCTAGTAAGTTGTAACATATGGAAGGAAGGAAGCATATGGATGTGTGTGGCATGAAGATTTAATAAAATGATAATACAAATCATCCTTCCCAATTATGTAATGCAAAAGTTAGTTATACAAATCATCCTTCCCAATTATACGTTTTGAATTCCATCATATGTGTTTAACAAATATCCTCTAATTCTATCATAAAAGTCTGATAAATCTCCCCAAAGTCACCTTCTGCTGCAAAAATGAACAAGAACATAGTTGAAGTTTCTGAAATTAGATCACAACATCATAAAATGCACGTGCCAACTTTCTTGAGCTTTTTTTTTTTTTTTTTGGCAAAATATGTATGAATACAGCTTGTATAAAGCATTTCAATCAACTGAATTGTGAAGAATTCCTTCCAAGCAATATAATTTAAAAAGAAAAAAATTGAAATACATCGAGCTGTTTACAAACTAATAAAGTGACAGAAGTAGCTTTTGAGGTACAAGCAGCTGTGTGCAAACCAATTGAATTCGTTATGCTACTGAGTTTTTATCATAAAGAGGCCGGCATAAATTACACTTTAAATCACTGTATTGATGAAAATACCACGCCTCGCTGCATTTTCTCCATTCCCCATTTAAATTGGGCTCTTGGTGTTCGCACTTCATATAAGTTGAGCTCTCTTAAGATCTGAAACAACACTACGATCTTCACTTCCTCTTTCATTGTACAAAACCTGCAAAGAGAATAATAAGCTTTAGCTGCAGCTACTGTAACAGGAATTCAGAACTCGTTCTTCTTTCACACAATCATACCTTATCAATAATACCGTATTCAACAGCTTCACTTGGGCTAAAATACTTTGGCCGTCTAATATCTTCCTCAATCTGCTCAGGGGTTTTCCCAATATGCTTTGAGTAGAGATTAACCTGTAAGAAACGAATCCTTGCTCAGAATTAGATGAAACAAGAGCATATATTTTGGAGATAATTCTATTCTAATCTGTGTATACCAGCCAACAGTTCACCTAGTATATGTAGAAGATAATTTATTTACAACTTTATTGCACGTGTTCAGACAGGGCAAAAGTTAAAGTTACATGAAAAATTAAGAGAGAACTTTGGGTTTCTCCATAGGGGTAAAGCTGATTACAGAAAGCCCCAATACTGGGAAGCATACAAAACAAAACTGCCCCTTGGGGAGGGTCCCATATGCAACGAAAGGCATTTCACAGGGTTTTTGCCCTAAATTTATTTCTCTCTTTTTAAATCAATCCTGTAGTAAAACTCTAAAAGAAAGCAAATCATCCAGTAAATCTTCACTGCACATTGGCCAAATATCTTACGAATATATGGTATTACCTCAGTGAGGTTAGGCAGAGCTTAACAAAGGTTTCTGAACGTATATGCAAAAAAAGTTACCATTTACAAGAAAAATGGCCAGTGTTTTCTAATTACACTATGAGACACAAATCTTGAGGATAGTGCACACCGAAAAGTTAATAATGAATAACAGATAGGTTGAGATAATATATAATTTTCAATTCTTACCAACTCTGTCTTGACATTTTTTATTTCTTTTCTTGCAAGATCAACATCTGTTGCTTGACCCTGGAACCTAGCAATAGGCTGCAATATTGAAGCAAAATGCCCTGTTAGAAATGAATGGCATACAATCTAACAAATTCACCGTACCAAAAAGTATCATCCCAATTCAGACTAAGGCTAAGTGTAGTAAACAACTTTATAAAGAATAAATATGAAACCTCTGTAAATAATTAAAAGATGGGAAACAACTTTATAAAGAATAAATATGAAAGTGTAAATAACTAAGGGGAATATTGGAGAAGGATACCTGCTTCATCATAATTGTTGATGATGGTAGAGCAGCACGGTTTCCTCTAGCACCAGCAGCCAAAAGCAAGGCAGCTTCTCCCCAAGCATTGCCAACACAAAGTGTGAAAATTGGTGGCTTAACATATCTAGCCATTGGAAAGATAATATATGTTGTCAATGATGTAACAACTATTTTACATTTGATACAAAGTAATTACTTATAGATTTAAAGTTTAACTTGAATCAGTATCAACAGTAATTATTGATGACAAAAAGAAAAGTAGCAGCTTCCTTAAACTTGAGGCTTGCAAAAGGACATTCTAATAGTTGGTGGCATTCACTGTTTCTCAATCAAACTACGGTTGTCATACAACTGAGAACTCTGAGAAGTTTCCACAAAGAAGTGACCAATTATTATTAATCCCAACTCTTTATGACCCGTAGCCACCTGATATCGAGCCTCTAGAGATGATGATGATCTCCTGAAAGATATCACTAAGGGCAAGAGAGTGTGCCACAATAAACCGAGAAACACCTTCTGTTTCTTTGTAAGTTTTTGTTGACATGAAGGCCTAAGACCAATTCATTAGATGAGATGATGTAATTTGTCGCAGATGTAACATTCTTTTTAACATGTAATACAAATAATGATTTACTGAATTAAAATTACACTTGAATGTCTATCTACAGCATCTTCTGACATGATACAAAGAAACTCAGCAGATTCAAGAGACTTGTGTCCAGTCAAAAGACATTCTAGTAGTTTTCGCCATTGGTGACCAAGTACTCTGCATGAGCATAATTAAGAACAGCCCTTGACATATTCGGTTTATGATTGGTGGCAATGTTCAAGTGCAATGTAGCCTTTTTATGTGTTTTAAGAATTATTAATGGCTGATATCCCATATTTCATGGAAAAGGTACTTTGATGTCTCTCTAGAGTATAACCTAGTTAAAACTAGAGATCTTTATCCGTTCACAATACACAAGAAAAAATATGCATGAGATGTTTTCAGATGGGACAAATAATCTGATAATAAATGTGTTTCACAATAGACCACCCGTGAAACTCCTAACAAGAATTCAGCAACAAAATCAAGGACCTAACCTCATGACATCGTAAATTGCAAAAGCCTCAGTTTCATAACCCAACTTCTCTCCACCCTGAAAGGATGATAAAAAAAATGTTTATATATGTAATCTGAGAAAATATTGAATTGTATGAGCATGAAATATTGAACTTCTGTGAAGCATACAAAAAGAATATAGATGAAAAACTACAGTATAGTCTCCAACCACAAAGAATAGCACACCAGAATTCTAGGGTACAGTTTATTTTTTCACACTTAAAAAAACACAGTATATTGAATATAACAGCCAAAATATAATCAGCATAAGATTCTACTTCATAAACTCTTGCTCAGAAGGTTAGGCAGTTCAGTCTCTAGCATCTTGATAAAGTTCTGAAGAGTGTTATACGAAAGAAAGTACAGTATACCTTTGTTGTTCCGGTGGAATTTATGTATAGGTAAATTGGCTTATCTGCGTCCTCATATTGCAGATAAAGGAACTCTGCTAGGATCAGCTCTGTCACAGATGGTACAAGAGACATGCCCAAGTACACAATTCTATTTTTGTACAGGTAAGAAGCTAGATCTGGAGGAGGTTGCTCCCATGCATTTCCTCTCAAGAAAGGGATAACCTGTTAATGAAAGAAATCATATACTCAGCTAAGCAGTTTCTACAATAAGCATTACAAGTAACTGAGCCACCATCTAAAAAACAATCTTCCTCAAATGAACATGCCAAAGTTTTCATGAATTAAAGTGACATAATATTTACCCAGGTCAAAAACATATTATGCCAGTTTGCCAGACAAGAAAATACTATAGGGGCAAGTCAGAAGAAAATCAATATAAGAAATCAAACAAAGAAACAACATCATCAAATAAAGACAACAAAGCCTTTTGCCAAACTGTGGGATGAGTTAATCATATCCTCTTCTCGCATCCGGCTGTGAACATAGGTGTTAATTTCGTACAACCATATGAAGAGAGAAACATTTTTTTTAAGTGCTAGTACTAAAAAGAAGGGTACCAGTATAGGCATAGAGGTAATAGTTTGAGTTGAAACAGCACTGCTTGAATACTGGAAAGGCTATTTAGTTTCATTAAATATTCATAAACAAAAGTAAGCAAAAATTCAAGTTTCAGTAAGAAACAAAGAAAACATCTAGTAATACAATATCCGACTTGACTTTAATAGCTTCAAAAAATTCCTGGGACCTTGGAAGGAAAATGGTCAGGTATCAGAAAATATTCTGCTGAGTTAAGATGACAAAATTTGAACTAACAGATTCAGCTTTATCTCCTCCTAAATCTAATAAATCCAACTGAGCAAGGTTGGTCAGTATATGAACAACAAGCGCTCCTTTTACAGATTAGTTCAGGACGATTTATCTATCAAACATAATTCTTGACAGTCAGTCTATTCTGAACCAATCACTGATCCCAAGGTTCATGAAAGATTGTAGTAACTGGATAGATGAATATATGTTGTTATTCTTCTACATGGTAGAAGAACATATTGCTACAGAATCCCACATGGTACCCCAAATACAAGCTAAATCTTCCATATCTTATTAAACTATAATAGTTTTTACTCAGTCCATACTTTTGATTAATAAACCTTCCCCCATGTTTTATTGTCACGTCCCTAGTTCATGCTGAATGATAATTAACCTTTCACAAGGCTTCTTATTCAGTTTCATCACTTAATTTCATATCCCTCTAGTTTAGTAACATTTACTAACTTTCCATTCAAAAGGTTACTGCTCTATACTTGTTCTAAAACTGTGTACAAGAAGCAATCAGTTGCTTCAGCTCAAGAAAATACACCTAACGATAAATCCATAAACCTCCAAATTGTATAATCATTCAAAACGCGAATATAACGTTGAAAATGGATTTATTTTTTTTTTCCAAAGTCCCTGTATATCCTCAGCTAGAATAACCAAAGACAAAGGGAATAGCATAATCCAACTAATGAACAACTTTTACTCTGTTATTCACTGAAAAAATGATCCAAATTCGTAATTAGATGGTCGACTTCCGGACCTATTCCGTTGTTGATCAGGTTTTCATTTTTCAACAAATAAAGAAGTTATGTGCACATTCTTTTGGACATAGTTTCAAAACCATATTCCAAACCACACTCTTTTATACTCGACAATCATTCTCAAATTCTAACTAATATATTCCAAAATTATCAAATGAAGAACATAACGGTGATATAAAGAAATCTAAAACTCCTATCACAGATACCCAATTCAATCATATAATAAAATTCTTAGAAAAAATTCGACTTTCCACGTTTCCAAGTATTTCTAGCTCAAAACTAACAAAGAGCAAAGCCCAAACCATTACAATCTCAACTAATCGCTTAAATCAGTAAAAACCCAGATGCTAAAACTCGAAAATGAGCATACCCATTTCAAATCACAGAATAAATTCCACACCCAATACATCAATCAGCCATAAAAACCTTTAAAAAAAAAAGAAAGATAAAAGATTTTTGCTGTAAGATTACCATGGTGACGACACCCCTCTTGCCACGTCGACCAGAGATCGAATGCCTCAACGAAGGAACGCTGAGCTTCTGACCGGTGAGCTCGCCGGAGACGCTGCCGCCGACAAAAGGAGCAACGAAGCTAGTGGAAAGCGAAGCTTTGGTAGAGAATTTGGGGCAAGGGTTTGAGGATCTGGCAGAGATTGTTCTGGCGCCCCGCGAGTGAGTGGAGGTACAGGATAACATGCGGGTCTCGAGAGAGAGCGGGGTAGAAGAGAAGGCGACCTCCATGGCCTTGAGAGAGGAGAGAGAGAGGATAAAGAGGGGAGCTTTTTCGTTTCGGGGAGCTGAGTTCGAGTTTCACTGTTTCCGGAGTTTTTCCCGTGGGATTAGAATCGCTCGCTGAATCGGGCCGGGTCGGGTCGACAGGAGTTGATAAGATTTGCGCTGAGAATCGAGTGGGGTGATGTTTGGCAACTTTGATTATAATTCACTTTGGCTTATAATTCATAAATCTATCTATATCTACATCTATCTATATCTATATCTATCAATGTTGAACATAACGAAAATGGGTTATGTAACCTTGACCTCATGTTAAGGGTTAAGGAAAAAAACGCAAAAAAACGTAATGCATAACGTAGGTTATATTGTTCATTAATTATTTAGATATTTTATAAATACTAACAATTCATAATAACTTTAATACTTAGAATCATCAAACATTTCAAACAAAACATCACAATTATCAAATATAAAAATATAGTATCACAAATTCTTAACAAATGTTAGTCATATATAACTACAATCATCCCAAAAGCATCATCAATAATCAAATATGTTAACATCGTCAAGTTTAAGGCAATAAAAATAAGTCTAAAATAAACCAAACACTTCCAACTCTCAAGTTCTTAACTTTATAAAAATATTCTAATTCCTAATCAAGTTCACTAAATCAACCGAATAAGCATGACTATGTAACAATAGTATGAAATTATATATAGAGATTGTGTGCAAACTTAATTTCACAAAATTTAGCATTAGTAAAACCGAAAACTAAAACCTAATCAAAATAAAAAATAACTGAAAGTAATTATCTCACTAACACAATTAACCCACTAATTAATCACTATACTCTAATTATGTGGTATATCTTAAAAATTATGTTGAATGGTAAAGTAATCGAGCAATAAGTTTGATATGATTTAGGATAAATTGGCAATAGAAAATATTGAAATTTGAAAGATAATTTTAAAATCACCGTTTATTTAAAGGATATAATCTGAGATGCCCAATACATAACTGAAAAATAAAAAATTTACCTCACCAGAGTTGCAGAAGCTGCAGATAGCCGGTGGAGTTTCAGAGGAGGCAAAGAGTTAAAGTTTGGTTTGGAGGAGACGACGAGATCGCATATTCGTAGAAAGAGAATAGGGTGATCAGAACTAAAAGGGGTAGAGTTTAAATAATTTGGATGGTGGAGATGCATCCATGCGTCCTAATTAGAGATGCAATATAACCTAAAAAACCCATGTTAACTGGTCATGTAACGTAACGCACATGTAACGCGATATAACGTGTTTTTCGGGTTAAATAGTTTTAGAGTTAAATGGGTGTGTTACATAACAAGAGGGCACTGTTAAGTTACAAAACGGGTTATAACGGGTTATATAACAGTTTTTAACTATGATCTATATCTATATCTATATCTATATCTATACTAATATAAAAAGAGGTTAGGTGTTAAAACTTTTAATTTCCTTTTTGCCCTCTCAATATTTAATAAACTCTAACTATGCTATTATCTCTAGTTAATCTTTCATTAAATAAATATAACCTCTTATTAATTATGCACATCTTCATCTTTCTAAAGATTTATAATTACCAATAATATTATAACTATTAATAATTTAAAAGTATAAAATAAAATAATTTATAAAATACATATACACAATTATTAGTAATAATCAATTAAATTATTATAATAATTATTTATGAATTATAATAAAAAATTAAAATAATAGTATAAATAGAATAATATATTACTAAATACTATTAAGAATTATATTATAATTCAATGAGCAATAAAATAAATAGAATAAATTTTAAATAGCATAAATAGTGTAATTATTTTAATAATATCACATAATTTATGAATAACACTATTTATTTAGTATTGTATTATTAAATAAATTAAATAAATAATTTAATATTATTTGTAGAGTATTTTCTCAAAGATTATTACATGATACTAAATAATCTATACTTGGTAATGATTGAAAACTAATCTTTTATTAAAAATTTATTTAATATAATAATAGTACTATTAACTAGTGTTATACCATGCATGCCACGGAAATATTTAAAAGATTAGTCTACTTCCATATTTTCAGAGTTGGGTAGGCTTCACTTTATTTACTCTAAATGCTCAAGCAATATGTGCGAAATTAAAGATGCTAAAAAGGAAAACTAATTGAAACATAGTTGGGCATATCTAAGAAATCCCACGAGCTATATCTCCATTTGTCCCTCAGAATCGAAAAATGTGACAAAATATTCTAACCAAACAAAATTTTCTAACCAAACAAATCTGTGTATTCTAAGATTGCTAAAATATTCCATAAATATAAAAATTAACCAAATGCACAATTGTATTGAATCATTTGGCTATATTACAATGTAGTCAATCATCAATCATCTGAAGGGATAATATATAATTCATGTTAAGTTTTTCATGTCAAAGAATGATGATACGATAAATAACTCAATACAATAATAAACCAAGAAGTTTAAAATTAAAAAACAAAGGAAGCAATAGGAGATATTTACCTTCTCATTTAACCTATCCAATATCCAATATCTACATGAACAATCCTTTACCTATGGAAGATGATCAATTGAAAAGAGATCGAGTAATAATTTTATATGCAAAGGCCAATTTTTCTCACATTTTTTCCTTTTATCTTTGGAAGAGCATTTAATTAATGAGGTTTAATCTATTGCAACTGAAATTTAGATTTTGAAGACATTAAATTTTGGGTTTTCCGTTAATAGAATATAGAGGGACAGAGATATAAATGATCATTATTCAAATTTTAGTTTATGAAAATCAGTTACTTTCTAAGAGTAACAATAGAATTTGAAAAGGCTTTAGGTTAACGACTAACAATAGAATCTTGATAATAATATAGTATATTAGTATATTAGCGTTGAAGCCTATATATTTGAAAATTGTTCAAAATTTTAACTAAAGCTGCTAAATGTCATTCTTCTCCTTAAAGCATATATGGTCAAGATTGATGCATAAATAGAGTGCAGCTATGGAATAAGACTTTTTTTGGTATGGAATAAGATAAGACTTTAAAAAGCAAGAATGTGTGTATATTAGCATTTGAGGCGTAATAATAGTAGTTGTAATTAGTATTTGGATTTGAATGGGTTCATGTCGAGGCAAAGAGCTTTTTTGATCATATCACAACTAAATGGATAATTTAAGTTTTACTGTTAATTTTGGGAAAGATATTTTCGTTATTATGAAATTATAAAAGATAAAAGAAGGTACTACCGATAAACGGGCTGGAAGTTAAGGGGGCAGATCCTTCATGATACAATAACATAATTACATGTAAAAGTTCTTAGCATTAATTGGATTTTTATGAAAAGTGATTGCCAAATGGCCAAAAACTCTAGGAAGTTGCCAAGTGGCGAAAGTTCTAAGAAGTTGCCAAGTGGCAATTAAGCGTTTAATTTAGTATATAGTATAGATTGTTAATGATAGTATAATAAAAATTTATAAAATATTTATAGTACTAAATTATTTAAGAGCATAGTTTAAAAAATTAAATTAGATAAATATTTTTATACTATATAGACAAGATAGTTATTTTAATAGTATTACTTGAACTAAGAATTATAATATTAAATAATGTAAATTACAAGAAACCCCATGAACTTTCAAGATTTTGCTATAAATAAACCCTATGAACTTTCAAAATTACACTAAACTTGTAATAACTTTTATTGAAAGCCCTCAATGTCTTTTAGATAAATTACACCAAACCCTAATAACTTTGAAATGCCTTTTATGTTATTTTCCGATTCTAATTTATAGGGTTCTTTGCAAAATTCAAAAGTTATTGGGGTCTTCTTTGAAATAGAAAAGTCATTAGGGTTTAGTATAATTGTGAAAGTTCATATGGGCTGAAAGTTTATAAAGGTTTAGTGTAAGTTACCCTATTAAACAATTATAATGAGAAGTAACTATTGCAATATGTTACGGTATCAAGTGTAACTATCTAAGGAACATCGAAAAAGCTAGCAAGATTAATACAACTTAATTAATTTAGAGTTAAGTTAATAACTTTTAAATTGGAGTGACATATTTAATAGAACTTATAGAATTGGAGTTTATTTCAAAACAATTTTAGATTTGAGGACTTATTTAAAAATGTTAACACTAGGCGATCATTATAAGAAAAATATTCAATTACAATAACTACACAATAATAATTAATTCATACATTTCTTTTAAGCAATCTTATTATACAATTTTATTTATTAACACATAGTTTTACTATTCAATAAAAGATTCAAAACTTAAAACATGTACTTTCACATGCAAAGCACGTGCATTATACTAGTAGAGTATAACTCAAAATATTTGATACATTTAGTGCATTATAATTTATCTTTAATAGTAAAGTATGTCGTAAATGAATACTTATAAGCTATTATTTTTGTCAAAAATCAAAATGACTAAATTGTACTCAATGGGATTAGAAAGAGAAAATGAGGCTAGGATTTCTATGAAATGGTAATGCGTGCGTCAATCTTTTACTTAGTTAAACCTTGTGTCTTATAAGCTACCAAAAAATAGGCTAAAGTTTCATAGATTATTTTTAATGGCTTATAAGCTAAAATTATCCATTTGCCAAACACGTAAAAGTGACTCACTTTGAACAATTAACTTTTTTGTGTGTCAGAAAAAGTTTTGAGGGGTTTTGCGAAATTTACCCCTTCATCTATTCCATTTTTCATCTCAACCCTCAACCCCCTCCCCCTCTCTCAAACCCCAGTTCGCTGCTCTCGTTAATTCTTCAGACGATTGAGCGGAGATCATGGATTCTTCAGCTTCTGGGGAGAAGTCTGAAATCAAAGGAGAAGACCCATCTCCAGATCGAAAGGGGAGAACAAAGAGGCTGGAGTTGATGCATCTCTCTTTGATTATGGTGAATCTGTTGATTTTTATCTTAATTTTGATGTTGGTTTCTATTCTTTTATACTTAAAAACATGTAAAGTTTTAATTTTGACCGCGTGTAGAAATTCTTCTTCATGTGACAATATTGATACACCAAAGTCTTGTATGGATTATATGAGGATATTCGTTAAAAAAACAGTTTATATTGGTAATTCTATTCCAGCATACAGAAATCTATCAAGTTTATGAAAAGATTGTTCCATGATTAAAATCCATCTACTGCATATGTATATGTCTATCATCTTATGGTTGGAGGTGATGGATTGTATATGTAACCAACCAGTTGAGTAATGGTAAAGGCTGAGATCTTTGATCCCATCCAGTTTCTCACCAAATAAATAAATAAATAAATAAATAAATAAAAATCCATCTAGATAATTGCTTCACATTAAACTTTAAGTTGTTGGGTAAATATACATATATAAGACACGCTCATTGAAATAAATAAATAAAATGAATATTTCTTGTTAATTTTAAAGTTTGAAGACACAGGATTTAATACTCCCATTATTATGTTACCATGTTAATTACAAGTATATGAGAAAGAGAAGTTTTTCAGTGATAACGTATGCATAAATTATGCCAGCCTTAAACAATTATAACTAAGGAAATGCTTATTGGGCTCCCATTTCATGCAGGAAATTACTCATAAAATGTATGTCCTAGTAAAGAAAATCCGCTAAGAAGCTTCTTGATGTTCCTATGCAAGTATCTTTTTCTCTAATGTATATGATATAATCATACAATGATTGTATTTTTAAGTCCCAACAATTTGATCCATAAACTATTGTTGCTCTCATAGTTGTCTCGTTATTTTTCCTTTCAATTTCATGGATGTTCTATGATAAGATAAGTGATAAGACTCTAGAAGTGTTTCTCCACATTATCCAGGTTCAATTCTGTGAACCATATCCTTCTTGATCACATCTTGGTAGTTGATTGTTCCTAAATACCTAAAATAGCAAAATTGATTGGTTCATATATATATATATATATATATATATATATATATATATATATATATATTGTTTTATCCGACATTCTCATCCTTTTTCATAGTTATGCTAAATTTACATTTTATTATATCCTGTTATCGTTCTTCTTAATATAAACATCTTAGACTCAAGAGTTTGTTTTCCTTTTTATTTTGAGAATCATTCTATATTGTTTCTATGAGGAATAATGTTGTAGAAGTATTATAGAAAGTCTTTCAAAGTCCATTTAGTCTATTTCAACCAGTATACTGATTTACTGCATAATTCCTTATGCAATATCATAAAACATGTCCGACAAGCTTTCTACCAATCATCAGTTATATTAAAAAAAAAATTGTAAGAATTCTAAATTATCATGTCTTCCAATTTGAGATGTGTGAACCCTCTAAGTCCAAGCCCATGTAGTTGCCATACATACACTTATTACCGCCTAAATAAGCAAATGATGTTGAAATCGCTGCCCTTTCATGTAAGAATGAGGAGGATCTTAAAGGATGTAATAATTAAAAAAGTAGTATTGGATAAAAGGGAAATTTTCAATGTATTATAATGATTAAACTGAATAGATCAAGCATTTATGTTAAAAAATCTTCTATTTTTATAATTACAAAAATAGTATTGGATAAAAGGAAATCGTCAATGTATTATAATGATTAAACTGAATAGATCAATCATTTATGTTAAAAAAATCTTCTAATTTTTTTATATATACTAAAGGTTGATGGTCAGAAGAAATCTTAACATAAGGGTTTCTTGTTTGCCTGCATATCTTATAGTTGCGCGTCCCTTCCAACCTCCTCAACTGACAACCACCTTATTGCAGCTCCACACTTGCAGCTCACAGTTGTTCTTCTATATAATGTTCTCCTAGTTTTTCTTTCTGCTGAATTATTATAGAATATACAGTTGATTATTTTTAATTATTTTTCAATAGTTTTTCATAAGGAAGTTTTTTGTCATATGTAACATTTAAATTTTGTTTGCAACTTCTCCATGTTTTGCAGGTTTTCTCTCTTTAAACAAGAACAATTGAGTGTGGGGAGCCCTCTTAAACAAAGATGTTGAGATACTGTTGATCAAAAATCGTATTAGCAAGATGTAGCCATCTCAACTACGATCATATGCTAAGTTCCCGAATGACAAATAGTTCTTGAATTACGCTATATAAAGATTTTTGGCTAAATCCTGGTCAAGGTGAAGGTGTCAAAGATCTCAAAGAGAGCTAGCTTTACTTTGGTATGGTTTTGTTTGCTACTACTTTCTTGAGCTTCTATCTTTCATTTGCTAGTTTTTTATAGCATTTTTGGTAAATATTGACGTCTAGAAATCTTGGAAGTTTCAAGGTAAAATGCATACGATTACCTCAAACTTTCTGTTGTCCGCAAGTATTTTTTGCATACTTTTAACCATTTATTACCTAAATTTCTTTTCAATGAAAAAAACTTTTGGCGTACACTGTTCAATGTTGATGGCTTATAGAGAATTGTCCATTTTACCCTTAACAAGATTTCTAGGGGGTAATGGGTATGTTTTCTGAAGTTTCAAAAAGTATAAATAACTCATTTTGGAATGGAAAAGAATTAGGGTTTTCCTCCAAAAGGTTTCTCTCCGCCGACCTGAACGTTTGAGGTCCAAAAAAAGAAGAGGAACAAATAGAAGCAGGATCCACTTAGCAATTTTGGCTGGGTAATTTCTTGCCCGAAGGAGGATTCTTCTTAATAATCTAGGATAGATCTGCTTAACAAGGTAATATTTTTTACTGTTTACTTATGTATTTCTTTTTAGGTGAATTGTAATAATTGTTGTAGATTTATTTTGAAAAATCTGTTGTTTTCACGCAAATGGATAAATCCTTCCCTTTCTTTGGAGATACATTGCAATTTTCAGGGTTACCATCTAACCAAAGATCTTAAAGAAAATAGAGACAAAGTTAAGGTTAATTGATGATTTGATGGGAAAGTTTAAACTTTTTTACCTGAAAATAGAAAACTCAGTATTGAAAGTGAATTAGATTAAAATTTTATCTATTAGTCAAACTGTAAGGAGTTTTATGTCCTTGCAAACTGATTAGATGACTTTAAGCTCCTTTGAAGGGAGGATGAGGGTTTTGTAAGCCTCCGCCTGTAATGAATTGGCCTCAGAGAATTATCAAATAATCGTACATCTTGAAGTTTAGTGCCTTGCCAATTCATTATCGTAATGTTCTATGTGGTATTATCTTACTGCCGGTACATTCTGGTTTGTTCTATATTTCTCTTTTTGAGTTAGCTTAACTAAGTAGTGGGTATCATTTTATCCTTGGCTGGGTTTTATATCTTTGTTGTGTTACCCTTGTTTTTCTTTTTCCTTTTGTAGAAGACAGAACCACAGAAAAATGGATTAATACCAATATGAGAATATTCTATAAGTTGTCATTTGGCATTAAAGCAATGGTCAAAATAGTTTCTTTTCCATTAAAAACATTTTTGATTTAATGTCATTTGCTTTTAAGCTTGTTTACAGTTCTATTAAGAACCTTCCTATTCAGTATTTGTGTTGCTGAAGTAAATGAACTTTATGCATTGGAGGCATTCAGATATACTTGTGAAGCCTGCTTTTTCCTATACTCTTTGAAAATGTTCTGTTTGGAATTAGCCTTTTCAAGTTTCTTCATAGTACAAGCTGATAATATTTGATAGGGATCCTTGCAACACTGCCAAGTAATGATATATAAATTTCTTCAAAGGAGAAAGCAAAAAGAAAAAAGCTGCTTAACCAGGAAGCTTTTATGATTATTTTCATTTTGTTCTCCTTCTTTCAATCATTGCCACAATTATCCATTTGTTTGTGAACTATATATATATATATATATATATATATATATATATATATATATATATATATATATATATATATATATATATTATATTCATTTTGTTCTCCTTCTTTCAATCATTGCCACAATTATCCATTTGTTTGCGAACTAGACATGTATACACACACACATACAGTATGGATTTATCTGTAGGGTGAATGGGCTGGTGTGTCCTTCCACAGTCTTGACTGGTGTGTTACTGACATACCCACATCCAAGCAGTCAGCTATGATCTTGGTATGTTGATGATAGGGACTGTAGTATTTTGGTCGTACACAATGTTAGCTACACACCAGCCAAGACCGTATTGTGACACAATAATCCCCATTTACTCTTATTTGTATGGCCTTGTTTTTTGATATGATGATTTTTTGCTAGACAAGGATGATGAATGGAGAGCAACCAAACTTTGGTTTCCAGTGTAAGAAAAGTAAAAATATGGCACCAAGTCACAATCTAATCGATGAACTTCCCCCAGAATGCCTGATGCATATCTTTAGCTTCCTTGAATCCTCCCGGGATCATTGCGCCAGTGCTGCAGTTTGTAGGAAATGGCTTAAGCTTCTCATCGAGTTAATAATACTCAAAGTTAGATCAAGCACCTATGACTTTTCACTTACACTGCCATTGTGTCGTCGACTCGAAGGGAGCTCAGCTAATGACATTACACTTAATAATTTAGGTGTGGGAACCTATCCTCATCATCGCTTGACTTCTCTTTATCTGTGTGAAGGTCCTCTCTTTGCAATCACTGATGATGGCCTAAAGACTATTGCACAATTAAGCCCTATGCTTACTTCTCTTACACTTCACGGTTGCCAGTCCGTGGGAAATTTGGGATTAAAGTCCGTTGCTGAATTTTGCAAACAGCTTGAAAAGCTAGAGCTGATAAACTCATTTATTGATGATCATGGTATCCTACCAATATCTGAGAATTGCTTACATTTGTCCATACTGAGCCTTGAGCACTGTCCGTGCATTAGCAACGAATCACTAATGGCATTTGCAAACAAGTCGTTGCATATTAAGTGCGTCACATTAATAGACTGCCAACTTATTGGAGATTCTGGCATCTTTTCTCTCATATCTAGTCAACCAGAGTTGAAGAGGATCAAGCTTATCTCTATGAATGTCGGTGATGAAGTACTCATAGCAATACAAGAGCATGCACTGGCTTTAAAGGTGTTTTACTTAGAAAAAGGTTCATATCCTAGCGAGAATCACTACTCATGGATCGAGGCAATCGGTAAACTTGATGCAGCTATACCTCGTCCTTTTGCCACTTTTGTAAGAAGGAGCTTGGCCCGCTTAAAGATTTTGGAAATGAGGGGTCATATTTCATTAAGTGATGATTTTTTATTAGCACTGAGCCAAACAACCAAGTTAGTTCAAAGGTTCAAGCTAAAGAAGTGTCGAGGATTCACCTCTGGAGGAATCCTGGCAGCAGTTGCAAACTGGAGCCAGCGCTTAGAGGTATTATCATTGAAGAACTGCATTGTAGTCGGAAAACAAGAAGTGACACGAGAACAAGACTTACAAACCTTCCCATTACTAAGAACCCTCAAATTGATAAAATGCGAAGGAGTTGACGACTGTTTCTTGTCTTCATTAGGGCCAGTGTGCAAGCAAGCGAAGCATGTTAGCTTGGACGGTTTAGAATCTATCACTGACCGAGGACTCCAAGCTCTTGTAAGACAAAACACTGATCACCGACTTCAGTTTTTGCATCTAGATGGCTGTATAGGAATTAGTGATGTGGGGTTATGTTCAGTGCTAAGAACTTCAGGCAAAAATATTGAGTTCTTGAATGTCGATCAGTGCACAAGTATTACTGATCAGAGTTTGATGATGATAGCGGACAAATGTTGGAATCTAAAAACTCTTTGTGCATGCTGCTGCAGAGTTAGCGACAATGGGGTGTTTTATGTGACACGTAATTGTGGGAAAACTACGGAATTTATGTCATTTTCTCGGTGTACGAGGATCACTATGAAAAGTGTGAGTTACATTGAGACAATGAGTACCAGACTTGTGCTTCGTGAACTGATTGGCTGCCCTCAGATTGAGGAGAGGGCCTCCGGCTTACTTTGGTGTCGTAGATAGATCGGAAGGTGAGCCACAGTTACACTCCATAAATTTGCTTTATGTTTTGTTATATTCTGGGTAGCAACTATCTTGAGCAAATCAAATTGGACATGGCTTGTTCACAAGGATATGTTGTTAAGTAATGAACATCATCAAAGTAATATAGCATGTGCCAATATAACTTCTTTTCCTTTGTCTATTATTATATGATTTGGAGAAGTAACTGCATGATTTCATGGTTAGGTAAACAACTTCATGTTAGAAGTCTGCTCTTAATTGGTTGTCCAAAAACACCCTGACATGACATATAGGAATGCAGATTGTTGGAATGACTTTGATGAATTGTTACTCTTTACTACTGCACCAAAACTCCAAAGTATTGAGGGTTGAGGGTCGTGATTTTATATTCTAACATGTACCTGCAGGTAAACGCCCTTTTAATGGGCTGAAACATGGTCTCACGCAGCAGTGTTAGTTTTTTTTAAAATCCACATTTCGTGGTCAGTGGGAATCGAACTTGGGTTGCTTCGGTACCATTTTAAAGTCCATGCCACTGCACCAAAACTCTAAAGATGTGGTGAGGGTTGAGGGTTGTGATTTTATATTTTAACATTTGTAGAGAATAATTAATTTTTGGGCAAATTTCAGTAAATCCCCAATAAGTTTGGCCTTTGGCGTATGACCCTCAAAAAAGTTTGAAAGGTTTGGGAATTCCAGAAAAACCCTCAAAGCGTTTTGATTTTTTTGCACTTAAACCCCATAAGGACGTAAGCTCATATTTGACTTCCCGAACAAGAAATATCACAAACATCATAAAGCAGTCATGGGGATTAAGTGATAAAAATTAAAACATTTCGGGGGGTTCTCTGGAAATCCCAAGCATATTGGGGCTTTAGTGAAATTTACGCTTAATTTTATGATTATTCCCACGCAACCATATCTACTTAAAACAAGATTATAGTGGAGATATTTCAGAAAGGTAAGAAACTTGACGCTAAACTATTATTCTTATAGGCGAGAGGGAAAGATAACGCAAGCACAAAATGGATTAAAGAAGTTAAATAACTTAAGTTCACTTCTTGTTTGGATTTTTCTTCAAATTTCTTGGGTTTTTTTTAATTAGCAGTATATAAGAGTATTTGTTTTTCCATAAAAGTAGAGGTCTAATGCCTGATTTGTTGTTGATTGCAGAGATGCTCAGATATGATTGGTAGAAATCCAGTTCATCGGTTGGGAGTACTGCTGGTTTCAGTGGTGCTAGCTCTTTCTTCATCGGTGGTTTTCTGGAGTTGTCGCCGTTCTCTTTTTGCTGAAGTTTTATTATAGTTTTTCTCCATCAGACAATTAATGGACCTGCCTTTTGTTCTTCTGTTATTTTCATGATGATGATGTTGTTGTTGTGTTGGATTTGCTTGGTTAAACTCTGTGACTTTGATAATGGTAATGTGCTTTGGACTATATATATCCTGTTGTCAATGGTGAACAAGTTGAGCTTGTGTTGATGCTGCTTGCATAGTAGCATGATGAAGCTTTGCAGCAAAAGTAAATCTACTAAAAAATACAGATTTGTTATTGTTGAAATGTTGCAGGTTTCTTCTGTTGCTTTTTGTTTTGGTAAGAACAGGAATATTTATTCCATTTTGATTTTCGGTTCTAGTTTTGAAGAGGGTTGAAAAATTAATTGAATTTTGTGCCTCTAAGATCACTTTTAAATACTATTTAAGGTGAGTACATGCTTATTGAGAGAGCTAATGGCTAAAAGGCATTGACACAAGCTAATGGATTTGCGGTCTCCAATTGCATCCCAAAGTTTCTTAAAACGATTTTAGTGAGTGATATTATGGGGCTCTCATTGGCCTGATATATATAATTTCTTTTCTAATTTTTCGGGCATAGACACCTCTGCATTTACCAAAAAAAAAATGCTCCTCAACTAATTCACGATTTTTTTTCACTTTTCAATCGTGCATTTGTTTTGATTTTTCAATCTCATTTATTTCTTGATAGAGTTTTCTTTAATTCCACTATTGATTCAATAAATTTAGCATTAGCCAGCACAAAATATAATATATTCCGATAAAATAAATTGGTAACAGTCAATTAAAAGTGATAAGAACCCAGAGGAATTTAATTTCCTAGAATATCTCGAGGTTGTACGTTGGAGGCACCCTTAGCCACACCCGGGGTTTGATAACCATATTATGAAGGATTGTGGGAATGTTCCCTCCCCAGACCCAAAAAGGAAGTGAAAAAAAAAAATTTATCAAAAACTTTTATCTTTTCCTGAGAGAAAAGTGATATTTATATAGGAAAGTCTAGACGTTAGTGCTGTTAATTTTGTTTTAATTTATTGATTTTCTTTTTTTTTTAATGAAATTGTTTCTCTGTACCAAAGCACGAGCCAAACAAATAAACCCCGTTTGTAAATAATCCTTCATTTCTACATTTCCAGCCTTAACACTTCCCCTCGTTATCCAAGAACAGAAACAATGAGAACTCTGACCCAATCCCGCTCCCAAAACCTCTTCTTCCCCTTCCAAAACCCTAACCCAATCTCAAAATCCATCCCTAAAACCCTAATAAAACCCTCCCCCTCCTCTTATCTCGCCCCTCCATCCATTACTAGTTGCATCCCAAAATCACAGCAGTCTTGATCTTGATCGCCATCAACAGCAGCAGCAACAGCAGTAGTTTGATAAGTGCAAATCGTTAATATCATATTCTTGTTATGTAACATTTTGATGTTCCTATCTTATCAGTACTTGCAAGCATCTTTGTCTGTGTATGATATAATGAATGTGTTCTTAAACTTTTGAGTTCCCAATAATTTGATCCATAAAGTATCGTTGGTCTTATAGTTATCTCATGTTCTTTTTTTTTTTTAAATTTCATGAATGTTCTATGATCACATAATACTATAGAAGCACTTCTCCACTTTATCCATCTAGGTTTAATTCTATGAAACATATCTTTCTTCGTCGCCTCTTGATACTTGATTGCTCCTAAATACCTAAATTGCAAAAGTGATTTCTTCGATATGTGTTCTTTTTACTAAGTTTGTCCTATTTTCTAATAAAGGATATGAATCATTATGATTATTCACTTAACTAATCAGCACTACATGTACAATTGTATTATTTTTGTATCCTGAGTGTAACAAAATAGTATATTTTTAAGATGGCCTTATCTGTGTAGCCATCTCGTCTCTTATGCCTGTCAGAATATTTTTAAGTTGATAACTTTTTCTACACACATGGTTGGATGGGTCATAGTTTTCGGAAATTGTTGTCTTTGTGTCCATATTGCATCGTACCCGTACCTGTTTCCATGCTTCAAAGTTCATAACTTATGCATAAAGATAAGGAGATGAAAGTAGTTCCAGCATGAGCTATTAGAATATTATCCTTGACTAAATAATCTGTTAAAATAACATAGCAAAACAAGCAAATTACTTTTGTCAGCTTGGTGTTCGCTAAGTTGATTCAGCTAAATTGAAAAGTATTTAAAAAAAAAATCTTTTGGTTCTCCTGAGATTTTGAGAATTCTGGGACTTTCCAAGGAACATATTCGTTCAGCTCACATGTTCAGGAAATTCGAAGCAAGGATCTGAAGTCTTTCTGCTTCAGTGTTGAAAAAAAACCCTGCTTTTGGTTGTTTAAGCGGTCTGCAAAGCAGAAGCGGTGTCCACCACTGTGCTTTCATTGAAAGCAGCCAAAGAAAGTGGATGTGGCCCTTTCTGGTAGAAAATGCAGTAGAAAGCTCGTAAAAGTATTGTTGACTGCTTAACAGTGCTTTAAAAATATAGATATGAGTTTATATTATACCCTTCCTGACCTGGACCCAGACCCATTTTCTTATGTAAAATCCTCTGCTTCTCTCTCTCTCCCCTCTTCCTCTCCACTTTTGCAAATCGAGAGGAAAATAAACCCAAACTCCAACTCTTGCTCCAGCCGCCTAGTCCAATACCTCTGGCCAACTCCGTTGTCTCCCACTAAAAATCTCGTCCAAATTCGCCTCCAAATCCTTCTCCAGCAACCTCCTCCTTAACCATCACCATAACGACATCACTTTCTTTGGAGCTCCTCATCAAAACTTATCATCACTATCTGCAGTCGAAGCCCCTCCACCTCTTTGTCCAGTCGAAGCCACTTCCTCCTTGCAGTAAATTTTACCGACAATACGCTATAAATTATGTCATTAAACTTATTTTAAACAATGATGATAAGAAATAATTGCAGAAGTACATGTACAAGAACACTCATTTCAAGTATGTACTTTTTAATGTGAACTTCATGAAATCGAGAGAACCTGACTTCACCATTCTACTGTTATATAGAAACTTACATAAAATTTGAAGCCCGTTTATGTTCTATTTAAAACGTGGAACAAAATGTTACATGGAAAAGATGTCTCTCCTATATATATATATATATATATATATATATATATATATATATATATATATATATATATATATATATATATATATATATATTTAAAACGTGGAACAAAATGTTACATGGAAAAGATGTCTCCCTATATATATATATATATATATATATATATATATAGAGAGAGAGAGAGAGAGAGATTTTTATATTAGTCTTGATTTTTTATATTAGTCTTGATTTTTTATATTAGTCTTGATTTTTTATATTAGTCTTGATTTTTTATATTAGTCTTGATTTTTTATATTAGTCTTGATTTTTTATATTAGTCTTGATTTTTTATATTAGTCTTGATTTTTTATATTAGTCTTGATTTTTTATATTAGTCTTGATTTTTTATATTAGTCTTGATTTTTTATATTAGTCTTCCAACTCTTTAAGTGATTTGGGTTCAATTGCTCGTTAGAGGCTGAGAATGTTCTGTCATCTTTTTCATTTTTTTGGTGCAACATCAGTTATACCCATATACTTTCAAATCAAAACCCCAAAAAGGCTTAACAGGAGCACAAATTAGGAAACTACTATGCAGCGACAGACTTAAATCTGGTGATTTTGGTTTATTTGATAATTTGGTAATTACCCATCCTTAGTTAACAATTATGCAACTGTGATTAGTAACAATTTAGATCGTAAGTATAACAAAAGCACTAAGTTACTAACTCCTCAAATGATTTGGGAACTAACTCCAAGCTGCAGAGATTTTGGGGCTATTTTCAAATATGAAAGATTTGGGGACTAATTTTAAAGATGAAAGATTTGACTCCGCCAATGCCTTTATACAGTATGAAGTTTAAATTGTTATAACTAAATAAATAAGGTTTGAAAATCAAGGAAGGATACCATGGAAAATTAAACGTTTTGACTTTTGGAAAGTAGTTTTAGTTTTCTTGATGAGCTTTGTTAATCTTAACGTTAGTAGTGAGAAGAGGGATTAAAAATTTTGAATTATTAGACTTGATAGTATTAGTTGGCTTGCCATGCGTCATTGGAACTGATACCTATTTTATATTTTAATCTGAAACTATTGTGTATTGTTTTTATGAGGAATAATGTTGTGAAAAATATTTTAGAAAGTATTTTAGAGTCCAATTGGTCTATTTCGGCCACTATAGCTATGTATGGCATAGTACCTTAGTCTTTAGGCATTGTTACTAGAATATTACAAAACATATCCAGGCAAATTCTCTATCCTCAACAAAGAATATCTCTTCGTAAGAATTCTAAATTATCATATATCTTCCAACTTGAGAAATGTGAACCCGATAAGACTATAAGTCCAAACCCATGTACTTGCCATAAATACATTTACTACCGCCTAAATAAGCAAGTGATGCAGAAATCACTGCCTTTTCACGTAAGATTAACAATCACTGTGATCTTAAGGGATATAACATTTAAAATTAGTGTTGGATAGAAGGGGAAATCTTCAACTAATTATAATGATTAAACTGAATAGACCTAGCATTTGTGTTCAAAAGAATCTCCTATGTTTATATATGCTACAGGTTGATGGTCAGAAGAAATCTCAACTAGGATTTCATAGTAAGTTCCAGAATGACAAATGGTTGAATTACGACATAAAGGTATTTGGCTAAATTCTGGTCAAGGCGAAGGTATCAAAGATCTCAAAGAGAGCTTGCTTTACTTTGGTAAGGTCTTGTTTGCTGCTAATTTCTTGAGCTCTTATCCTTTGTCAACTTTTTTAATAGCATTTTCAGTTAATAGGAAGTCTAATAAGTCTTGGCAGTTTCAAGGTAAAATGCAGAAGGTTCTGTTGTCTTGAGTATTTTAGTGTGTCCTTTTTACCATTTATTTCCTAAATTTATTTTTGAAGAACAGTACTTTTGGCATGCGGTTTTGATGGCTTCTGGAGAATTGTCCATTTTACCCTTAACAAGATTTCTAGGGGTATGTTTCTCGAACTTTTCAAAGGTATAAATATCTCATTTTGGAAAGGAAAAGAATTAGGGTTTTCTCTTAAGGGTATCTCTCCATGACCTGAAAGCTTGATATCAAATACAGAAAAGGAGCAAATAGAAGCAATATTCGACTTATCAAGTGTGAATGCTAGGTAATTTCTTGCCCAAAAGAGGAATTTTTTTTTTGCCCCAAATAATTTTGGATAGATCTGCTTAGCAAGGTAAGATTTTAATATTTACTTTAATGTTTTTGTGTTTAGAGGATGTATCTTTGTATTGATTATTGTATATCTATTTAGAAAAATATGTTTTTCATGCAGATGAAGAAGTCCTTCCCTTTCCTTGGAACTATAGTGCAAATTTTAGGGTCACCATCTAATTGAAAGTCTTAAATAAATTAATCCTTCCCTTTCTTTGGAGATATATTGCAATTTTATAGTCACAATCTAAATGAAGATCTTTAGAGAAAATACAGTCAAAGTTAAGGTTAATTGAGAGGAACCTTTTTCTGCAAATAGAAAAGTCAAAATATTAGAAATTTAAGGTCCTTGTAACTGAATATTGGGGTATTAAGCTCCTCGTAAGGGAGTATGAGGGTTCTTTAAGCATCCTCTTGTAATGAATTGGCTTCTCAGAATAACTGAGGCCAACTATAAAGATTTAAGGTATTAACTTGATGAGCCTTTGTACTAGACCAGATTAATCTAGAATTAGCAGACACATACATCTTGAAATTTAATACATTGCCAGTTCATTATCATAATTGTTCTATGTGGTGTTCCATTGCTCTAGATATATTCTGGTTTGTTGTATTTTTCTCTTGTTGGGGTAGCTTAACTAAGTTGTGGGTGTTACTCTTGTTGCGGTGCTCTTGTTTTCCTTTTCCTTTCTGTAAATGGTAGAACCACACAAAAATTATTAACCAAGGATGAGAAGATCATGTTTACGATGTCATTTAGCATTAAAGCAATAGTTAAAGTATCTTTTTCCAAAATTTTTTATATTTTGATTTAATGTTTCATTTGCTTTAAAATCATGTTTACAATCCTATTAAGAACCTTCCTATTCAGTGCTGTATATTGATGTACTGTTGAAGTTTATGAAATCTATGCATTGAAGGTGTTCAGATATACTTGTGAAGCCTGAATATAATTTATTCCCTTCGAGATGGGGAGCCTATACACATGTCGACAATATTTGATATGATCGTTGCAACACTGTTGCAACACTGACAAGTAATGATATATAATTTATTCAAAGGAGAAAGCAAATGAAAGAGGGGGAAAATAGCTGCTTAAGCAGCAAGCTTTTATGATTATTTTCTATTCGTTCTCCCTTTTTCAATCATCGTAACAAGCATCCATTTGTTTTGTGGACCATAAATATTAATTCCATGGGTTTATTTGTAGAGTGGAGGCTGGTGTGTTGTTGACATGATACAACAGTCTCCATCTACTCCAATTTGTATACCCTTGATTTTGATATGATGATTTTTTGCTTGACAAGGATGATAAGCGGAGAGCCGCCAAAGTTTGGTTTCGAGTGTAAGAATAATAAAAATATGGCAGAAAGTCATGATCTAATCAACAAACTCCCCCCAGAGTGCCTGATGCACATCTTCAGCTTCCTTGAATTGTCACGGGATCACTGTGCCAGTGCTGCAGTATGTAGGAACTGGCTGAAGCTTCTGGTTGAGTTGGTTATTCTCAAAGTTAGATCAATCACTTATGACTATTCGGTCACTATACCATTGTGTCGTTGACTCGAAGGGAGGTCAGCTAATGATATTACACTTACTAATTTAGGTGTGGGGACCTATCCTCTTCATCACTTGACTTCTCTTTATCTTTGCGAAGTTCCTTTTTTTGGGATCACCGATGATGGCCTAAGGATTATTGCACAACTAAGCCCCATGCTTGCTTCTCTTACTCTTCAGAACTGTCATTCCGTGGGAAATGTGGGATTAAAGTCTGTTGCTGAATTTTGCAAACAGCTTGAAAAGCTAGAGCTGATAAATTCATTTATTGATGATGAAGGGATCATGCCAATAGCTGAGAATTGCTTACATTTGTCTGCACTGAGCCTAGAGCATTGTCCTCAGATTAGCAATGTATCGCTGATGGCATTTGCAAACAAGTCTTTGCATCTTAAGTCCATCACCTTAAGAGACTGCATACTTATTGAAGATTCTGGTATCTTTTCTCTCATATCTAGTCAACCAGAGTTGATGAGGATCAAACTTATCTCTATGAATGTCAGTAATGAAGTTCTCAAAGCAATAGAAGAGCATGGACGGGCTTTAAAGGTGTTTTACTTGGAAAAAGTTTCATATCCGGGTGAGAATCTTTATCAATGGATTGAAGCAATTGGAAATCATGAAGCAGTTATTCCTCCTCCTTATGCCAGTTTTACAATAAGTAGCCTGGCCCGCTTAGAGATTTTGGAAATGGAGAGTCATATTTCGTTAAGTGATGATTTTCTATTAGCACTGAGCCAAACAACGAAGTTTCTGCAAAAATTCAAGCTAAAGAAGTGTCGGGGATTCACCTCTGGAGGAATTCTTGCAGCAGTCGCAAACTGGAGCCAACGTTTGGAGGTAATATCATTGAATAACTGCATTATAGTCGGTAAACAAGAAGTGACACAAGAACAAGCCTTTCAGAACTTCCCATCATTTAGAACCCTCAAATTGATAAAATGTGGAGGAGTTGATGACTGCTTCTTATCTTCATTAGGGCCTGTGTGCAAGCAAGCGAAGCATATTACCTTGGATGAGATAGATTCTATCACTGACCGAGGACTTCAAGCTCTTGTAAGACACAACGCTGATCACTTGCTTCAGTTCTTACATCTGGATGGCTGTATAGGAATCAGTGATGTGGGTTTATGTTCAGTTCTAAGAACTTCAGGCAGAAATATCCAGTTCTTGACTGTGGATGATTGCACAGTATTACTGATCAGAGTTTGATGACGATGGCAGAGAACTGTGGGAAATTAAAAACTCTTTTTGCATCCGGCTGCAGAGTCAGTGACAATGGGGTGTTTTCTGTGATATTTAATTGTGGAAAAACTATAGAAACTATGTCATTTTCTCAGTGTACAAGGACCACTAGCAAAACTGTGAGTTATATTGAGACAATGGGTACCAGACTTGTGTTTCAGCTGCCCTCAGATTGACGGAAGGCCTCCGACTTACTTTGGATTCAATAGCTAGATCGAGAGGTGAGCCACTATTACAATTCATAAACTTGCTCTATTTTTTCGCTTAATATTCTGAGTATCGGCTATCTTGAGCAAATCAAATAGGACATGGTTTGTCCACTAGGATATGTTGTTGAGTACTAAACTGTCGTCAGGGAAGTTTGAATTGGAGGAAGCCATCATATCATGTACCAAGTATAAATATTTCCTTTTCTTCTTTTATGGCTGGAAAAGAAATTGTAGAACTTTATGGTTGAACATAGTATTCAAGTTTCATGAACATAGTCTGTTGTTCGTAGGTTGCATTATAGTACACCCTGATATAATATAGGACAACAGAATAGTTTTTGGATATCGGTCCCTTTAATCTTCAATAATTCCATATTAGTCCCTCAAATCTTTGAAATTGCTCGTAAGTCCCTCAAACCTAAGGTGTCTTGCAAATTGGTTCCTCAATAACCAATATGGCCTCAGCTTATGTCCCCTCCACACCCCTCAAAACCTATGCTCACAGAAACATAAGTTGAGTGCATTTGGACATTGAGGAGCCAATTTGCAAGACCCTCAGGATTTAAGAACTTATGAGCAGTTTCAAACATTTAAGGGCTATTAGAGAATTGTTGAAGATTTGAGGGATAAAATGCAATTATCCCAAAGAGAATGTTGGAGTGACTTGATGAACTGTCACAGAGAATTGTTGATTTTATAATATTTTTCCAACAACAATAGCTAATTAAGACCAGATTATAGTGGAGATATTCCAGAAAAGTGAGCATTTTGACTAAACTATTATTCTTATGGGTGAATGAAAAATAATATGAGGATAAATAGATTAAAGAACTTGTGAGCTTAAAGACCTCCAGGAGCAATTTGGTCATTGTTTGAGTTCAGTCTTGTTCGGAATTTCTTCAAATCTTGTGGGTTTTTAGTGAACAATATAATAAAGTTGTTTTTCTCGTCAGAAAATACGAGACTAATGCTGATTTTCTGTTGATGGCAGAGTGCTCACATATGATCCGATGAAATCTAGCACATCCACTGGGAGTTCTGCTGGTTTTGGTGGTGATAACCCTTTCTCCATCTATGGTTTCTGGAGTTGTTGCTGTTGGTGTCCTTTTGCTTAGGTTTTACTGTGGTGCTTTTCTTCAGACAATTGATGGACGTGCCTTTGCTTCTGTTATTTTGGTTATCTTGTGGTGGTTGTTGTTGTGTGTTGGATTTGCTTGTTTAGACCCTTCGACTTTAATATGTTAATGTGCTTTGGATTATATCCTGTTGTCAAAGGTGAAGAAGCTGGTATTTTTTTTTTTTTATCTGAGTCTTCGTATTATCATGCTGTTTGCAAGGTACCATGATGGAGCTTGCAGCAAAACTAATTCTAGGAAAGAATGCAGATTTGTGGCTAAACATAGTGGAGGAGGTAGTCCTTGGTTGGATGAAAGAAAAAGATTGTTGTTGTTGTTGTTGTTGTTGAGAGAATGCAGGTTTCTGTGGAGATAATTTCCGAGGTATCTGCATTTACTTTGTGATTCGGTAAGAGAAGGGATGCTCTATGCCATTAAACTTATTTTAAACAATGATGATAAGAAATAATTGCAGAAGTACATGTACAAGAACACTCATTTCAAGTATGTACTTTTAATGTGAACTTCATGAAATCGAGAGAACCTGACTTCACCATTCTACTGTTATATAGAAACTTACATAAAATTTGAAGCCGTTTATGTTCTATTTAAAGCGTGGAACAAAATGTTACATGGAAAAGATGTCTCTCCCTATATATATATATATATATATATATATATATATATATATATATATATATATATATATATATATATATATATATATATATATTTAAAGCGTGGAACAAAATGTTACATGGAAAAGATGTCTCTCCCTATATATATATATATATATATATATATATATATATATATAGAGAGAGAGAGAGAGAATATGGAGGAACTTGGTGCAATTTCTGGTAGTGATATGGCAATTAAGCCCACACATTCAGTGAGGAGAGAGAATTATTTTTAAAGTTACATGTGTGGGCTAGAATTGTCCACATCACTACCAAGTTCCTTTGAGGAACTTGGTACATATTCCATTTTCACACACATATATATATATATATATATATATATATATATATATATATATATATATATATATATATATATATATATAGAGAGAGAGAGATTTTTTATATTAGTCTTGATTTTTTATATTAGTCTTCCAACTCTTTAAGTGATTTGGGTTCAATTGCTCTTGTTAGAGGCTGAGAATGTTCTGTCATCTTTTTCATTTTTTTGGTGCAACATCAGTTATACCCATATACTTTCAAATCAAAACCCCAAAAAAGGCTTAACAGGAGCACAAATTAGGAAACTACTATGCAACGACAGACTTAAATCTGGTGATTTTGGTTTATTTGATAATTTGGTAATTACCCATCCTTAGTTAACAATTATGCAACTGTGATTAGTAACAATTTAGATCGTAAGTATAACAAAAGCACTAAGTTACTAACTCCTCAAATGATTTGGGGAACTAACTCCAAGCTGCAGAGATTTTGGGGGCTATTTTCAAATATGAAAGATTTGGGGGACTAATTTTAAAGATGAAAGATTTGACTCCGCCAATGCCTTTATACAGTATGAAGTTTAAATTGTTATAACTAAATAAATAAGGTTTGAAAATCAAGGAAGGATACCATGGAAAATTAAAGGTTTTGATTTTTGGAAAGTAGTTTTAGTTTTCTTGATGAGCTTTGTTAATCTTAACGTTAGTAGTGAGAAGAGGGATTAAAATTTTGAATTATTACACTTGATAGTATTAGTTGGCTTGCCATCGTCATTGGAACTGATACCTATTTTATATTTTAATCTGAAACTATTGTGTATTGTTTTTATGAGGAATAATGTTGTGAAAATATTTTAGAAAGTATTTTAGAGTCCAATTGGTCTATTTCGCCACTATAGCTATGTATGGCATAGTAACTTAGTCTTTAGGCATTGTTACTAGAATATTACAAAACATATCCAGGCAAATTCTCTATCCTCAACAAAGAATATCTCTTCGTAAGAATTCTAAATTATCATATATCTTCCAACTTGAGAAATGTGAACCCGATAAGACTATAAGTCCAAACCCATGTACTTGCCATAAATACATTTACTACCGCCTAAATAAGCAAGTGATGCAGAAATCACTGCCTTTTCACGTAAGATTAACAATCACTGTGATCTTAAAGGATATAACATTTAAAATTAGTGTTGGATAGAAGGGGAAATCTTCAACGAATTATAATGATTAAACTGAATAGACCTGACATTTGTGTTCAAAAGAATCTCCTATGTTTATATATGCTACAGGTTGATGGTCAGAAGAAATCTCAACTAGGATTTCATAGTAAGTTCCAGAATGACAAATGGTTGAATTACGCGACATAAAGGTATTTGGCTAAATTCTGGTCAAGGCGAAGGTATCAAAGATCTCAAAGAGAGCTTGCTTTACTTTGGTAAGGTCTTGTTTGCTGCTAATTTCTTGAGCTCTTATCCTTTGTTAACTTTTTTTTAATAGCATTTTCGTTAATAGGAAGTCTAATAAGTCTTGGCAGTTTCAAGGTAAAATGCAGAAGGTTCTGTTGTCTTCGAGTATTTTAGTGTGTCCTTTTTTACCATTTATTTCCTAAATTTATTTTTGAAGAACAGTACTTTTTGGCATGCGGTTTTGATGGCTTCTGGAGAATTGTCCATTTTACCCTTAACAAGATTTCTAGGGGGTATGTTTCTCCGAACTTTTCAAAGGTATAAATATCTCATTTTGGAAAGGAAAAGAATTAGGGTTTTCTCTTAAGGGTATCTCTCCGCCGACCTGAAAGCTTGATATCAAATACAGAAAAGGAGCAAATAGAAGCAATATTCGACTTATCAAGTGTGAATGCTAGGTAATTTCTTGCCCAAAAGAGGAATTTTTTTTTTGCCCCAAATAATTTTGGATAGATCTGCTTAGCAAGGTAAGATTTTAATATTTACTTTAATGTTTTTGTGTTTAGAGGATGTATCTTTGTATTGATTATTGTATATCTATTTAGAAAAATATGTTTTTCATGCAGATGAAGAAGTCCTTCCCTTTCCTTGGAACTATAGTGCAAATTTTAGGGTCACCATCTAATTGAAAGTCTTAAATAACTTAATCCTTCCCTTTCTTTGGAGATATATTGCAATTTTATAGTCACAATCTAAATGAAGATCTTTAAAGAAAATACAGTCAAAGTTAAGGTTAATTGAGAGGAACATTTTTCTGCAAATAGAAAAGTCAAAATATTAGAAATTTAAGGTCCTTGTAACTGAATATTGGGGTATTAAGCTCCTCGTAAGGGAGTATGAGGGTTCTTTAAGCATCCTCTTGTAATGAATTGGCTTCTCAGAATAACTGAGGCCAACTATAAAGATTTAAGGTATTAACTTGATGAGCCTTTGTACTAGACCAGATTAATCTAGAATTAGCAGACACATACATCTTGAAATTTAATACATTGCCAGTTCATTATCATAATTGTTCTATGTGGTGTTCCATTGCTCTAGATATATTCTGGTTTGTTGTATTTTTCTCTTGTTGGGGTAGCTTAACTAAGTTGTGGGTGTTACTCTTGTTGCGGTGCTCTTGTTTTCCTTTTCCCTTTCTGTAAATGGTAGAACCACACAAAAATTATTAACCAAGGATGAGAAGATCATGTTTACAATGTCATTTAGCATTAAAGCAATAGTTAAAGTATCTTTTTCCAAAATTTTTTATATTTTGATTTAATGTTTCATTTGCTTTAAAATCATGTTTACAATCCTATTAAGAACCTTCCTATTCAGTGCTGTATATTGATGTACTGTTGAAGTTTATGAAATCTATGCATTGAAGGTGTTCAGATATACTTGTGAAGCCTGAATATAATTTATTCCCCTTCGAGATGGGGAGCTTATACACATGCCGACAGTATTTGATAAGGATCGTTGCAACACTGTTGCAACACTGACAAGTAATGATACATAATTTATTCAAAGGAGAAAGCAAATGAAAGAGGGGGAAAATAGCTGCTTAAGCAGCAAGCTTTTATGATTATTTTCTATTCGTTCTCCCTTTTTCAATCATCGTAACAAGCATCCATTTGTTTTGTGGACCATAAATATTAATTCTATGGGTTTATTTGTAGAGTGGAGGCTGGTGTGTTGTTGACATGATACAACAGTCTCCATCTACTCCAATTTGTATACCCTTGATTTTGATATGATGATTTTTTGCTTGACAAGGATGATAAGCGGAGAGCCGCCAAAGTTTGGTTTCGAGTGTAAGAATAATAAAAATATGGCAGAAAGTCATGATCTAATCAACAAACTCCCCCCAGAGTGCCTGGTGCACATCTTCAGCTTCCTTGAATTGTCACGGGATCACTGTGCCAGTGCTGCAGTATGTAGGAACTGGCTGAAGCTTCTGGTTGAGTTGATTATTCTCAAAGTTAGATCAATCACTTATGACTATTCGGTCACTATACCATTGTGTCGTTGACTCGAAGGGAGGTCAGCTAATGATATTACACTTACTAATTTAGGTGTGGGGACCTATCCTCTTCATCACTTGACTTCTCTTTATCTTTGCGAAGTTCCTTTTTGGGATCACCGATGATGGCCTAAGGATTATTGCACAACTAAGCCCCATGCTTGCTTCTCTTACTCTTCAGAACTGTCATTCCGTGGGAAATGTGGGATTAAAGTCTGTTGCTGAATTTTGCAAACAGCTTGAAAAGCTAGAGCTGATAAATTCGTTTATTGATGATGAAGGGATCATGCCAATAGCTGAGAATTGCTTACATTTGTCTGCACTGAGCCTAGAGCATTGTCCTCAGATTAGCAATGTATCGCTGATGGCATTTGCAAACAAGTCTTTGCATCTTAAGTCCACCACCTTAAGAGACTGCATACTTATTGAAGATTCTGGAATCTTTTCTCTCATATCTAGACAACCAGAGTTGATGAGGATCAAACTTATCTCTATGAATGTCAGTAATGAAGTTCTCAAAGCAATAGAAGAGCATGGACGGGCTTTAAAGATGTTTTACTTGGAAAAAGTTTCATATCCGGGTGAGAATCTATATCAATGGATTGAAGCAATTGGAAATCATGAAGCAGTTATTCCTCCTCCTTATGCCAGTTTACAATAAGTAGCCTGGCCCGCTTAGAGATTTTGGAAATGGAGAGTCATATTTCGTTAAGTGATTATTTTCTTTTAGCACTGAGCCAAACAACGAAGTTTCTGCAAAAATTCAAGCTAAAGAAGTGTCGGGGATTCACCTCTGGAGGAATTCTTTCAGCAGTCGCAAACTGGAGCCAACATTTGGAGGTAATATCATTGAATAACTGCATTATAGTCGGTAAACAAGAAGTGACACAAGAACAAGCCTTTCAGAACTTCCCATCATTTAGAACCCTCAAATTGATAAAATGTGGAGGAGTTGATGACTGCTTCTTATCTTCATTAGGGCCTGTGTGCAAGCAAGCGAAGCATATTACCTTGGATGAGATAGATTCTATCACTGACCGAGGACTTCAAGCTCTTGTAAGACACAACGCTGATCACTTGCTTCAGTTCTTACATCTGGATGGCTGTATAGGAATCAGTGATGTGGGTTTATGTTCAGTTCTAAGAACTTCAGGCAGAAATATCCAGTTCTTGACTGTGGATGATTGCACGAGTATTACTGATCAGAGTTTGATGACGATGGCAGAGAACTGTGGGAAATGAAAAACTCTTTTTGCATCCGGCTGCAGAGTCAGTGACAATGGGGTGTTTTCTGTGATATTTAATTGTGGAAAAACTATAGAAACTATGTCATTTTCTCAGTGTACAAGGACCACTAGCAAAACTGTGAGTTATATTGAGACAATGGGTACCAGACTTGTGTTTCAGCTGCCCTCAGATTGACGGGAAGGCCTCCGACTTACTTTGGATTCAATAGCTAGATCGAGAGGTGAGCCACTATTACAATTCATAAACTTGCTCTATTTTTTTCGCTTAATATTCTGAGTATCGGCTATCTTGAGCAAATCAAATAGGACATGGTTTGTCCACTAGGATATGTTGTTGAGTACTAAACTGTCGTCAGGGAAGTTTGAATTGGAGGAAGCCATCATATCATGTACCAAGTATAAATATTTCCTTTTCTTCTTTTATGGCTGGAAAAGAAATTGTAGAACTTTTATGGTTGAACATAGTATTCAAGTTTCATGAACATAGTCTGTTGTTCGTAGGTTGCATTATAGTACACCCTGATATAATATAGGACAACAGAATAGTTTTTTGGATATCGGTCCCTTTAATCTTCAATAATTCCATATTAGTCCCTCAAATCTTTGAAATTGCTCGTAAGTCCCTCAAACCTAAGGTGTCTTGCAAATTGGTTCCTCAATAACCAATATGGCCTCAGCTTATGTCCCCTCCACACCCCTTTCAAAACCTATGCTCACAGAAACATAAGTTGAGTGCATTTGGACATTGAGGAGCCAATTTGCAAGACCCCTCAGGATTTAAGAACTTATGAGCAGTTTCAAACATTTAAGGGGCTATTAGAGAATTGTTGAAGATTTGAGGGATAAAATGCAGTTATCCCAAAGAGAATGTTGGAGTGACTTGATGAACTGTCACAGAGAATTGTTGATTTTATAATATTTTTTCCAACAACAATAGCTAATTAAGACCAGATTATAGTGGAGATATTCCAGAAAAGTGAGCATTTTGACTAAACTATTATTCTTATGGGTGAATGAAAAATAATATGAGGATAAATAGATTAAAGAACTTGTGAGCTTAAGACCTCCAGGAGCAATTTGGTCATTGTTTGAGTTCAGTCTTGTTCGGAATTTCTTCAAATCTTGTGGGTTTTTAGTGAACAATATAATAAAGTTGTTTTTCTCGTCAGAAAATACGAGACTAATGCTGATTTTCTGTTGATGGCAGAGTGCTCACATATGATCCGATGAAATCTAGCACATCCACTGGGAGTTCTGCTGGTTTTGGTGGTGATAACCCTTTCTCCATCTATGGTTTCTGGAGTTGTTGCTGTTGGTGTCCTTTTGCTTAGGTTTTACTGTGGTGCTTTTCTTCAGACAATTGATGGACATGCCTTTGCTTCTGTTATTTTGGTTATCTTGTGGTGGTTGTTGTTGTGTGTTGGATTTGCTTGTTTAGACCCTTCGACTTTAATATGTTAATGTGCTTTGGATTATATCCTGTTGTCAAAGGTGAAGAAGCTGGTATTTTTTTTTTTTTATCTGAGTCTTCGTATTATCATGCTGTTTGCATGGTACCATGATGGAGCTTGCAGCAAAACTAATTCTAGGAAAGAATGCAGATTTGTGGCTAAACATAGTGGAGGAGGTAGTCCTTGGTTGGATGAAAGAAAAAGATTGTTGTTGTTGTTGTTGTTGAGAGAATGCAGGTTTCTGTGGAGATAATTTCCGAGGTATCTGCATTTACTTTGTGATTCGGTAAGAGAAGGGATGCTCTATGCCATTTTGATTTTTGATCCTAGATGAAAAGTATCTCTGATTGTGATGCCATTTTGATCTCCAAGTTACTGCAATATTTAGGTTTGGGAGGGATATCATTAACTGTAAGCGCGATTTTTTGTGTTGCTTCATGTTCTTGGTTGCACGCACATCCATATCGTTAGTTATAATGTGGTTATGTTGATGATCCAGATTGTGAAAAGGTTTGATACCAATGTTAGCGACATACCAATCAAGAGCATGAGGGGACATACCGGCCTCTGTTTACTCTAATTAAAGAAAATAATATCACTTTTAGTAATGTTTTAAGGTTAGTACATGCCTATTGAGAAACATAATTAAAAAATTATTACTTCTCAATTAATACAACATCTTCGATTTTAGTTGTGTTTTTCTTTTGACTTTTTAAACTAAAACTTACCTATGTCTTGATGGAGTTTTCTATTAATTTCACTATTTGTTCCCACAAATCAGCATTTGGCTTCATAAAATATGGTCTTCTGGGTCAGAAAAAATTTGTAAGAATGTCTCTAATTAAAAGTGATCAAAGAAGATACAAGTCAAGAATCAGTCATAGTTTAATGATAACCAAAGTAACTTAAAGGATGTGAACTCTGCAAAATCATCTTTTAACTAACCGTTTCAACCATTAATCACATTTTAATTTATCTATCATTACCATTTTCTGGGTTATTTAACCAATTTCAAACTTGGGCTCAGCCCAATAGAGCATTAGGCCCTTTAAGACAGCCCACTTATAAATATCCTTCATTTTTAGCTAACTCTTCCCTCGTTATCCAAAGCAGAGACCATGAGAGCTTTGATCCAATCCCACTCCCAAAATCTCTTCTTACCCTTCAAAAACCCTAATCCACTCCCAAAACCCACCTCCAAAACCCTAATAAAACCCTCTCCCTCCTCTTCTCCCATCCCTCCATTGCGAGTTTCAACCCAAAATCACAGCAATCTCCATCTTGACCACCATCATCATCATCAGCAGCAGCAGCACAAGGACCTCCTGGTTGAGACTTTTCACTATAACAAGATCCTCAAAGATTTGATCGAAGAGGTTTCGATCGAGGGATCGAACCCGGTCGGGATTCTTGAGAGGGATGGGGATTGGAGTAAGGAGCAGCTCTGGGCTGCGGTTGTGCTACTGTTGGAGGAAGAGAGAGTCGAAGAGGCGATTCAGGTTTCGATTTTTTATTTTTATTTTTTCCTTTGAGAAGATATAATATTTAATATTTAATGCTTTGTAATCTGTTAAACTATTTGGTTAATTTAGTTGTTAAAAATTATTTGTGTAGTTTTGGGTTCTTATGATATGTAGGAATTTGGCATATGGAATTTTTACCGCAAACATTTTGAGATTATTTAATGGACTTATATTGATCTTATGAGTGAGCCATTTGAGCCCTGGGTCTGGGCTTCCCATTGTGTCATTTTTCAATAATTTCCTTGGTTTTTTGAATTGCTTCACATGATGATGGATGGCTTACGGGATGAGAGGGTGCAAGTTCATTATATTAGACATGAATACCACTTGATATTGATAGTTTCATATGTCCACTCATTATTATCATATTCTTGTTATGTGATTGTGCTAGTTAGTCTTAGTCTAATGATGAATTGTCTGACAAGTGCATTGTTCAATATGATAATTGAAAATAGCAAATGTTGATCATAGTTTAGGGGAACGTGTTTTCCATGAAATTTCAATTTTTTAAAAATAACTGAATATGTTCTCTTGTCCATAAAATTGAGGTCTTCATTTATATGATACACAGGTGTTTGATTCGTGGAAAAACAAAGAAACATCTCGAATCGCTGATGCCAACTACATGAAAATCATACATCTATTGTGTGAAAGAAATTACATGGAAAGAGCACTCTCAACCCTCCATGACATGGAGAAGCATTGTGTTGTCCCTTCTTTGCCAATCTACAATGATATAATTCATGGATTTGCGAGAAAGAAAGAGTTTGATAAGTCAAGAAACATGCTGATTAAAATGGTAGAGGTTGGTTTGCTGCCTACAGCTGAAACATATAATGGGCTTATTCGAGCTTATGGAGATTATAAATTGTATGATGAGATGAGTAAGTGTGTGAAGGAGATGGAATCAAAAGGATGTTTTCCAAATGAGGTTACCTATAATTTTTTACTTGAAGAATATGCTCGAGGAGGACTTTTTGAAAGAATGGAAAGAGTGTATAGAACTCTCCAATCAAAAAGAATGAACTTGCAGCCTCACACTTTGCTCACAATGCTGGAGGCTTATGCTGATCTGGGGATCTTGGAAAAAATGGAGAAAATGTTCCGCAGATTTTTGCATTCAGAAGCATTTATGAAGGAAAATCTAATAAGAAAGTTGGCTATGGTTTACATAGAGCATCATCGGTTTGTTCGGTTAGAAGAGTTTGGGAATGAGATCAGTTCCAGAACTGGTAGAACCGATATTGTTTGGTGCATTCTCCTCCTTGCTTCTGCTTGTCTCTTGAGCCGAAAGGGTGTAGAATCTGTTGTTAGGGAAATGGATACAGCAAAAGTTGAGTTTATATTAACCCATACAAATATTCTCGGGCTGTTTTATCTTAAAATCAATGACTTCAAGGCTTTAAATGGTGCACTTTCTCGGATTGAAATGCACAAATTGAAACCGGATATGATGACTTTTGGAATTCTTTTTGATGCTTGTAAGATTGGGTATAATGGCACCCGTGTGTTGGAAGTATGGAAAAGAAATGGTTATCTAGAAAGAGCAGTGGAAATGAACACGGATCCTCTAGTTTTGGGTGCTTTTGGCAAAGGGTCTTTCATCAGGAATTGTGAGAAGACATACTCCTCTCTTAAATATAAAGGGAAAGAAAGAAAATTATGGACTTATGGGAAGCTAATCAGCTTAGTTTTTGGAGGGAGAAAAGATGGACAAGATAATCTATTGCAAGCTGGAAAGAGTTGAAGGAAAGTCTCATGTATGTACCAAACATTATATTTTCTTTAGGCCATGTGATCTCTTCCTTAGCTAGTAAATGTCTTATATGGTCAATAGTTGGACACTTTCGAGAAAGGAAGCTGCACTGAAGCTATAAATGATTGATCAGGATTCAGGACAGACTGAAGAAGGAGCCACAGATGCATATAACTGATGGTCTTGAGTAAGCTGATTCTACTTCCAGCTATCTTTGTTTCTTTGATGTCCTATGCAATAACTATTTTCTGTTGTTTATGTTATTAAGCCTTTTTTGCCGGTATGAATTTGTATTGGCTTCTAGGAGCTAACATCACTAGAAAATTATCAGGCTTTGCTGTTTTTCAGTTATATGTAAAATTCTCTGAATTGTGAAACATAGTCTTCTTACCAAAATATCCATCAAACGGCCGCATCTTTGTTAAACGAAAGTTGCATTCTCAAATATAAAAAAGAAACTATCTCTTCTTGATCTGAAAACACAAGGGGGGAAGAAGAGCTATATGTCAAAGTTAAACTATTGGGAATGCTAATTTTTTGTTTTGCACAAGTTACTTTCCCCATGAATGTTTATTATTACAGGAGATTGTGTTTTGAGTTCAGTGTAAGAATACTAGAGAAACATGTGCAACTGATCTGATGATACATGGTTTCTACTTGTAAACTTCAGAATCGTAGTTCTTTTACTACTATGGCATTTACTTCTTTAGTGTGCTATTTAGTTTTTTTATTTTTTATTTTTTATTTGTTTACATTTATACTTGTTTGAAGGCAAGACCGACTGAATAATTTACCTCTTTCTGGGCAGTGAAGATCATTAAACAAATTATATTCCATGTAGCAAGTTCTGTATTAAGCATTTAAGAGACGTTTAAATTTATTAATGTTCCTCAAGGCATCATCAGGCTCAACTGATCAGGGTAGGCTCATAAGCGAACATCAGGAATTCCTTACTCCAAGCCCCTACAAACATAGAACAATTATAGTTTATGATTCTCATTTGAGTTGGTTTGTTGATCTTGACTGTATCCAGATACTATCATGGTCAACGTCTTTCACCTCAAAATGGTTTATGGTTCTAAACTCTCCTGTTTGGTGTTAAGTGTCTTGTCAAATATTCTAACTATTGCTTTCTTTTTAAGGGGGGCCATCATGTAACCATATCTTTAAGATTCTCACCTCCATAGAATCTGTAAGAAAATTTGTGGTGCTTCAGGTAATGTGTTGATGAATGAATTAGTGTCCTATGTGGTTCGGTAGATGGTAACTCATTCACAGTAGTTCAAGTCTAACACGGTCAAAATTAGTCCTCTTCTCAATGATAAAATTTGCAATTTACCTCTAATAGGAAACAAATACTGAACTTCTAAAGCTATCACATTGATGATTTCTAAATACAGGTTATAAGCTTTGGCATTATTCTCCTTAAACATGAAAAGTAGATAAAATGTATAACAATGAGTTGAGCTGGTCAGAATATGTGGTATTTGCTTTGGGAGTCTAAGAGGCTGATATTTAAGTTTAAAGAGTAACCTGTTAACTATTGATACAAAGTATTAATATTTAAAAGAAACAATCAGTTACCTGGAAAGCTCTTCATATAATATGACTTCAATTATAGGACAACATGTACAGCTAGATTTCTAACATCATGTAATAGCTAATGAAAGACCTTGCAAGCTATGCACCTGTTAATTCATATTAAACTTGCTGTTAAAAGCTAGTCTTGATTAATGAAAGCTCAAGCTTAGATCCTAACTTGAAGTAATTAATGGAAGAAGACTTGAATTAGTTATGCTAATCCTGTTTATGACGTCATGCATAGTGGACGAGTGTCTGTAGGCAAATCTTTGTAACAACAAACTAATTCAAATAACACTTTACTTTGGTAAATCAGTCGGATAATATTAAATGCCTTATTATAATCTTTGTGAGATAGAGGGCCGGTGCCTTGAAAGCGAAAGGGTTGAACATTTCAATGTACTATATGTAATATATCTTACCTAATGTGATACAAACACCATGTCCTCTTTTGGCAGTAACAACTCAAACAAATGCCAAACAACATAGCCCTAATGTTTTCATCAATTGATTTGTCTTCATCTTGCTTGCACTTGTTAGATCTCGGCCTTCAATCTTCCATATCAAATCCAAGAATCTATGTGAAAGTGTTTGTTTTTATGTTTGCAGAAGATGTCCTCTCAGAAGAAGGCACCCGTGTTTATATCAGTTTATGTGGTGAAGCCTAGGCGGTCAACTGATCGCCGGAGGCCCTACCACCATCACCATCATCACTATCACCACGTTCACCATCATCATCGTGGTGGTTATGATCGGAAGGCTGAGCTTCTTCAGTATTGCCAACGGTTGAGGACCAATGCCCACCGTGAACAAACACCTTCCACCCCCAAAGCCAGCTCCAAGCTTACTTCTAACAAGGTATGGCAAATTTCAGAAAAATTAAATGCTGCAATATTTTGCAAGAAATTAACCTCGAATCTTTTATTGTATATCTGCATTTTTATTGTACGAAATGTATTTACAAATTGAAATACAGTGTTTGGTTAGTTGCAAAAACAGTTGGATTTACATCTTTTATTATAGGAAATGTCAAGCATTTGTTTATCTGCAATTATAAAATGATCTACAGTTTCTGAGTTGAGAGCCACTAATTTGATGACGCGACATTATTTTTAAATATTTAAATTAATGTGAGGACTTGCAGAATTTGCTGCTATCAGATTATAGCTGCAACAATGTTGCAATATTTTTCCTGGGAAATGGAAATTCAATTACCATTGCCAACTAGCATTTGATGCTTTAGCTCTATTCCCTGTCAATCAAACATCCATGACATTTCCTTCGTCATAGAAAAATTTTGTTGATGTTACGATTTACCCATTTGCCCTATTAATGCTGCCTAATTTAGATTATTCCACTGCATCGGAATCCGAGCATTCGAAGGAACCCGACGTGCTTAGGGAATTGGAAGAGGATGCTGATACCGGGATTCATTTCGAGACCAGGTGTTATCTTCAGAAGGAAAAAGGAGAAGAAGATGACAGTCAAGAAGATGAGTGATTCTATAGGAAACACAATGCATCTAATTGCAAAGAACATAGGGTAATATTAACAGAGGCTGAGTTTGTCTGCATCTTTAAACTTTAAGTACTTAAGGATTGATGAAAATTTTGGTATCTTGCAGGTTGAGAAGCAGCAGGGATTTGTTAAGAAGCTTCTCTCCACTTTTAGAAGACGTAAATGATCATCTTGTGATTTGATGGAGGAAGTTGATTCGGTGATAATGTAATATGATTTGTGTGTGAGTTGCTTTATAAACCCCCGATTAAAAAAATTTAACATGTCGATATTACACCGTGTGAGGAAATTAGTTAAACTAAATTTCTATTACTAATGTTGCTGTTCGTAATATTTACAGTTTCTTTAGGATGGACAATGAAAGGGATTATTATCTTCATTGATATTAATGGAGGATTCGGTGTAAGATTCCAAGCATGCTCACAATTTTTTTAGGACATTGTAGTTTAATTTTTCTCAAAATTGTTAAGACTCTTGGATAACTGAATTGATAAAGATATTGTCCATTTATACTTTTGCGCTGGATTTGCTACATAATAATATTGGTTAAAAAATAGGAAAATTTTTGTCTAGGTTCCAGAATAAAAAGTCTCATGTGCTTAGGTCCCTGCACTACTTTCTCTAAAAATGGTTAGAGTTGTTGATAAGAGTTGGTGGAAGAATTAATGTTTCCAGAAACATATCAGGAAAAAAATATCTAATAAGTTAAGCAAATCCACAAAATTATGCTAAACTTTGGTTGAGGCCGTAGTGGCGGATTGAAGATTTCAAGAAAGTGGTGTCACTGTATGATTAACAATTAAAAAAATTGCAATTATCTACAAGGCAACAATTAAAAAAATTGCAATTATCTACAAGGCGTTTTCATATTTTGAAACAATGTACATAATTGCATCATTAACAACACTATCAAATACATCATTCTCAATATATGTTACTAATCACAGGTTCTAAATATATCATTCTCAGTATACGTCACTAATCACCGGTTCTCTAGTTCGGACCTAGAATTGCAGGATGAGTTTTTTAGTGAATAAATTTTAAAAAATTGCCCTGAAGTTTGTGTGTTCCTCTGATGACCCCCTTTAACATTCAAATTGTCGCAAAAACTCTCTTTAAGTTTTGGAGCTCTTAGGAAATCCCCTTAAACACTCAGCATCTTTCAAAAAAAATCCTTACGACATTAACCATTATTTTCACATGGATGGGTAAAATTACTCAAAAAATTATTTTAGTCGAAGTTCAAGCTCTTTGAAATTTTTTTGGAAAACAATGAAACTTGAAGGGGGTTTTCTATGAAAACCCAAACTTGAGAGGGGCTGGCGAAATGTATCCTTACAAAATGGGTTCTTGGGCCATCTTGATCAAAGTGGGGTCAAGGTGGATCCGCCGGTGGGCTGAGCAAGTCAAATTTTGTACGGGAAATTTACAAGGTATGCTCTCCTTGTTCATTATATATATATATATATATATAGAAGCTCACTTAACTTAAGTTCATAATGAATAGTGATGCACTAACTTTTCTAACCACTCATCTTGCTTTGGGATCCGTGAAAGATAAAAGCCACTTTGAGATTTGTGCATCACAAATCTCAAACAAGATAGTGGATAAAAAAGTTGGTGCACTATTCATTATGAACTTAAGTTCATAGGAGCCTTCTTCATATATATATATATATATATATATATATATATATATATATATATATATATATATATATATATATATATATATATATATATATATATATATATATATATATATATATATATATATATATATATATATATATTTATTTATTTATTTATTTATTTATTGGAGAACCATGAGGTCCTGGGCAACATAATTCCAAACTGGACCACTACTATCACAAGATTTTTGGCTGGATTGCGTGACAGCCCATTCTCTGTACCCCGCTTGCTGCAGAAAATCATCTTCTGACAAATGTCAAACGCTGTGCAAATCTAATTTCCTCCCAGTGCTCTCTAAAACTGAGGATTGCTAGCCGTATGCTATTTTTCATGGGTCTGAGTTATGAGTAACTTTGCCTTTTTATCCTTAATTTTTATAAAGCTTGCACAGCAAAATATCATAAGTGCAACCTACATATCTTCTTTATTAGCAAAAAACATTCATGCCCTCTTATATAGGGTAATTTGCACGTACATAACCCAAAGTTTATCTCATTTTATCTTTGATATCCTTAGGGTTATTTACACTTATATACCCTAAAAGTTTCCTCATTTTACCTTTGATATCCCCAAAGTTTATCTCATTTTATCTTTGATATCCTTAGGGTTATTTACACTTATATACCCTAAAAGTTTCCTCATTTTACCTTTGATATCCCCAAAGTTTATCTCATTTTATCTTTGATATCCTTAGGGTTATTTACACTTATATACCCTAAAAGTTTCCTCATTTTACCTTTGATATCCCCAAAGTTTATCTCATTTTATCTTTGATATCCTTAGGGTTATTTACACTTATATACCCTAAAAGTTTCCTCATTTTACCTTTGATATCCCCAAAGTTTATCTCATTTTATCTTTGATATCCTTAGGGTTATTTACACTTATATACCCTAAAAGTTTCCTCATTTTACCTTTGATATCCCCAAAGTTTATCTCATTTTATCTTTGATATCCTTAGGGTTATTTACACTTATATACCCTAAAAGTTTCCTCATTTTACCTTTGATATCCCCAAAGTTTATCTCATTTTATCTTTGATATCCTTAGGGTTATTTACACTTATATACCCTAAAAGTTTCCTCATTTTACCTTTGATATCCCCAAAGTTTATCTCATTTTATCTTTGATATCCTTAGGGTTATTTACACTTATATACCCTAAAAGTTTCCTCATTTTACCTTTGATATCCCCAAAGTTTATCTCATTTTATCTTTGATATCCTTAGGGTTATTTACACTTATATACCCTAAAAGTTTCCTCATTTTACCTTTGATATCCCCAAAGTTTATCTCATTTTATCTTTGATATCCTTAGGGTTATTTACACTTATATACCCTAAAAGTTTCCTCATTTTACCTTTGATATCCCCTTTTCATCCTTGTTAATTGAAAGCTTACTGGTGTTTGTTTTAGTTTTGAATTATACATTGTAAACTTCTTTTGCAGCTATTGCATCCTCCATATTTCTCCGGAACTTATAGATATCAATTAGAGGGTTAAGAAATCCATCCTCCATATTTCTAGTCCCAGTCCAAGAGTGTTAAGAAATGCATCCTCTATGTTCAAAAGAAATTGATAAATTCCTTTTAAAGAATAAATTTTCAGGTTATTCATGGCAAGAAAGAGTTTTTATGTTGTGAAGAGAGGTCGACGATGTGGCATTTTTAATAATTGGGAGGAATGCAAATCTCAAGTGGATAAATTCCCAAATGCCTCCTACAAAGGGTATGCAACGTCTGAAGGGCTTTGATTGAATGGGAGAAGCACGATGCTTCGTGGTTAAAGTCAAATTTCATTGCTTGTGACACTTTCTATCCAAGAACAAATATATCCAAAGGCGCATAATCTGGATGAGAACAAGGAAAAACCTGGGGAAACTGCTATTTCCTCCATCTATGCTTTTGTATTAGGTTCAGTGTTTACAATATTAGTGTTTCTAGTATGTATCGTTGCAATATTTATTGGTTTCTTCCTTGCAAAAAACATGTGATGCTTGGAATTTGTAGATTATTTAGTTGTATATATGAAAAGTGAACTTAAATGTTTATGAATGCTTTGCTCATGTATCAAGACATTCGATAATTGCTAGTACTTGGATTAATGTGTTCCTCTGCCATTATGGATTGTAGATTCTGAAACCTGAAGGTTTCAGTGGTGATGTTTCCTAATTGTTGTTGGATTGCAAATTTTTATTAGTGTTCGTTGAGATATTGTTTGTCACTTCTATTAATGATTGATTTTACTACTTCTATTATGAAGGAAGTTTTCTATTAACTTCTTCACACTTTCACTTATAGTTAATGCCAATATGCCATATTCTCTTAGGCAGGCTCACAGTCTAGCAGTGAATAAAACAAACCTATGCAGGAGTCGAACCTAGGCTAGCGTATATGATTCTTTCAATAAAAGTTCCTTCATTGAGCATGATAAACTCAGCAAACATTAAGCTCTACAAAAGTCATTGTCCAAGGTTCTTGATATCATTATCGTTTCTGTGGAAGGTAGGATGCTATGGTGCCCACACAAAGAACATCATCCTTTATGCACAACAACAATAATAGCAGAACCATAGTAGATGTCATGATGGATACTCTTTATAGTCTATTTGCTTAAATCAATTACTGGTTCTTACAGTCTAGATTCATTCTAAAAAAAGAAAATTTGTATTTCTTGAGTCATTTTATCCATGAGATGGTTTCTGTAGCCTATGTGACCATCTGTCAAAGCCTATTTCATTCAACTCCTGAATATTTCTTAGAGAAATTGTGGGAATTACTTGGACTCATTTTCGAGATAGCCCATGGCTGTTAATTTTGATAATTGTGATACATCTCTCATGCATCAGATATGTAACTTGGACTCATTGTTAAACTTGACAGTTGCTTTCTTGTTAAAATAGAATTTCCATTATTGCAAAATTGTGGGAATTACTTCACTTCCTTTTCTTTTTCCTCATTTTTCCTCCATCCTTTTCTGTGATGTTCTTCACTATTTCAAGGTCTTTAGGGGTATGTATGAAAATACAGATTATATCCTTTTACAAAGTTCTTTCTTTCTTTCCTTAAAATCATTTCGTTCATGTCAATGTAGAGGGCCTCCTTGTTATATGAAGGATCTTTTATTTGAAAGATTCGAATCTTTGGCTTCTTAGACTCGCATGCATCATGCTTATGTTCAACCGTATGGTTTGTTTTGGGAGGTAGCATTTTAGTTGCCGTTAAAATTTGCATCTCTTCTAAAGATTTTCACAGTTCAGAGCTAGAATGCTGCCAATCTTTGATCTGATCCACAACATTTTGTGCATGAGTGGCCTATGCATCAAGTTTGGCATACAATTAGCATATCTGGTTCTAAGGCTAAGCAGAACGTACACCCGTTTCAAGCACAATGGCATTAGGTACAGCAATCGCAGTTGGTAGAGAAATTGCAGCCTAAGCTACAATCACAGCTGCAGCTTAAGCACCCATCCTAAACATTACCAATATATTAGTGCATGGTGAGCCACTGCACACAGATGAACAGAAATACTGTCTTTGCCGTGGTCGGTCATTATTACAGTTCAGGCCATATTAAACTCCCAACAAAAGGAACAAAACAAAAGCCACAGGATCATAGTACAAGAACAAGAACAGATGAAGTCAAGTACAAGAACAGAACAATCAAACACAAAGGGTCATCAACTTAAAATAACCAAATTACAAACAAATTGTAGAGAACTAGGATTTGTATCGCCGCCTGTAGAAGAACAGGACAATCAAACACAAAGGGTCACTAACACCAAAAGCTCCATTCTCAACTGGAACAATCTTCACTTGATGACCCATTACCCTCTTGCAAATTTGTATCGCCGCCTGTAGAAGACCTACATTATATTAAAAAAACATCAAGAGGGATACTTGAATTTGAAAAATAAGACAACAACATAAAATTAATAAAAGAATTTTTACTTACGGATTTGTGAGTGCCGGACAATTTCGCTTATCATGTGATTGGCCACTACCACACGATAACTGGCGTCCTTTTTTATTTTTGGCTCTAGCCATTGCTTTTCTTTTCCTCCTTTCAACCTTTTGCCGCACCCTTTTGCTCGCACTTGATCGGGTTCATTAAAACTATTTTGAAAAGAACAAGAACCATGCGCACTAGCACCATCACCGATTATATTACTACATATTGGATTACTTTTCTCGGTGAAGCTCATTACTGACCATGCGCTACTAAGAAATTGGTCAATTTGCTCATTAATGCTCGCCTCCATCACGTAAACATGTTCTTGGTTTCTTCACATACGAGGGACTTGTCAACTAAATCCAAAGATGATTGGATAAATTGACTCCGCGTTAAAAGATAAGAATTGTCGGGGGTTATCTGCATGCCTTTAACATCATCCACTGTACCCAATTTTGCAGACTTAGTCCACCTCTTTAAGATGTATTTATCGGGCAATATTTCAGCATCAAATTTCATCAAATATGAGATAATGTGCGTACATGGGATTCCGGCGCTTTCGAACTTTTTACAACTACAAGAAACCAAATCCAAGTCCTTGTTGTAAACGATTTCGCGGACTTTACTTGTTGCGAGCTTCTTTCTTTGAATTTGATACACACGGTGATTGTCGTTTTCCCTAACAAACTGCAACTTGTAGTTAAAGCCGTCCACCACTGACCTCAAACTTGTAATACATCTCATTCGTGTAAATATCAACCATTTGCTCTAAAAAGTCATGATTTATTCGAAGTTTAGGTTTCTCAATTACATCTTTGTGATCGGCCATCAACTCCTCATGACGTTGGCGCACTAGTCCCCTGCTAAACTGTATCATAAAATCCACCAATGAATTATTCTTCGAAACAAATTTCTTAAAAATGCATGTCCACTTTACGCTCGTTGACTACTTGACATGTCATTTGAAAACGTGATTAACATATGCGAGAATCCATCTTGAGAAGATCATATAAGTCTTGCAACCACTTGTTTTCTTCTAACCCACTTTTCTTAATCAGACTTTCCCATTGTAAATCAAATTCCTCAGGAGTCTCCGATTTCCAAATGCAAGCCGAGAACTCGCTCTTGTAAAGACTATACTTCACTGCATCAATTTTCTCAGAAAATTTCATTAATATATGCCAACTACAATACCTGTCAAAGAATTAAATAAATTGTTAAAAAGAAAGGCTATGTATATAACTATTTTCAATAATATATACAAACTATATTACCTGTGAAAAGTATTTGGAAGAACAAAAGGGAATGCCTTTGTCATAGCTAGGTCTTGATCGGTTATAATCATCTTCGGGGCACCACCAGGCATACTTTCCAAAAACTGATTAAATAACCATACGAAATCCTCAACGCTCTCATGATTTAAAAATCCACAAGCAAAAATAATTGTTTGACCATGATTGTTAACCCCCATTATTGGTGCAAATATCAGACCATAGCGATTAGTGTTATAAGTAGTATCAAAGATTACAACATCACCAAAAATTGTAAGCCTTGAACTTGCATCGGACCAAAACAACGAGTAATCTTTTGTTCCTCATCGGTCTCAATTTTAAAATAAATGAGGAATTCTTTACTTGTTCCAATTTTAAATACTCATAAAATATTTCACCATCATGCCCCTTCATATCACCGCATATATCCCTTTCATGATTATACAAATCTCTTTGAGTGCACCCAATATTTTCTATACCTCAGTTGTACTCCAAGAAAACTAAATTGTTGATGCCGAGGTATATTCACCATGGAGAGTTGTTTAGTTAAAGACTTTGTTAGCGTCACGTGCGATGAGACCTTAAAAGATGAACCTTTGATGGTGTTGATGGCGGTGGTATCTCCTCATTAAAAATAGTAACAATGTATTTACGGAGTTTGATTTTAGAACGCAATTTTGGCGGTACAATCTCGATTAATGTTGTTGCAGTTCGTAATATTTACAGTTTCTTTAGGATGGACAATGAAAGGGATTATTATCTTCATTGATAATAATGGAGGATTCGGTGTAAGATTCCAAGCATGCTCACAATTTTTTTAGGACATTGTAGTTTAATTTTTCTCAAAATTGTTAAGACTCTTGGTTAACTGAATTGATAAAGACATTGTCCATTTATACTTTTGCGCTGGATTTGCTACATAATAATATTGGTTAAAAAATAGGAAAATTTTTGTCTAGGTTCCAGAAGAAAAAGTCTCATGTGCTTAGGTCCCTGCACTTTCTCTAAAAATGGTTAGAGTTGTTGATAAGAGTTGGTGGAAGAATTAATGTTTCCAGAAACATATCGGGAAAAAAATATCTAATAAGTTAAGCAAATCCACAAAATTATGCTAAACTTTGGTTGAGGCCGTAGTGGCGGATTCAAGATTTCAAGAAAGTGGTGTCACCGTATGATTAACAATTAAAAAAATTGCAATTATCTACAAGGCAACAATTAAAAAAATTGCAATTATCTACAAGGCGTTTTCATATTTTGAAACAATGTACATAATCGCATCATTAACAACACTATCAAATACATCATTCTCAATATATGTTACTAATCACAGGTTCTAAATATATCATTCTCAGTATACGTCACTAATCACCAGTTCTCTAGTTCGGACCTAGAATTGCAGGATGAGTTTTTTTAGTGAATAAATTTTAAAAAATTGCCCTTAAGTTTGTGTGTTCCTCTGATGACCCCCTTTAACATTCAAATTGTCGCAATAACTCTCTTTAAGTTTTGGAGCTCTTAGGAAATCCCCTTCAACACTCAACATCTTTCAAAAAAAATCCTTACGACATTAACCATTATTTTCACATGGATGGGTAAAATTACTCAAAAAATTATTTTAGTCGAAGTTCAAGCTCTTTGAAATTTTTTTAAAAAACAATGAAACTTGAAGGGGGTTTTCTATGAAAACCCAAACTTGAGAGGGGCTGGCGAAATGTATCCTTACAAAATGGGTTCTTGGCACATCTTGATCAAAGTGGGGTCAAGGTGGATCTGCCGGTGGGTTGAGCAAGTCAAATTTTGTACGGGAAATTTACGCGGTATGCTCTCCTTGTTCATTATATATATATATATAGAAGAAGACTCCTATGAACTTAAGTTCATAATGAATAGTGGTGCACCAACTTTTTATCCACTATCTTGCCTTGAGATTTGTGATGCACAAATCTCAAAGTGGCTTTATATCTTCACGGATCCCAAAGCAAGATGAGTGGTTAGAAAAGTTGGTGCACCACTATTCATTATTAACTTAAATTCATAGAGCCTTGCTCTATATATATATATATAGAGTAAGGCTCCTATGAACTTAAGCTCATAATGAATAGTGATGCACTAACTTTTCTAACCACTCATCTTGCTTTGGGATCCGTGAAAAGAGGCTCACATGAACTTAAGTTCATAATGAATAGTGATGCACTAACTTTTCTAACCACTCATCTGCTTTGGGATCCGTGAAAGATATAAAGGCCACTTTGAGATTTGTGCATCACAAATCTCAAGGCAAGATGAGTGGATAAAAGTAAAATGCACCATTCATTATGAACTTAAATTCATAGGAGCCTTGCTATATATATATATATATATATATATATATATATATATATATATATATATATATAGAGTAAGGCTCCTATGAACTTAAGTTCATAATGAATAGTGGTGCATCAACTTTTCTAACCACTCATCTTCTTTGGGATCCGTGAAAGATATAAAGCCACTTTGAGATTTGTGCATCACAAATCTCAAGGCAAGATGAGTGGATAAAAAGTTGGTGCACCACTATTCATTATTAACTTAAATTCATAGAGCCTTGCTCTATATATATATATATATATATATATATATATATATATATATATATATATATATATATATATATATATATATATATATATATATATATATAGAGTAAGGCTCCTATGAACTTAAGTTCATAATGAATAGTGGTGCACTATATATATAGATAGAGCAAGGCTCTATGAACTTAAGTTCATAATGAATAGTGGTCACCAACTTTTTATCCACTATCTTGCCTTGAGATTTGTAATGCACAAATCTCAAAGTGGCTTTATATCTTCACGGATCCCAAAGCAAGATGAGTGGTTAGAAAAGTTGGTGCACCACTATTCATTATTAACTTAAATTCATAGAGCCTTGCTCTATATATATATATATATATATATATATATATATATATATATATATATATATATATATAGAGTAAGGCTCCTATGAACTTAAGTTCATAATGAATAGTGGTGCATCAACTTTTCTAACCACTCATCTTGCTTTGGGATCCGTGAAAGATATAAAGTTTCACTTTGAGATTTGTGCATCACAAATCTCAAGCAAGATGAGTGGATAAAAAGTTGGTGCACCACTATTCATTATTAACTTAAATTCATAGGAGCTCATATATATATATATATATATATATATATATATATATATATATATATATATATATATATATATATATATATATATATATATATATATATATATAGAGTAAGGCTCCTATGAACTTAAGTTCATAATGAATAGTGGTGCACTATATATATAGATAGAGCAAGGCTCTATGAACTTAAGTTCATAATGAATAGTGGTGCACCAACTTTTTATCCACTATCTTGCCTTGAGATTTGTAATGCACAAATCTCAAAGTGGCTTTATATCTTCACGATCCCAAAGCAAGATGAGTGGTTAGAAAAGTTGGTGCACCACTATTCATTATTAACTTAAATTCATAGGAGCCTTGCTATATATATATATATATATATATATATATATATATATATATATATATATATATATATATATAGAGTAAGGCTCCTATGAACTTAAGTTCATAATGAATAGTGGTGCACCAACTTTTTATCCACTCATCTTGTCTTGAGATTTGTGATGCACAAATTTCAAAGTGCTTTTATATCTTTCACGGATCCCAAAGCAAGATGAGTGGTTAGAAAAGTTGGTGCACCACTATTCATTATTAACTTAAATTCATAGGAGCCTTGCTATATATATATATATATATATATATATATATATATATATATTTATTTATTTATTTATTGGAGAACCATGAGGTCCTGGGCAACATAATTCCAAACTGGACCACTACTATCACAAGATTTTTGGCTGGATTGCGTGACAGCCCATTCTCTGTACCCCGCTTGCTGCAGAAAATCATCTTCTGACAAATGTCAAACGCTGTGCAAATCTAATTTCCTCCCAGTGCTCTCTAAAACTGAGGATTGCTAGCCGTATGCTATTTTTTCATGGGTCTGAGTTATGAGTAACTTTGCCTTTTTATCCTTAATTTTTATAAAGCTTGCACAGCAAAATATCATAAGTGCAACCTACATATCTTCTTTATTAGCAAAAAACATTCATGCCCTCTTATATAGGTAATTTGCACGTACATAACCCAAAGTTTATCTCATTTTATCTTTGATATCCTTAGGGTTATTTACACTTATATACCCTAAAAGTTTCCTCATTTTACCTTTGATATCCCCAAAGTTTATTTTTACCCAAAACTACCGTGAAGTTCAAAAAAAAAATTTAATTTTACTACCCCAAACTTAATTTTTAGGTGAATTTCACTAAACCACGAACAAGTTTGAGGGTTTTGCACTTAACTTCCAAAACTTGAAATTGTCACTTGACCCCAAATAAGTTTGGGAATTCTAGAAAACCAAAAGAAAAATAAAATAAAATAAAAATTCTATAGTAGGTTTGAATTGAAAAATATATAAATATGTTAATTAAATACTCCAAAGTTTATCTCATTTTCACTTTTGAAGCCCCAAGTACTCTTTTCTCAAAAATACCCAAATTCAACAAAAATTAATTTTAGTACCTAAACTTTAACAACAATTTAACTTTGATATCCCAAACTTTACACTGTTGTTTGTTTTCATGAATTTGTTAGGGTTTTGCAATTTTACGTTGAAAAACTAGGTTGATGCTTGATACGTTTAAAATTCTGAATTTTTCTTAAATACATGGTTAAATTGGCATTTTTCATGCTAAGAATTTGAGAGGCTGTCACATTAGATAGACGCACCAAAAATGATTCGCAAAAATTTCACAATTCAGTTATGATTTCAACTAGTACCCTTAACGTATTTCATGAGCAATGCGCAAATTAGTTGGACTTTGTTATTCATGCAAATGCTCTTAAACATTCATTGCAAACAGACAAGATTTTAAGCATAAGATTTTCAAAATCTTCCTTGTGTGCATGCAACGAAGTAACTGGAGAAGCAATCTACAAAGTCAAATGACTTGAGAGAATCCTCCTTAACTATGTTACTCGCAGTTTCAGCATGACGAGTCAAATCAAAATAATGAAAAAAGCACCCCCACCTCAAAACCACAGCTCTTTGAAGTTGATAGAAATTATTTAGCTGGCAAAATAGAAGTATAAATGAGTTCCTTGTAATTTTAATACATTTTGTGGGTTTTCAAGTTATTTTTCTTATATTTTGAATTTAAATTTTGCGATGTACTATAATAAATAAGCACGTGCTAGAAGCAAATAATTATATGTTTGTATCTTATCATCATAAATAATAATCAGGTTTCTCCTCATTTATTATATAAATTTCTTAATTAAATACTCCAAAGTTTATCTCATTTTCACTTTTGAAGCCCCAAGTACTCTTTTCTCAAAAATACCCAAATTCAACAAAATTAATTTTAGTACCTAAACTTTAACAACAATTTAACTTTGATATCCCAAACTTTACACTGTTGTTTGTTTTCATGAATTTGTTAGGGTTTTGCAATTTTACGTTGAAAAACTAGGTTGATGCTTGATACGTTTAAAATTCTGAATTTTTCTTAAATACATGGTTAAATTGGCATTTTTCATGCTAATAATTTGAGAGGCTGTCACATTAGATAGACGCACCAAACATGATTTCACAATTCAATTATGATTTCAACTAGTACCCTTAACATATTTCATGAGCAATGCGCAAATTAGTTGGACTTTGTTATCCATGCAAATGCTCTTAAACATTCATTGCAAACAGACAAGATTTTAAGCATAAGATTTTCAAAATCTTCCTTGTGTGCATGCAACGAAGTAACTGGAGAAGCAATCTACAAAGTCAAATGACTTGAGAGAATCCTCCTTAACTATGTTACTCGCAGTTTCAGCATGACGAGTCAAATCAAAATAATGAAAAAAGCACCCCCACCTCAAAACCACAGCTCTTTGAAGTTGATAGAAATTATTTAGCTGGCAAAATAGAAGTATAAATGAGTTCCTTGTAATTTTAATACATTTTGTGGGTTTTCAAGTTATTTTTCTTATATTTTGAATTTAAATTCTTGCGATGTACTATAATAAATAAGCACGTGCTAGAAGCAAATAATTATATGTTTGTATCTTATCATCATAAATAATAATCAGGTTTCTCCTCATTTATTATATAAATTTCTTGATAAAAATATAAAACCTTTCTTTCATTCCTCATTTTACATACATACTCATTTTACGATTTAACAATACATCATAAAGGAGTTCAATTCACAAAGAGATGTAGGGATTCCTACTTCCTTCATGGAAACGGATAGTGAGAGTGTATTGCTCTATTATTGCAAAATAATAATTTTGACCTACATCATATGGGTCCGGTTCTAGGAGAAGCAAAGACAACATGTTGCTATAATGATTCGCTATGTGATTCTTCTCCAATAATTCAATTGTCTTGCGAAGCAAACCGAATAGTTCACTAGTTAGCGAAGTTTGGAGGACACTGGAATAATACGAGAGTTTGTCTTAAAGAGTTATTTAAAGAGTTCTCTATTTTTCTAAATGCTGATTTAATCAATTAATGTAGTGGTATTCTCATCACGGAGATCCTCATTTAAAAATGCCATAAATTAAAATTTTAATAGATTTAACTATCTAATGTATATTGATTAAGTGGTTATATATGCAAATTCAAATCGTTTTCGAGATGTGTGTGTATATATATATTGTAGATTAGTAAAATCCTACTTGAGAGTGTATCGTGTATCGACTGGAAGAGAAGACGACGTTTATATATATGTGCAATAAAAAGAAAAGAAAAGAAAAATAAGAAAAAGAAGGAAACCAAAATTGCTTTCATTTTATTTTCCTTTTTTCTTTTCCCGCAACTCCCCAAAAAAAATCCCATCCACAGGCGGTCAACGCACCCTAACGGTGGGGGCGCCACCCCCACTCACACCCGCCCTCCCTCGTGCCCCCCGCACCCGCACACCCACCCCCCCGCCCCCCTCCCCATCCCTAGCGGTGACCAGATCCAACCTACCCCCAACAAAACCCCCACCACATTATCACCATCATGACTCACACCCTCTCCCTTATTCTCACCGCCTCCTCCTCCTCCTCCTCCTCCTCCTCCTCCTCCTCCTCCTCCTCCTCCTCCTCCTCCTCCTCCTCCTCCTCCTCCTCCTCCTCCTCCTCCTCCTCCTCCTCCTCCTCCTCCTCCTCCTCCTCCTCCTCCTCCTCCTCCTCCTCCTCCTCCTCCTCCTCCTCCTCCTCCTCCTCCTCCTCCTCCTCCTCCTCCTCCTCCTCCTCCTCCTCCTCCTCCTCCTCCTCCTCCTCCTCCTCCTCCTCCTCCTCCTCCTCCTCCTCCTCCTCCTCCTCCTCCTCCTCCTCCTCCTCCTCCTCCTCCTCCTCCTCCTCCTCCTCCTCCTCCTCCTCCTCCTCCTCCTCCTCCTCCTCCTCCTCCTCCTCCTCCTCCTCCTCCTCCTCCTCCTCCTCCTCCTCCTCCTCCTCCTCCTCCTCCTCCTCCTCCTCCTCCTCCTCCTCCTCCTCCTCCTCCTCCTCCTCCTCCTCCTCCTCCTCCTCCTCCTCCTCCTCCTCCTCCTCCTCCTCCTCCTCCTCCTCCTCCTCCTCCTCCTCCTCCTCCTCCTCCTCCTCCTCCTCCTCCTCCTCCTCCTCCTCCTCCTCCTCCTCCTCCTCCTCCTCCTCCTCCTCCTCCTCCTCCTCCTCCTCCTCCTCCTCCTCCTCCTCCTCCTCCTCCTCCTCCTCCTCCTCCTCCTCCTCCTCCTCCTCCTCCTCCTCCTCCTCCTCCTCCTCCTCCTCCTCCTCCTCCTCCTCCTCCTCCTCCTCCTCCTCCTCCTCCTCCTCCTCCTCCTCCTCCTCCTCCTCCTCCTCCTCCTCCTCCTCCTCCTCCTCCTCCTCCTCCTCCTCCTCCTCCTCCTCCTCCTCCTCCTCCTCCTCCTCCTCCTCCTCCTCCTCCTCCTCCTCCTCCTCCTCCTCCTCCTCCTCCTCCTCCTCCTCCTCCTCCTCCTCCTCCTCCTCCTCCTCCTCCTCCTCCTCCTCCTCCTCCTCCTCCTCCTCCTCCTCCTCCTCCTCCTCCTCCTCCTCCTCCTCCTCCTCCTCCTCCTCCTCCTCCTCCTCCTCCTCCTCCTCCTCCTCCTCCTCCTCCTCCTCCTCCTCCTCCTCCTCCTCCTCCTCCTCCTCCTCCTCCTCCTCCTCCTCCTCCTCCTCCTCCTCCTCCTCCTCCTCCTCCTCCTCCTCCTCCTCCTCCTCCTCCTCCTCCTCCTCCTCCTCCTCCTCCTCCTCCTCCTCCTCCTCCTCCTCCTCCTCCTCCTCCTCCTCCTCCTCCTCCTCCTCCTCCTCCTCCTCCTCCTCCTCCTCCTCCTCCTCCTCCTCCTCCTCCTCCTCCTCCTCCTCCTCCTCCTCCTCCTCCTCCTCCTCCTCCTCCTCCTCCTCCTCCTCCTCCTCCTCCTCCTCCTCCTCCTCCTCCTCCTCCTCCTCCTCCTCCTCCTCCTCCTCCTCCTCCTCCTCCTCCTCCTCCTCCTCCTCCTCCTCCTCCTCCTCCTCCTCCTCCTCCTCCTCCTCCTCCTCCTCCTCCTCCTCCTCCTCCTCCTCCTCCTCCTCCTCCTCCTCCTCCTCCTCCTCCTCCTCCTCCTCCTCCTCCTCCTCCTCCTCCTCCTCCTCCTCCTCCTCCTCCTCCTCCTCCTCCTCCTCCTCCTCCTCCTCCTCCTCCTCCTCCTCCTCCTCCTCCTCCTCCTCCTCCTCCTCCTCCTCCTCCTCCTCCTCCTCCTCCTCCTCCTCCTCCTCCTCCTCCTCCTCCTCCTCCTCCTCCTCCTCCTCCTCCTCCTCCTCCTCCTCCTCCTCCTCCTCCTCCTCCTCCTCCTCCTCCTCCTCCTCCTCCTCCTCCTCCTCCTCCTCCTCCTCCTCCTCCTCCTCCTCCTCCTCCTCCTCCTCCTCCTCCTCCTCCTCCTCCTCCTCCTCCTCCTCCTCCTCCTCCTCCTCCTCCTCCTCCTCCTCCTCCTCCTCCTCCTCCTCCTCCTCCTCCTCCTCCTCCTCCTCCTCCTCCTCCTCCTCCTCCTCCTCCTCCTCCTCCTCCTCCTCCTCCTCCTCCTCCTCCTCCTCCTCCTCCTCCTCCTCCTCCTCCTTGATGACGAGAACGAGGAGGAGATGGAGCCGACGTTCCTCCGCCGCCCGCAGATCGTCTCTAATGGCGGGTTGAAGTTCAAGATCCCGAAGGCGGTGCGAACATCGCGAGCTGTGCCGATCGGAAACCCTAGCCCTAATTCCAGTGGCTTTAACCCTAGTAGTTTTAGTAAGGGTTTCGTGAGGCCGGGGTTGGAGGAGATGAGGCGGCGGTTGGAGTTGAAGAGGCGGAGGGAGGAGGAGGACAAGGGTTCGGACGCGATGGGAGAGATGGTGAGGGCTTTGAGGATGTTAGGGGATGGGTATATGAGAATGGAGCAGACGAAGATGGACATGGCGAGAGAAATGGAGCGGGCGAGGATGGAGATGGAGCTTAAACGGACCGAGATGATTCTTGATACGCAGAAGAGGATTGTCGATTCGTTTGTTAAGGGAATTGTAGGGGAGAAGAAGGCGAAGGTGAAGAGATCACCTGGTTCCTGAAGATTAAAGAAAAAGGTTTGGTTTTGCTGAGGGAAGTATGATAATTTGCTTGATTTTATGCGGCTTCCTGGCCTTTTGGTTTGTTTGTAGAATTTGCGCGTAAAGTTAACTTTTTTTTAGTTCTACTTTGAGGTGGATCTTGGCGAAGGGAATGAAGCTTTGCTTTTGTTATTTAAGCTATATATATGAATCTAGAGATCCTTTATGTAGAATATTTTGGCCATTAAGAGTTTAGATTGTTTAATTATTGTGCAAAAGCTTCAACTTATTTCTAGTTCTTTTGACGAAGTTGTATTGTCTTGCTTTTCTTTTGGATAATCTCCCTGACTGTGTACTTCTATTCTTCATTGTAAAATGGTGGGTTCATACTTTCTTCCAAAATGTTTATATTTTAGACCTGTTGCTAGCTTTGATTGGGTTCTTGAATTTTGTCTACTCTTTTTTGATTGCAAAGATGAGGTTGAACTAATTATGTTAAGTTCTAAGTCGATTAGGGTTTTCAGTGGAGAAATGGTAGCTTTGACTTTCTATAAAGGTTCTTAGTTTTTATTTTCAGCTTAGTTAGCCATAAATATTATATAAATGAAGTAAAGACCCTTTCCTTGCACTATAGCTCTTTATTTTGGATGATCAAATGTTTCAATTGTTGCTTTGCTTGCGAAATCTTTTTTAGGTTGTCTCCTTTTATCTCTTAGGTTGCATTACATTACTGCCGAGGTTATCTTTGTGATCCTGGTTAATACTTAATAGACAATGTGGTTCGGTTTTGTTAGGAATAGCTCTTCGGAAACAGCTCTTGGTGTTTAGCTCAGTGAAGTTTATATGCTAAATCCAGCTTGAAGATAGTAGGCTCACTCATTATCCATTTTTGTTTCATTTCTATGCAAAAGTGTAGAACCTCCAAATTGCTTTTCTTTTTCTATCAATCGGGGATTTACATGGTCTTGCTTTTTCTTCTTATGTGTTAAAGTGCATTTGTGAGTAGTATTATCTGGACTTTCTATTTTCGGGTAGTTCAGTGAAACAAATTTTGATTTACATGGTCTTGCTTTCTATCAATCTGGGATTTACAGGGATTGCTTTTTTATCCTGCTGCTGCTAACCTAGTAATCTGAAGAAGCAGTTTATGATTATTTTTGCTGTCCTTTTGAGTGTACACACGAGATTGCCTCATTCAACGCCATACTCCGTGTTTCTTCTCTTTCATTATTTTAAGAGAAGATGTAGAAGACAAAGGGATTATTATCTTAAAACGACGAGGTATGAATTCATTCACTTGCTAGGATGCCTTTGACATAGTTTAGTTTTCTGTTTGACAATTCTTCTTGCTGCTGCTAACATAACTTTGCCTTTGTATTCACTTGCCGTCCTGGTGACCACAACTATATTATGTCGATTTTCAGTATCGTGGTTTCCTATTGTTGTTTCTGGAGGATATGGTTGTTAAACCTATTGCTATTCTTGTCTGTCAATTGCTTGTTTCCTTCTTATATCATTCTTCACAGAGCTTTAATGCAGAGCGTGTCTCTGATTTTTGCCCATTACTGTGGGTTCTACTGGTTTTTAGTTGTTTTTACACTATAGCGCAAAACTTTAGTATCTTTACCTGGAGCTGACTTTGGTTTCATGTTATTGTTGCTGCCTATTGATACCATATGGTTAGGTCCATTAGGAGAACTCTTACCTAAAACTTTTGGGAATTCTATCAGTTGTTTTGAAATTCTGGCTGTTTTCTGCCCTTTCCATTTGTTTGTTTTTATGCCGAGATTTTGTTATGGTGTGGTTCTGGTAACGCTTGATGATAGATTCACCTTGCTCCACCGATGCTATTTTCGAGTAGTCCAAGCCCTTACACTAAACCTTACCGCTAGCATAAGCATTGTAGAATGTCACAACATCATCTATTGTGTCAAATTCTTGCCCTTTTGGCCTCAACTCAGTGATACTTGAGGAGTATATATCGAACTATCACATCCAGTTTACTTCATTAGCTTCAAAGGTCCAAGTTTTCCATTTCTCACAACAAATTGTAATTGACCTATATTAATATCAAATTTCTTAAATTCACTAAAATAAGAATATCTAAAAGAACTCCTAATAACTTTAACTTCTAAAGAATGTCTTAATTTGTTTTGTTGGAGAAGTTATATAGTTACAGAGATACCATCAAATGTAAGACCCATAATCTTGTAATTATCAAGCTAACCAACATAATCTTGTAATTATATAACCACAATCCAAATTCAACATTAAAATAAACTCGAGAGAGAGCCGGCGTCACAAGATGACCATTTATTGTTATAGATGGGAGTTTATTTTGGCATGTCCATTTATTGTAATTATATATAATCAAAACAAACTTATCATGAAAACCATAAATAAACTCCCACAATCCAACAAAATAAACTCCCATCTCTGTAACAAAATAAACTGCCACCATCAAATTCTGACTGTAATTGTATATAACCATCATGAAATAAACTTATCACTTAAAACCATAAATAAACTCCCATCTCTTGTAATTGTATATAACCACAATCCAACTAAAACATAAAAAAATAATGAAATAAACCCGAATCTCAAGGAGGGTCAGTCATGAGTTGGGAGAGCTCATGGAGAGTGCCGGATGGAGTTCATGTCCGACTAGAGAGAGAGCTCTAGCTAAGCCTGGGGATCTCATCAAGCCGAGAGATGGGACTGAGGATCTCAAGGACCGAGAGCGAGGGGAAGGCGGGTCAAGATCTAGGGGAAGGCAATGGGGATCTGGAGAGCCAGGGGAAGCAATGGGGATCTCGAGAAGGGGGAGGCCTGACTGGGGAACTCGAGAGCCAGGGAAGGCGGGCTGGGATCTCAGAGAGAGGGGAGGTCGGCAATGGGGGGAACATCGGGGAGAGAGAGAGAGAGAGAGAGAGAGAGAGAGAGAGAGAGAGAGAGAGAGAGAGAGAGAGAGAGAGAGAGAGAGAGAGAGAGAGAGAGAGAGAGAGAGAGAGAGAGAGAGAGAGAGAGAGAGAGAGAGAGAGAGAGAGAGAGAGAGAGAGAGAGAGAGAGAGAGAGAGAGAGAGAGAGAGAGAGAGAGAGAGAGAGAGAGAGAGAGAGAGAGAGAGAGAGAGAGAGAGAGAGAGAGAGAGAGAGAGAGAGAGAGAGAGAGAGAGAGAGAGAGAGAGAGAGAGAGAGAGAGAGAGAGAGAGAGAGAGAGAGAGAGAGAGAGAGAGAGAGAGAGAGAGAGAGAGAGAGAGAGAGAGAGAGAGAGAGAGAGAGAGAGAGAGAGAGAGAGAGAGAGAGAGAGAGAGAGAGAGAGAGAGAGAGAGAGAGAGAGAGAGAGAGAGAGAGAGAGAGAGAGAGAGAGAGAGAGAGAGAGAGAGAGAGAGAGAGAGAGAGAGAGAGAGAGAGAGAGAGAGAGAGAGAGAGAGAGAGAGAGAGAGAGAGAGAGAGAGAGAGAGAGAGAGAGAGAGAGAGAGAGAGAGAGAGAGAGAGAGAGAGAGAGAGAGAGAGAGAGAGAGAGAGAGAGAGAGAGAGAGAGAGAGAGAGAGAGAGAGAGAGAGAGAGAGAGAGAGAGAGAGAGAGAGAGAGAGAGAGAGAGAGAGAGAGAGAGAGAGAGAGAGAGAGAGAGAGAGAGAGAGAGAGAGAGAGAGAGAGAGAGAGAGAGAGAGAGAGAGAGAGAGAGAGAGAGAGAGAGAGAGAGAGAGAGAGAGAGAGAGAGAGAGAGAGAGAGAGAGAGAGAGAGAGAGAGAGAGAGAGAGAGAGAGAGAGAGAGAGAGAGAGAGAGAGAGAGAGAGAGAGAGAGAGAGAGAGAGAGAGAGAGAGAGAGAGAGAGAGAGAGAGAGAGAGAGAGAGAGAGAGAGAGAGAGAGAGAGAGAGAGAGAGAGAGAGAGAGAGAGAGAGAGAGAGAGAGAGAGAGAGAGAGAGAGAGAGAGAGAGAGAGAGAGAGAGAGAGAGAGAGAGAGAGAGAGAGAGAGAGAGAGAGAGAGAGAGAGAGAGAGAGAGAGAGAGAGAGAGAGAGAGAGAGAGAGAGAGAGAGAGAGAGAGAGAGAGAGAGAGAGAGAGAGAGAGAGAGAGAGAGAGAGAGAGAGAGAGAGAGAGAGAGAGAGAGAGAGAGTGTATATAACCATCATGAAATAAACTTATCACGAAAACCATAAATAAACTCCCATCTCTTGTAATTGTATATAACCTCAACTCAAAAACATTAAAAAATTATAATGAAATAAACCCGAATCTCTGGCGGAGGAGGTGGCGTCGGTGGAGAGCTCGATGGAGAGTCCGGATGGAGTTCGATGCGATAGAGAGAGGCGGTTGCGGGGATCGGCGAGCTTCGAAGGCGAGGCCCGAGGATCGTCTGCAAGAGAAGCCGAGAAAGAAAGCGGGGCTGGCGATCTCGGGGCCCGAGAAATGAAATCTGGGGATCGGGAAAGCGAAGGCGAATGGGATCAGCGAAATATAGAGATAAGCATTCCGGCGAGGAAAACAATGAGAAACTGAGATCGAAAATAAAGTCCAGCTGAAGCAGGCTGAGAAAACAGCGGCTGAAGATAGGGATCCAGGGAAAGACTCTTCAATGAGCGAGAAAATGCGGTTAACATCTCAGCAAGGAATTTAATATATATATATATATATATATATTTATTTATTTATTTATTTATTTATTCATTTATTGGAGAACCATGAGGTCCTGGGCAACATAATTCCAAACTGGACCACTACTATCACAAGATTTTTGGCTGGATTGCGTGACAGCCCATTCTCTGTACCCCGCTTGCTGCAGAAAATCATCTTCTGACAAATGTCAAACGCTATGCAAATCTAATTTCCTCCCAGTGCTCTCTAAAACTGAGGATTGCTAGCCGTATGCTATTTTTTCATGGGACTGAGTTATGAGTAGCTTTGCCTTTTTATCCTTAATTTTTATAAAGCTTGCACAGCAAAATATCATAAGTGCAACCTACATATCTTCTTTATTAGCAAAAAAATAACATTCAGACCCTCTTATATAGGGTAATTTGCACGTACATACCCCAAAGTTTATCTCATTTTATCTTTGATATCCTTAGGGTTATTTACACTTATATACCCTAAAAGTTTCCTCATTTTACCTTTGATATCCCCAAAGTTTGTTTTACCCAAAACTACCGTAAAGTTCAAAAAAAAATTTAATTTTACTACCCCAAACTTAATTTTTAGTGAATTTCACTAAACCACGAACAAGTTTGAGGGTTTTGCACTTAACTTCCAAAACTTGAAATTGTCACTTGACCCCAAATAAGTTTGGGAATTCTAGAAAACCAAAATGAAAAATAAAATAAAATAAAAATTCTATAGTAGGTTTGAATTGAAAAATATATAAATATGTTATTTAAATACTCCAAAGTTTTATCATCAATCACTTTTGAAGCCCCAAGTACTCTTTTCTCAAAAATACCCAAAATTCAACAAAATTAATTTTAGTACCTAAACTCTAACAACAATTTAACTTTGATATCCCAAACTTTACACTGTTGTTTGTTTTCATGAATTTGTTAGGGTTTTGCAATTTTACGTTGAAAAACTAGGTTGATGCTTGATACGTTTAAAATTCTGAATTTTTCTTAAATACATGGTTAAATTGGCATTTTTCATGCTAAGAATTTGAGAGGCTGTCACATTAGATAGACGCACCAAAATGATTCGCAAAAATTCAATTATGATTTCAACTAGTACCCTTAACGTATTTCATGAGCAATGCGCAAATTAGTTGGACTTTGTTATTCATGCAAATGCTCTTAAACATTCATTGCAAACAGACAAGATTTTAAGCATAAGATTTTCAAAATCTTCCTTGTGTGCATGCAACGAAGTAACTGGAGAAGCAATCTACAAAGTCAAATGACTTGAGAGAATCCTCCTTAACTATGTTACTCAGTTTCAGCATGACGAGTCAAATCAAAATAATGAAAAAAGCACCCCACCTCAAAACCACAGCTCTTTGAAGTTGATAGAAATTATTTAGCTGGCAAAATAGAAGTATAAATGAGTTCCTTGTAATTTTAATACATTTTGTGGGTTTTCAAGTTATTTTTCTTATATTTTGAATTTAAATTCTTGCGATGTACTATAATAAATAAGCACGTGCTAGAAGCAAATAATTATATGTTTGTATCTTATCATCATAAATAATAATCAGGTTTCTCCTCATTTATTATATAAATTTCTTGATAAAAATATAAAACTTTCTTTCATTCCTCATTTTACATACATACTCATTTTACGATTTAACAATACATCATAAAGGAGTTCAATTCACAAAGAGATGTAGGGATTCCTACTTCCTTCATGGAAACGGATAGTGAGAGTGTATTGCTCTATTATTGCAAAATAATAATTTTGACCTACATCATATGGGTCCGGTTCTAGGAGAAGCAAAGACAACATGTTGCTATAATGATTCGCTATGTGATTCTTCTCCAATAATTCAATTGTCTTGCGAAGCAAACCGAATAGTTCACTAGTTAGCGAAGTTTGGAGGACACTGGAATAATACGAGAGTTTGTCTTAAAGAGTTATTTAAAGAGTTCTCTATTTTTCTAAATGCTGATTTAATCAATTAATGTAGTGGTATTCTCATCACGGGAGATCCTCATTTAAAAATGCCATAAATTAAAATTTTAATAGATTTAACTATCTAATGTATATTGATTAAGTGGTTATATATGCAAATTCAAATCGTTTTCGAGATGTGTGTATATATATATATTGTAGATTAGTAAAATCCTACTTGAGAGTGTATCGTGTATCGACTGTTTATATATATGTGCTAAATTATTTCCAATAAAAATAAAAAAAAAAAAAATTCCATCCATTTTGGTCACCCTTTGGTTTCCCACCACCCTCCCTCCACCCCATCCACAGGCGTCAATCCCTACTAAAAACCCCCACCATTATCCACCATCTGTCCACCCTCCATTCCACCACCTCCCTCCTCCTCCTCCTCCTCCTCCTCCTACTACTACCCAATCCCCATCACCCCCCTCCTCCGTCCTCCCCTCCTCCTCCGCCGCCACCCCCCACCCCCATCCTCCTCCTCCCTCCGCCGATCCTCCACCCTCCTCCCCTCCTCGGCCGTCGCCGTCATCCTCCCTCTGCCCTCGCTCTCCCCGCTGACCTAACCTAACCTAGCTCCACCGCCAAGCGCGGCCTCCCTCCCCCCTGCTGGTCCAACGAGGAAACCCTAGCCCTAATCGACTCCTACCGCGAGAAGTGGTACTCCCTCCGCCGCGGCAACCTCCGCGCCGCCCACTGGGACGAGGTCGCCGCCGACGTCGCCCGCCGCTCCCTCCACCTCCCCGGCGCCACCCCCAAGACCTCCGTCCAGTGCCGCCACAAGATCGAGAAGCTCCGGAAGCGGTACCGATCCGAGCGCCAGCGGTCGATCAATCACGATCCTACTGTCCCTCCATCATCCCCTTGGATGTTCTTCAACAAGATGGATCTCATGGAAAACCCTAACCCTACCCCGATCCCGAACCCTAATTTTACCCCTAGCCCCTTCATCATCATCATCAGAACCCTTACCAGCGGTATCGAGAGTCTGACGACGAGGATGACGAGAACGAGGAGGAGATGGAGCCGACGTTCCTCCGCCGCCCGCAGATCGTCTCTAATGGCGGGTTGAAGTTCAAGATCCCGAAGGCGGTGCGAACATCGCGAGCTGTGCCGATCGGAAACCCTAGCCCTAATTCCAGTGGCTTTAACCCTAGTAGTTTTAGTAAGGGTTTGTGAGGCCGGGGTTGGAGGAGATGAGGCGGCGGTTGGAGAGGCGGAGGAGGACAGGGTTCGGACGCGATGGGAGAGATGGTGAGGGCTTTGAGGATGTTAGGGGATGGGTGAGAATGGAGCAGACGAAGATGGACATGGCGAGAAATGGAGGCGAGGATGGAGATGGAGCTTAAGGACGAGATGATTCTTGATACGCAGAAGAGGATTGTCGATTCGTTTGTTAAAGGGTAGGGGAGAAGAAGGTGAAGAGATCACCTGGTTCCTGAAGATTAAAGAAAAGGTTTGGTTTTGCTGAGGGAAGTATGATAATTTGCTTGATTTTATCGCTTCCTGGCCTTTTGGTTTGTTTGTAGAATTTATGTAAAGTTAACTTTTTTAGTTCTACTTTGAGGTGGATCTTGGCGAAGGAATGAAGCTTTGCTTTTGTTATTTAAGCTATATATATGAATCTAGAGATCCTTTATGTAGAATATTTTGGCCATTAAGAGTTTAGATTGTTTAATTATTGTGCAAAAGCTTCAACTTATTTCTAGTTCTTTTGACGAAGTTGTATTGTCTTGCTTTTCTTTTGGATAATCTCCTGACTGTGTACTTCTATTCTTCATTGTAAAATGGTGGGTTCATACTTTCTTCCAAAATGTTTATATTTTAGACCTGTTGCTAGCTTTGATTGGGTTCTTGAATTTTGTCTACTCTTTTTGATTGCAAAGATGAGGTTGAACTAATTATGTTAAGTTCTAAGTCGATTAGGGTTTTCAGTGGAGAAATGGTAGCTTTGACTTTCTATAAAGGTTCTTAGTTTTTATTTTCAGCTTAGTTAGCCATAAATATTATATAAATGAAGTAAAGACCCTTTCCTTGCACTATAGCTCTTTATTTTGGATGATCAAATGTTTCAATTGTTGCTTTGCTTGCGAAATCTTTTTTAGGTTGTCTCCTTTTATCTCTTAGGTTGCATTACATTACTGCCGAGGTTATCTTTGTGATCCTGGTTAATACTTAATAGACAATGTGGTTCGGTTTTGTTAGGAATAGCTCTTCGAAACAGCTCTTGGTGTTTAGCTCAGTGAAGTTTATATGCTAAATCCAGCTTGAAGATAGTAGGCTCACTCATTATCCATTTTGTTTCATTTCTATGCAAAAGTGTAGAACCTCCAAATTGCTTTTCTTTTTCTATCAATCGGGATTTACATGGTCTTGCTTTTTTTCTTATGTGTTAAAGTGCATTTGTGAGTAGTATTATCTGGACTTTCTATTTTCGGTAGTTCAGTGAAACAAATTTTGATTTACATGGTCTTGCTTTCTATCAATCTGGGATTTACAGGGATTGCTTTTTTATCCTGCTGCTGCTAACCTAGTAATCTGAAGAAGCAGTTTATGATTATTTTTGCTGTCCTTTTGAGTGTACACACGAGATTGCCTCATTCAACGCCATACTCCGTGTTTCTTCTCTTTCATTATTTTAAGAGAAGATGTAGAAGACAAAGGGATTATTATCTTAAAACGACGGTATGAATTCATTCACTTGCTAGGATGCCTTTGACATAGTTTAGTTTTCTGTTTGACAATTCTTCTTGCTGCTGCTAACATAACTTTGCCTTTGTATTCACTTGCCGTCCTGGTGACCACAACTATATTATGTCGATTTTCAGTATCGTGGTTTCCTATTGTTGTTTCTGGAGGATATGGTTGTTAAACCTATTGCTATTCTTGTCTGTCAATTGCTTGTTTCCTTCTTATATCATTCTTCACAGAGCTTTAATGCAGAGCGTGTCTCTGATTTTTGCCCATTACTGGGGTTCTACTGGTTTTAGTTGTTTTACACTATAGCGCAAAACTTTAGTATCTTTACCTGGAGCTGACTTTGGTTTCATGTTATTGTTGCTGCCTATTGATACCATATGGTTAGGTCCATTAGGAGAACTCTTACCTAAAACTTTTGGGAATTCTATCAGTTGTTTTGAAATTCTGGCTGTTTTCTGCCCTTTCCATTTGTTTGTTTTTATGCCGAGATTTTGTTATGGTGTGGTTCTGGTAACGCTTGATGATAGATTCACCTTGCTCCACTGATGCTATTTTCGAGCTTTGTGGTGCATTAGCTACTCTGGTAGATCTCTCTCTCTCTCTCTCTCTCTCTCTCTCTCTCTCTCTCTAAAGCTTGTGATTATGTCGGTAAAGAGGTAGATATTTTATAATCCTGCATTATTATAGACAGTTTGCTTTTCGAAATCACCTTTGCAGGCCCGAGTTGAATTGTCTATCAGTCATAATTTCTTTCGACTGAATTGCATGAAAACACTTACATGCAAAACTCGTGTGTTTTTCTTTCTTTTTTTTTGTGTGTGTGGGGTGAATTCGTGTAAATTTCCGCGTTTATTTCTTTTCTTCGTTCCCTTTGTCTATTTTTGGAGAAAGCATGATTTTTTCGAGAAAGGATGAGATGGTCCTAAGTTCATGATATTACATGCGTACCAAAGGATGTTTATCTGAGATCACTAGACTTTGGGATTCGTGTATGGATCCAATGGGTGACATCCCTTTGGTGCATGTTTATTATCGAATTAGGTAAACTTTAGAGAGTTCTTGCTAAATGCATCCCGATGCTTTGAATATCAAAATAGGTTTTTATTTGTCTATGGATATATCAAATAAAATAATACTTTTGAAGTCGGATTTTTGAATAACAGGGTATGTTGTCCGTATACGAATTTTAAAGTAGTCATAATTAATTATCATTAGGTCCAATGAACGATAATGGATCAAAATAGTGGATTATAGCCTATGAAAATTATGAATTTGTAATTTTGCACAATTAATTGCTAAATATTGAAATGATCAAAACGAAAAAAAAATGGACTATATACCCATGAAAATGACAGATTTTAAAGTATGCATATTTATTTTTATTTGGTCAAAGAATAAAAATGAGAAAAATCTTGGATTATATTTATTTTTATGAAAGAACATTCAATTGCCATGAGGAAGAAGCAAATAAAAATGGACGAAAGTGGTGGGTAATAGCCCCATGAAAATCGCGGAATTTGAAATACATATAATTAGTTGTTATTGAGAGATGGAACGGACAAAAAATTGTCAAAATTGTGGATAACCCATCAAAATCATGAATTTTGAATTAGACATAATTAACTGTCATTAGGTGCAATGAACCATAATGGGGAAAAGTCAAGGAATATAGTCCATGAGAATCACGAATATTAAAGCTAACACAATTAATTGCTAAATGATCGAAATGAAGAAAATGGATAACAATCATGGACTACAAACCTTAACAAATCACGACTTTGAAGTGCACATATCTATTTTCTATTGGATCAAAGAACGAAATTTAACAAAAAATTATGGGTTAGCCTATGAGAATCATGATTTTTTATAAAAGAAATTTTTGGTCGAAACTAGCAAAATAGCTTAAAATTGTGAATTTTAACACATGAAATTGCAAATTCTTGGTACACATGCTTACTTGTCATATGTTCGAAATGAACGAAAACAGCAAAAATCGTGAGTTATAACCCACCACTAAGTAGTAATAATTAATTGCCATTGGGTCGAATGAACGATAATGTCATGGGTTATAGACCATAAAAATTGTGAATATATAAGTTCGCACAATTAATTTCTAATGACAAAATGGATAAAAATCATGGATAACCCATGAAAATCACGAATTTCAAATATGCACACTTATTTTTCAATGAGCCGAAAAACAAAATTAACGAAAATCGTGAGTTACATTCTATGAAAATTGCGATTTTGGATGAAAGAATATTTAATTGGTATCGGTCGAATCTAATGAAAATAAACTAAAATCGCAAGCGCCCATAAAAATCGTGGTTTTTTAAGTACATATAATTACTTTCCATTAGGACGAAACATACAAAAATACCAAAATTGTTGGCTATATCCCACCAAAATATATGAACGATAATGGAAGAAAAATCCTAGCTACATAGCCCAAGAAAATAGCAAATTTTAAAATTTGCTAAATTATTTACTAAATGATTGAAACAAAACACAATAGACAAAAATCATGGACTATAGTCCATAAAAATCATGGTATTTAAAGTACGCATGTTTACTACATTTGGTCAAAAAGAGAAAATTGACAAAATCGTAGATAGTAGCTCATGAAATAGAGATTTTTTATGAATTTTTTTAAATTGCCATTAGATGGAACCTAACGAAAATAAACTAAAATTATAGATTATAGCCTATGAAAATAATAAATTTTGAAGTACATATAATTATTTGTCATCCAGTTTACACCCAGGGTCGAGAATAAGTTGGATCCTACCAGAACACTTACTAATCCATGGATCTAAGCGCGCTAAAGTACTGAACTTATTAGCATGGTATATCCCAAATGAAGGTACAGTATCAGTCTCAAACTGTAATCAACCGACCAGAGACCGAATACACAAACATCGAAACAGAACGATATCATCTGAGCAATGCATATAGGCTCAACTACGATCAACTATGAGTCACCATGCACTTCAAATATAACCTATCTATGGGACTCGTCAGATCCATGCAGAAATAATGTCATGATGGAAACATCATAATGCTACGAACTAAAGAAATAATGAAATGCAAACTACAAACAAAGTATCAAAATTTCCCTGTTAAGTTGCTCTTTCCATATTACTAATAAAAAAAAATCATAAAGTACATGTCCCAAATGATACTTGGTCTAAGTTCAATCAGCAAAGAGAAACAAAGACTCGAAATCTACGAATCTGTCTAATATAGAAGAAGCTCCTGACACAAACACGGTATCTGATTGAGAGGAGACTGCAGAGCAGCTCGCTAGAAGTAATACAAGTTACAAGAGAAGTGTTGACCTTGAAAAATGCATGCAATAAGAATAGAGCATTTCTCAAGTGCCCTAAGTGAGAATGACTAGGAAGAAATCTTTGTTCTGCAGTGAAAAATGATACCCTCTTCCAGAGTCAGCGATCCAATTTCCGAATAAAATAAAACACCGATCAACAAAGCTCTTTGAAGTTGATAGAAATTATTTAGCTGGCAAAATAGAAGTATAAATGAGTTCCTTGTAATTTTAATACATTTTGTGGGTTTTCAAGTTATTTTTCTTATATTTTGAATTTAAATTCTTGCGATGTACTATAATAAATAAGCACGTGCTAGAAGCAAATAATTATATGTTTGTATCTTATCATCATAAATAATAATCAGGTTTCTCCTCATTTATTATATAAATTTCTTGATAAAAATATAAAACCTTTCTTTCATTCCTCATTTTACATACATACTCATTTTACGATTTAACAATACATCATAAAGGAGTTCAATTCACAAAGAGATGTAGGGATTCCTACTTCCTTCATGGAAACGGATAGTGAGAGTGTATTGCTCTATTATTGCAAAATAATAATTTTGACCTACATCATATGGGTCCGGTTCTAGGAGAAGCAAAGACAACATGTTGCTATAATGATTCGCTATGTGATTCTTCTCCAATAATTCAATTGTCTTGCGAAGCAAACCGAATAGTTCACTAGTTAGCGAAGTTTGGAGGACACTGGAATAATACGAGAGTTTGTCTTAAAGAGTTATTTAAAGAGTTCTCTATTTTTCTAAATGCTGATTTAATCAATTAATGTAGTGGTATTCTCATCACGGGAGATCCTCATTTAAAAATGCCATAAATTAAAATTTTAATAGATTTAACTATCTAATGTATATTGATTAAGTGGTTATATATGCAAATTCAAATCGTTTTCGAGATGTGTGTGTATATATATATTGTAGATTAGTAAAATCCTACTTGAGAGTGTATCGTGTATCGACTGTTTATATATATGTGCTAAATTATTTCCAATAAAAATAAAAAAAAAAAAAATTCCATCCATTTTGGTCACCCTTTGGTTTCCCACCACCCTCCCTCCACCCCATCCACAGGCGTCAATCCCTACTAAAAACCCCCACCATTATCCACCATCTGTCCACCCTCCATTCCACCACCTCCCTCCTCCTCCTCCTCCTCCTCCTCCTCCTCCTCCTCCTCCTCCTCCTCCTCCTCCTCCTCCTCCTCCTCCTCCTCCTCCTCCTCCTCCTCCTCCTCCTCCTCCTCCTCCTCCTCCTCCTCCTCCTCCTCCTCCTCCTCCTCCTCCTCCTCCTCCTCCTCCTCCTCCTCCTCCTCCTCCTCCTCCTCCTCCTCCTCCTCCTCCTCCTCCTCCTCCTCCTCCTCCTCCTCCTCCTCCTCCTCCTCCTCCTCCTCCTCCTCCTCCTCCTCCTCCTCCTCCTCCTCCTCCTCCTCCTCCTCCTCCTCCTCCTCCTCCTCCTCCTCCTCCTCCTCCTCCTCCTCCTCCTCCTCCTCCTCCTCCTCCTCCTCCTCCTCCTCCTCCTCCTCCTCCTCCTCCTCCTCCTCCTCCTCCTCCTCCTCCTCCTCCTCCTCCTCCTCCTCCTCCTCCTCCTCCTCCTCCTCCTCCTCCTCCTCCTCCTCCTCCTCCTCCTCCTCCTCCTCCTCCTCCTCCTCCTCCTCCTCCTCCTCCTCCTCCTCCTCCTCCTCCTCCTCCTCCTCCTCCTCCTCCTCCTCCTCCTCCTCCTCCTCCTCCTCCTCCTCCTCCTCCTCCTCCTCCTCCTCCTCCTCCTCCTCCTCCTCCTCCTCCTCCTCCTCCTCCTCCTCCTCCTCCTCCTCCTCCTCCTCCTCCTCCTCCTCCTCCTCCTCCTCCTCCTCCTCCTCCTCCTCCTCCTCCTCCTCCTCCTCCTCCTCCTCCTCCTCCTCCTCCTCCTCCTCCTCCTCCTCCTCCTCCTCCTCCTCCTCCTCCTCCTCCTCCTCCTCCTCCTCCTCCTCCTCCTCCTCCTCCTCCTCCTCCTCCTCCTCCTCCTCCTCCTCCTCCTCCTCCTCCTCCTCCTCCTCCTCCTCCTCCTCCTCCTCCTCCTCCTCCTCCTCCTCCTCCTCCTCCTCCTCCTCCTCCTCCTCCTCCTCCTCCTCCTCCTCCTCCTCCTCCTCCTCCTCCTCCTCCTCCTCCTCCTCCTCCTCCTCCTCCTCCTCCTCCTCCTCCTCCTCCTCCTCCTCCTCCTCCTCCTCCTCCTCCTCCTCCTCCTCCTCCTCCTCCTCCTCCTCCTCCTCCTCCTCCTCCTCCTCCTCCTCCTCCTCCTCCTCCTCCTCCTCCTCCTCCTCCTCCTCCTCCTCCTCCTCCTCCTCCTCCTCCTCCTCCTCCTCCTCCTCCTCCTCCTCCTCCTCCTCCTCCTCCTCCTCCTCCTCCTCCTCCTCCTCCTCCTCCTCCTCCTCCTCCTCCTCCTCCTCCTCCTCCTCCTCCTCCTCCTCCTCCTCCTCCTCCTCCTCCTCCTCCTCCTCCTCCTCCTCCTCCTCCTCCTCCTCCTCCTCCTCCTCCTCCTCCTCCTCCTCCTCCTCCTCCTCCTCCTCCTCCTCCTCCTCCTCCTCCTCCTCCTCCTCCTCCTCCTCCTCCTCCTCCTCCTCCTCCTCCTCCTCCTCCTCCTCCTCCTCCTCCTCCTCCTCCTCCTCCTCCTCCTCCTCCTCCTCCTCCTCCTCCTCCTCCTCCTCCTCCTCCTCCTCCTCCTCCTCCTCCTCCTCCTCCTCCTCCTCCTCCTCCTCCTCCTCCTCCTCCTCCTCCTCCTCCTCCTCCTCCTCCTCCTCCTCCTCCTCCTCCTCCTCCTCCTCCTCCTCCTCCTCCTCCTCCTCCTCCTCCTCCTCCTCCTCCTCCTCCTCCTCCTCCTCCTCCTCCTCCTCCTCCTCCTCCTCCTCCTCCTCCTCCTCCTCCTCCTCCTCCTCCTCCTCCTCCTCCTCCTCCTCCTCCTCCTCCTCCTCCTCCTCCTCCTCCTCCTCCTCCTCCTCCTCCTCCTCCTCCTCCTCCTCCTCCTCCTCCTCCTCCTCCTCCTCCTCCTCCTCCTCCTCCTCCTCCTCCTCCTCCTCCTCCTCCTCCTCCTCCTCCTCCTCCTCCTCCTCCTCCTCCTCCTCCTCCTCCTCCTCCTCCTCCTCCTCCTCCTCCTCCTCCTCCTCCTCCTCCTCCTCCTCCTCCTCCTCCTCCTCCTCCTCCTCCTCCTCCTCCTCCTCCTCCTCCTCCTCCTCCTCCTCCTCCTCCTCCTCCTCCTCCTCCTCCTCCTCCTCCTCCTCCTCCTCCTCCTCCTCCTCCTCCTCCTCCTCCTCCTCCTCCTCCTCCTCCTCCTCCTCCTCCTCCTCCTCCTCCTCCTCCTCCTCCTCCTCCTCCTCCTCCTCCTCCTCCTCCTCCTCCTCCTCCTCCTCCTCCTCCTCCTCCTCCTCCTCCTCCTCCTCCTCCTCCTCCTCCTCCTCCTCCTCCTCCTCCTCCTCCTCCTCCTCCTCCTCCTCCTCCTCCTCCTCCTCCTCCTCCTCCTCCTCCTCCTCCTCCTCCTCCTCCTCCTCCTCCTCCTCCTCCTCCTCCTCCTCCTCCTCCTCCTCCTCCTCCTCCTCCTCCTCCTCCTCCTCCTCCTCCTCCTCCTCCTCCTCCTCCTCCTCCTCCTCCTCCTCCTCCTCCTCCTCCTCCTCCTCCTCCTCCTCCTCCTCCTCCTCCTCCTCCTCCTCCTCCTCCTCCTCCTCCTCCTCCTCCTCCTCCTCCTCCTCCTCCTCCTCCTCCTCCTCCTCCTCCTCCTCCTCCTCCTCCTCCTCCTCCTCCTCCTCCTCCTCCTCCTCCTCCTCCTCCTCCTCCTCCTCCTCCTCCTCCTCCTCCTCCTCCTCCTCCTCCTCCTCCTCCTCCTCCTCCTCCTCCTCCTCCTCCTCCTCCTCCTCCTCCTCCTCCTCCTCCTCCTCCTCCTCCTCCTCCTCCTCCTCCTCCTCCTCCTCCTCCTCCTCCTCCTCCTCCTCCTCCTCCTCCTCCTCCTCCTCCTCCTCCTCCTCCTCCTCCTCCTCCTCCTCCTCCTCCTCCTCCTCCTCCTCCTCCTCCTCCTCCTCCTCCTCCTCCTCCTCCTCCTCCTCCTCCTCCTCCTCCTCCTCCTCCTCCTCCTCCTCCTCCTCCTCCTCCTCCTCCTCCTCCTCCTCCTCCTCCTCCTCCTCCTCCTCCTCCTCCTCCTCCTCCTCCTCCTCCTCCTCCTCCTCCTCCTCCTCCTCCTCCTCCTCCTCCTCCTCCTCCTCCTCCTCCTCCTCCTCCTCCTCCTCCTCCTCCTCCTCCTCCTCCTCCTCCTCCTCCTCCTCCTCCTCCTCCTCCTCCTCCTCCTCCTCCTCCTCCTCCTCCTCCTCCTCCTCCTCCTCCTCCTCCTCCTCCTCCTCCTCCTCCTCCTCCTCCTCCTCCTCCTCCTCCTCCTCCTCCTCCTCCTCCTCCTCCTCCTCCTCCTCCTCCTCCTCCTCCTCCTCCTCCTCCTCCTCCTCCTCCTCCTCCTCCTCCTCCTCCTCCTCCTCCTCCTCCTCCTCCTCCTCCTCCTCCTCCTCCTCCTCCTCCTCCTCCTCCTCCTCCTCCTCCTCCTCCTCCTCCTCCTCCTCCTCCTCCTCCTCCTCCTCCTCCTCCTCCTCCTCCTCCTCCTCCTCCTCCTCCTCCTCCTCCTCCTCCTCCTCCTCCTCCTCCTCCTCCTCCTCCTCCTCCTCCTCCTCCTCCTCCTCCTCCTCCTCCTCCTCCTCCTCCTCCTCCTCCTCCTCCTCCTCCTCCTCCTCCTCCTCCTCCTCCTCCTCCTCCTCCTCCTCCTCCTCCTCCTCCTCCTCCTCCTCCTCCTCCTCCTCCTCCTCCTCCTCCTCCTCCTCCTCCTCCTCCTCCTCCTCCTCCTCCTCCTCCTCCTCCTCCTCCTCCTCCTCCTCCTCCTCCTCCTCCTCCTCCTCCTCCTCCTCCTCCTCCTCCTCCTCCTCCTCCTCCTCCTCCTCCTCCTCCTCCTCCTCCTCCTCCTCCTCCTCCTCCTCCTCCTCCTCCTCCTCCTCCTCCTCCTCCTCCTCCTCCTCCTCCTCCTCCTCCTCCTCCTCCTCCTCCTCCTCCTCCTCCTCCTCCTCCTCCTCCTCCTCCTCCTCCTCCTCCTCCTCCTCCTCCTCCTCCTCCTCCTCCTCCTCCTCCTCCTCCTCCTCCTCCTCCTCCTCCTCCTCCTCCTCCTCCTCCTCCTCCTCCTCCTCCTCCTCCTCCTCCTCCTCCTCCTCCTCCTCCTCCTCCTCCTCCTCCTCCTCCTCCTCCTCCTCCTCCTCCTCCTCCTCCTCCTCCTCCTCCTCCTCCTCCTCCTCCTCCTCCTCCTCCTCCTCCTCCTCCTCCTCCTCCTCCTCCTCCTCCTCCTCCTCCTCCTCCTCCTCCTCCTCCTCCTCCTCCTCCTCCTCCTCCTCCTCCTCCTCCTCCTCCTCCTCCTCCTCCTCCTCCTCCTCCTCCTCCTCCTCCTCCTCCTCCTCCTCCTCCTCCTCCTCCTCCTCCTCCTCCTCCTCCTCCTCCTCCTCCTCCTCCTCCTCCTCCTCCTCCTCCTCCTCCTCCTCCTCCTCCTCCTCCTCCTCCTCCTCCTCCTCCTCCTCCTCCTCCTCCTCCTCCTCCTCCTCCTCCTCCTCCTCCTCCTCCTCCTCCTCCTCCTCCTCCTCCTCCTCCTCCTCCTCCTCCTCCTCCTCCTCCTCCTCCTCCTCCTCCTCCTCCTCCTCCTCCTCCTCCTCCTCCTCCTCCTCCTCCTCCTCCTCCTCCTCCTCCTCCTCCTCCTCCTCCTCCTCCTCCTCCTCCTCCTCCTCCTCCTCCTCCTCCTCCTCCTCCTCCTCCTCCTCCTCCTCCTCCTCCTCCTCCTCCTCCTCCTCCTCCTCCTCCTCCTCCTCCTCCTAAGGAGAGCCCATCAATAAAGGTGAAAGACATTCAAAGGTGTACCATCCCACTTTGTCTCTTATCCCATCCCAGTGCTGCAGGGAACCCATTCATAGAGATGTATCCACATCGGTCAAATATTTGGTACTTCGATACTTTGGTACTTGCTGGATACAAGTCACATGCTCCCCTCAACGTATTTGAAACTTATTCTAGATGTATGGAAAATATATCAAAGATGTCATATATTCCCTCAACACATGCACACTTGTTTATCTTTCACTCTAGATGTGGGAATAAATCATCCTTGTGACACTGGTTACATGCTAATCGATTCCTGTTTCAGTCTACTTTGAGTCGCACATACTATGAGCTCTATCTTAAAGGCTTCTACCCGAGTTTTTGACTTGGTCCCCAGCATGCACGGCTGCACACATGTACACATGCACACTTGTTTATCTTTCACTCTTAGATGCAGGAATAAGATCATCCTTGTAACACCGTTTACATGCTGGAATGCATGACTAATTTTTTTCCTGAGCATATACTAGAGATTCTCTTTAAAACAAAGACCGTAGCCCAATCTCAGAACCTAGACCTCACATGACCCAAACTCACTCCCTTTACGAAAAGACAGACCCCATTTGCAGACCTTAGGCATTTAATCTCAATTCAAGTCAAGGACTCTTTTGCCAGTAGGAAAGGAAAAATCCAAATAAAGTGTGAAAGAATATGTTACAAGCTTGTAAATGACTTAGCAGAATATTGAACATTTAATATTCTTATGCAAACACAAGGAAGAACAGATAAATGTTTCAATAAATTGCTAAATATTCTGTATGAAACATATAGTACTAGGCAACACAGTGTGTTGTGTTATATCATATTGTGTCCATGTCCATGCAACATAAATATAGACTTATATACTGTTGTGTACCAAATAAATTGGTACTTCTTTTCCACTAAGCCATTTTGCTGTCGATGCATCTTTCTGATGATAAACATCAAATAATGGCATTGATCAAAACCTTAAATCTGGTACCCCTTGAAATCCTATACCAGAAATCTGCATAAAGCCCCATGTGCTACAAATTTATCCTAGTTCCATACTATTTATTAAGCTTCATGCATAAGCCACTATCCCATATGATGCAACAGTATCTTAACTTGACATCCAATATATATATCACAGCTCTTAATTACGATCTCTCAATACAACCCCACTGTGAACTTGTAGGCTGTTGCTATCAGGATATAACTCCAGAATGTCCATCTAATCTTAAGAAGCTTGACAAACTTAAACTTTAGAAAGTCAATTAGCTTCAAGTTCAAGATAATCCACATTTGTCAATCTGACTACAATAGGAGCAAAGATACTTTGGTGTTAATCAGCTCCGGTAGATCATGGTCTTCGAACATAAAGATGTTCAAACCCAAATTATTTTGAATTGTGCATAGTGTTATATAAGTGCCCTATGAGACCATATAAGCTCTATGAGAAACTACTTCGTGACAAGTTAACATTTCACCTTATATCACCAGACAAAAGCATGTCTTTTGAGAGCATATAATACAATAAAACATATCTTTAGAGGGCATATAATAAATAAATACAGACATGGAAGGAAAACAGTATACCCATATGCAAAAGGAGCATAAAATGGAGGTGGCATGTAAGGCCTTCGTGATCGAAAGGCCATATATGGGCTTGCTCGACGACCCCGGTACTGTTTCATTCCTGGTACATTGGTCCTTTTAGCTGACACCTGCAACACAACCAAATCAGTTGGATGTTCACATTGTAAAGTTTAACCTGATCAAATTGATGCAAACCTTTAACTGACGACCATGCAATTCCGATTCATTCAACAGCAGAGCGTTCTGAACAGCCTCTACTTCAACAAATTCCACATATGCAAATCCCTTGGGCTGACCAAACTTGTCCGTTAAAATTGTTACTCTGTTTACAGTCCCACAAGACTGAAAATGCTGTTGCACTTCCTCAGGAGTGCAGGCATAGTCCACCTAACAATCGGTATGATTAGTATAGAATGAACTTAGTAACTTCATAATACTCATAAGACTGATTAAAATAAATGGGATACTACCAAAAAGTAAGAAAATTTGCTTCACTAGTTAAGACAGTTCTATTGCTGACATGGCTTTTTCACTAAGATGTATGCTACCAAATACCTCTATCCAAATAAATATCATTAAAATAGTTACCACGTTGCATCAAACCTCTTAACTAAATAAATTATAGATGTTTATAACAGCGGAAATATTAAACATCCATCTGTCATCTTACATCTTCAAAAGAATATGATCAATAAGCAGTGTGTCCATTAACAATGGGATGTGACTACGAAGCTGTATACTGGTAGTCACAATTTAACAAGAACGTCAACTTATCCGGCAATAAGCAATCAAAATTTACGTATTCTTTCCTTATACCGATCATGTAATATATAAATTTCAAATAAGACTTGTTGTTAGATAAATGTAGGAGTGAAGTAAGAGATGCAAGCATTACTGTAAACTGCAAAACATTGAAGAGAGGATGGTTTGGAGAACCTCACATTACCAACATAGATCGATCTCGAATCCACCTCCTCCTTTTCAGCTTGGCTTGCAGCACCACTGGATGAATCTTCTGGAAAGAGTGAAAGCACAAGGAAATGTTAAACTAAGGAGCAAACATAATCTTCCAATAAAAGAGACTGTAAGAGAACACTGCTGGCACACAATCAACAAAGCACACACCATGACTGAAAGTATACAAGAACTGAACTACAGAGCAGCTTTCTCGGAAAACATAGTGTACGAAAGCTACACTTATCAAAACAATGCCATGCTGTCACATTAGACATGCAGAGTTCCACTATAGTGTAATCTTTCTTTCACCCAACATCGGCATCACACCAAACACCAGTATCTAAATGGTTTATTATTGACTATTCTCACTCAACTTATTAAACAATGAAGGGAAGAACTATTTGAAAAAAAAACTATTTCGAAAATCTATATGCCAAAGAATCTTCAAACGGTATCAATCTCACTCGTGTCTATCCACGAAACAATACAAGAGCACAAAACGCGAAACTTACCAATTAACAATCACTGTATTCAGATGTTAATTCAATTAACTGACTCGATAAGGGTCTTCAACAATTATTGATGCATTGAAAATTTATGGGTACAACCGATCTAACTCATGCAGGTCTACCATGTGCTCTTTTCCATACATTTCAAGCGCTGAAAACGAAAGTTCTTTAACATGGTACCATATTTGACTTGGTATAGTTTCCTATACTAGGGATATGATATGATATGATATCGAACAGTGTACAAATACAACAGAAACTATAGAAACCTATCACTCATCATAAGCAAAACAATGCCCCGAGACAATGAACTCGAACAATTGAAACCCTAATCCCAAACAAAGCGGCTCCGGCAAAACCCTAGAAAACGAGAAACAGAGGAGGGGGGAAAAATCAAACCTTGAACAGCAGACATCTCCTTCTCGACCTTAGCCTGCATCTCTCGCAGGGCTCCAGCTTCCTCCTCGATCTCCTTCAACCTCTGCTTCATCACCTCCAAGTTCTATCCCAACAAAATACCATCTTCAGGCTTTCTAACTAAAGAAATCAAAATCTAGGGTTTTGGGGGGGTACCTCTTTAGAGGATTGGGGATCTTGGTCATCGGCATCGGCGGCGGCCATGTCGTCGTCGGCCTCCATCTCCCCTTCTTCTTCGGGGATATCGCCGCCGTAGACCTCGTGCTCCTGCTCTTGATCCATTTTTTTTTTTTTGGTAATTCTGATTCTGATGATAAAAGTTGGGCTTTGTTCTATTTGTGCTTGTTGCTGAAAGGAGATAGGTCTTCAGTGGCTAGAGGGCACGTGTCAGGCACGTGTGGTGGGGGGTAGAAAGTGCTTCTTATATATGATTGTCAAATAATTAATAGGGAATGGATGGAAAATGAATATGCCCAAGGCATAAAAACAGGGGTCGGTATGCTTATCAATAAATAGTTAAGTAATTTTTTTAATTGTTATTAATATCATTTAATGAAAATTATAAAAATAAATGATATGATAAAAAAAAGATTTTTTTTCAAGCATAAATGAATATCTATGGTATGAAAATTGATATCTAAATGGACAACTATGAAGCAAAAGAGTCCCAAGTACTAGTGCCAAAAATTATTCGTATTCGAGGATATATCGGTAATCATTAGGATACGGATATGGTTATGAAATATATATATCTGATAGGATATGGTTACGGATACAGATATATAGTGAAATACCCGGATCCGTATTCGAACTATCTGAATAAATGTTAGTCATACAGTTGCAATAGTTTCAATCCTTAGGTTAATAGCTTCGAAGTTAATTTTGATGATCAAATGATTTAATCTTAGGTTTTCATATATAACAAACATATTAATAAACACACATGTATCATATGAACTATTTTTTCATTTCCTCATATATCAGTTTTGAATCCCCATGTACATCTGCATTGTATATTAGTTTATGTATCCGATTTTAGCGGATATGAAAATCAGTTTTCCTTACCGAGATATATATGTATTCGTACCTATATCCATATTTGTTACTGGTAAACAGATATGATTATATGATAAGTATCATATTTGAGTTGGATCCAAATCGTTTGCACCTCTAGTTCCTAGTCCCTGTCAAAAGAACAAAACGCTAAGCAAAAGGACCGAATTTCTTTTTGACAGAGAGAGGCTACGTTGAATTTGTTTTCACTCTATATAAAAAGGCCCTAGAGCTTCGTTTTGTTTGCTACCTCCTAGTTAGGCCCAAATTAGTTTGCTACGTCCTACTTCTAAGTTGGTTTGTTACCTCCTGTTTAAAAGTATCCACGATTCCACATTCATGGGCTGGCAGCCTAGCATAGGTGCAGCCGCAATCCATGACCTAAAAGCCCTAAATGTGGGTTATTTTCCTATATATCCTCAAATTGTCTATATTTGCAAATTTACTCTTCAAATTTAAATCTGTGCTAATCTACCCTCGAATTCAACAATATTGCATTTTCTTATCCCTCACTTAACATTGTTAGAAATAATACTACATATATATAATTAACTAATGACTAAAATACCCAAATATAAATATTAAGATTAAAGGCCAGTTCTCAACGTTTATTAAAATCCCTCTCCAACATCTCCTCTAAATTTTTTTTCTCCGCATCAGTCATAATTAGATTAGTTTAAACTAAGACCGAAAGATGACAAAAATTAAAATAAACTAACGAAGCTCCACATGAAAGCAAGATCCAAATGCGCATAATTATGTTACAAATATATAACCAACCATGAAAGCAAGAATTATCACAAATGGTATATTATTATAACAGGAAGGAAAAGTTGATATATCATTTCTCAGGAAATGCTCATCTGGAAAGGATTATTGTGCACAACTCAAAATTTACATACTCAATAGCGATATGAAATTATGTAACAAGATATGATTGTCATTGTCTTGGACAACCTTCAAAATGTCTAATAAACATAACTCTTCTCTCTTTTGCATATGTTCATACATCTTAACAGCAAATTGCTAAGGAGGATTTTTTGGGTACCTATTGCACCAAATGGAAAACTGTTACTCAAAATCTCTTTTTTATATGCTTTACTTGTGTACATATAGCTTTTGTAAGTAATTTCTGTATCTGTATACATAATATATGTACATTTAACCTCTGTATATATGAAATCTACTGTGCAAAAGCAACATTTTGCATAGATACCAAAATGATGCAAGCACGTTCCTCGCACGTGCTTTCCTAACTAGCAGTTATTGTAAGATTGAAGTCATTTGTTACACTTCAGTGTCTGTTAAAAACATTTCTTTTAACCTTTTTTTTTCAGCTTCTGTTGTCCAATTGTTAATTTAGAAAAACCTCTGTTCACACCTTCATCTCTGTATTAATTTGCATCTTAAGTTGCATGGGGACATGGGGTACATATTTAAAAGCTAAAGTTAGAGTTTTCCATTTGAATCATTTAAGAAAAAAGAGGAAAAAAAAGATTGCAAGCATATGCAGTTTTAAAAAGCTCTCAACAAGTTTTGAGCACACACGCTATGAAAATTACACATACCAACTTTGGAGTTTGGCACGTTGAAAGAGACCAGTAAGGTATCGTTCAACTTTGGAGTTTGGACATGCAATTAGAGCACAAAATGTAACCCTCAATCCACCTAACTCTAGAGTTTTGGTGCAGTGAATGTACCTTAATTTCATAGCGAACCGTTGATATCATTACAATGGTAAAACATCACTCTACGAGGAAAACCTTTTCAAGAGACAAAGTTAGCTCCCTAATTTCTCAGTAAAACAATCCCAAGCTAGAAATTTTACCAAGTTATAACATGGTCAAACTTTGGTCCGTATTTTTGGAGTTGGGAATACGGTTGAATATGTAGAACCTTTTTCGACAACGGTAGCAGGCTGAAGTTCTTCCTTGTGGAGACTTCATCCCTTTTCTATCTCACAAAAAGTTATAACATGCTCAACACAATTAGAACCTTAATTAAGCTCTTCATACCAACTAAACTCGATAGTCCATTAAAAACTCTTAACTAAAACCTTTCTACTAGGCACATTTTTATGCACCATAAGGTTCTCAATAACAAGCATAATAATACTTCCTCATAAGAGAAACATAGCAAAATTTACAGGCACAACCTCAGTAAAAACTTTGTGAAATATCTTCTACTGAGCATCATAGAACTCTATATCAAGGAAATCACCACTTGCTTCCATATCTTCGGAATCGACATCAGAATCAGAGTCTTCGACTTTTTCAGGTATCATTGCTGGCTTCTGAAGAGAGTGAGGAATTGCTGCTGGCTTTCTTGCCTCTTCTATAATCCTCATTATTTCCCCCAGTGTCTGATTAAGCTTATTACGTTCCACTAATGATTGGTATCTTGTTCTTTCGCCCTCGACGAGCTCTCTTGGCATGTTTTTTAAGAACCAGGGATGTTGCTTTATCTCAGGAATTGTTATTCTCTGAAAGAGACAAGCATTGTAAAATTAGTAGGCAGAAAGGAAAATAAGGATAAAACGGTAAATTTCACAAAACCCCCAGAGAAGTGTGGCACATTTTAAGATAATCCCCAAAAGGTTAGGATATGTCACTTAGCCCTCAAAACTTATGAATTTTTCTGAATCTATTTTCAGATATCCCCTAACTTTTTGGGGGTTATCTAATAAGTTTTGGGGGTCACGTGACATTTTGGAACTTCTTGGGGCGTTTTTTGAAACTTACCCTAAAAAGAATAGTTTGCAAGGAAAAAAAAAAAAAAAAAAAGAAAACCTTGTAAGGATTGGCTACAAAAATTCGAGATAGAAGGTGCCTGCAACCTGGAGAGACTCTTACATAATCCGGGATGTAGTACTGAACACTCATTATTCGCTGTTGGAGAGGTAAAAAATTAATTAGTACTGAATAAGTAAAGAATGCTCTTGATGTTAAATTTATTGAAATACGAACAAATAAATAAAGAGATGTTAGTAAATTACGTTTATCGTCTTTCTAAAATTCCTAGGATCCATGGTGTCCTCGAAAGGGTAAGCTCCCACCAACATCACATATAATGTGACACCACAAGACCAGACATCTGCAATCTGCATAAAAATGTGACACCAACAAATTTAATCATGTTCCACAACTCTCACAGGAATATTAGCATATATTATCAAAGCAAACAATAGAAAAGGGATAAAATTAAAATACCTTGCCATTGTACTCCCTCCTCGAGAGAACCTCTGGTGCTATGTAGGCTGGAGTTCCTACCGTCGATTTTGGCTGTGAGTGTAATAAACCAGACTGCAACATACAGCAACAGATGCATTGTAGTTAAGCAACATGGGAAAAAGATAAATAGCTAACTCCTAATTACTAACCAAGTCTTTTATCAGAATGTATAAAATCACATTTTCTTTTGATTTTCGATTCTTTTGCCTATGTTTTCTTGTACATACCTACTTAAGTAGTAGTTTATAATACATCTCTACAGACATAAATCTTTGTTTAGGTGCAAACGCATGCAATAATAAAGCACTAAATGAAGCATGTACAATTCAGTATACATAGATCTACTAGTCATAAGAAATTTTTGGTACACAGATCAGATATAGAGTATAAATATCTGATACCTTAGAGTAACCAAAATCACATATCTTAAGACGGGGAATTGGACTTCCATCCAAAAGCGTGTTTTCCAGTTTGAGATCACGGTGACATATTTCCTACAAAATAATCGAAATGACTCTTAAGATTGTTTCTTTGAACCCTTAAGACTACATACGAAAGAATACAATTGCCATTAAGCCAAACTTAAGCATATAACTCACCATCAAATGGCAGTAACTCACTCCTGATATTAGCTGCTGAAAGAAATACCTTGCCTGTTGAAGGTCGAAATTTGCACCAAATTAATTAGAGATAGACTTTACAAGAGAGAAATCAGAACATGATATAGGGAAAAAAATTGTTATGAGGATTTATAGAATAATTACTTCGTCCTCGCTGAATCGACCAGCCATGCAGATTCTATCAAAGAGTTCTCCACCAGCAGCATATTCCATGACAATAGCAAGATGTGTTTGTGTTAGTAATACCTGCACAATAAAGCTAAAGTTTAGTCTCATATCGGAAATAAAATTCGAAAGTGAAAATATGTAAAATGGGTTAATCTTTTGGATCAAATTAGTCCCTGTCGATTAATAATGCATCTCATTCTCAATTTTCATCCATCGCGACAAGTTCTGGATACCTACTTTAAGATAGAATAAACACCTCCAAGTGCTTCAAAATAATATCTCTCAAACAGATTCATATGAAAATTTACACATTGATAAAACTGATGGGAAATTAATTATGTTGTCAATTCTTCATGGGCTCTTTGATAAAGTATTTGAAACTTATTCAGAAACTCGGAAAATGAAAGAAAGAATTCTGCTGACCTCTTTAAACCGGATAATATTGGGATGTCTTAATGAACTGTGATTAATGATCTCTCTCATCACATTCTCATCAATCTGGATCCAAAAGCCAGGTCAAAATTAGAACTTAAAGCAAACATGTATAGTCAATAAAGAAGGAAGGAAATGAATTAGCACCACAAGATACACAATAATTAGTGAATAAGCTTGCTTGATAACAGCTATGCAAACAAATCAATGAGGGCACAAGAAAAACCAGTCAACTTTTCTTCACTCTTTTGAGTCTAAAATTATTCAAAAGTATGCTGCCAGTTTCTCATAAAGATTTGGAAGCAACTTATTTCTATCCAGACTAACAATATGTCCTTGAAATTGAAAATATATTTCATTTTCTAAACTCATGTCAAAATGACTAAAAGCCAAAAATCAAGTGACTTCGATCATTTTTCCATTATTAACTAGTAACCACAACAAAATTAGATAATAATGCAATTAGATAATATCCAACTTTTGGTTAACAAGCACTAACTACCGAGGAAATTAATATATTATCTAATGAAATTTCCACAATACTTTTTCTTTTTGGTCATTCTCCTTCTTCTCACTAAATAGTAATGATATACCAATACTTTTATACCAAAAATTCTTTTGATCTAGAGAAGCAAACCAGCAGAGCGCCCCAAAATGACATTTTGAGATCAAAATAATTGGGCATGTCATATATATATATATATATATATATATATATATATATATATATATATATATATATATATATATATATATATATATATATATATATATAACGAAACCCATTAAGTAATCGGCAGCAACCGAAAATTTGACACCTCATACAAATCTTATCTATTTCAGTTCACTGGTCAGATCTTCCTTAATCATATATATCCCTGTTCATTTGTCTTGATTGTTTATGTTATAATTGCAATAAATTACAACCAGCTAAATATTATCCTATGATTGCTGAAACAATTAGATGGCTGTACTTAGATATTTCTTTTTTAAAAAATTAAACAAGCATATGCAAGTTACCATACCCAACAACAACCCAAACCCATCAACCAAAAACAGAGGAAAAAGGCAAAAAATTAAACAAACAATATTTCCACAAAAACCATCAAAAATTGCAATAATACCTTTCGGCCTCTTTCAATGTACTTGACAGCAAGCAACTCCTTAGTCCTCCGATCTCTCACCAACCTCGCTACCCCAAAATTGCCAGCACCCAACTCCTTCAAAGGCTCATACCTCTCCTCCATCTTGAACCTCTCCATTGATTCTCTTGCTTCTCTCAAACGCACCCAAGCTCTACCCGTGACTTATATAGCAACCTCCAGCCAATGAGAAAAGAGAAAAGTGCAGGGGGTTTTGTGTGAAAAAGAGTGGGACACGTAGCACTGAGAAAACGTCGGGGGTGACGGAGGCGGGGACCGTTGGAAACGCACCGTGTCTGGGACACGTAGGCAGTGGGAGGTTGGGAGTTGTTTCGCAAATTTCCGCGTACGTATAAGTTCTGTGGGGCCCAGGAGCTGTATATACCATTACAGCACTATAACTACTGTTTGTTGTCATATTTGGGATATTGCCTGCTCGTCAGGGAATTGGGCTGCTGAGGTGGGCCTTTGGATGCACATTGGACCCCACGTAGGACGAGCCGTGGGGCCCGCACAGCCAAAGGAACGAGTACATATTTTGTCAACAAGGGCACATGGGACAGTTTGGAGATTTCACGTGGTTTCTTTATAGTTTCAGTATGCCCCCCTTCACATGTGCCTAGATATAGATGGAGGTGTTCTGATAAGATTCATATTTCAAGAGAACGATAACCACATAGTGTTTGAGATTATAACCGTAAGTAAGTCGCTTTATTCGGAAGTCTTGCACTTATTTACTAAGGGTTAGATTTGCTCTCATAAAAAGATAAAGTTGATATTTAATCTTATTAAAAAGATAGTTACATTTATAGATTATAAAATAAAATATGTTTGGAGTACTAGTGACTAAATCTTCAATATGCTTACAGACACACCACTCTTGTTCATTAACAGTTGTGGGCCCTTACAACCTAACATGGCCCTCATGGTATGTTTGATTGATTGAGAAAGCAAAGTTATCCTCATATGAGAGGTTGGTATAAGATTGATTTTATAAAAGTTTTAAATAAAAAAAAAATTGGTATCTTATATTGTATGCTCACATTTATCATTAACGGTTTTTAGAAGCATGTGAACGTGCAGTGTCATCGTAGATTGATAGAAATGCCCAAACATCTCCCGTAATGGTTGGCTTTTGAAGAGAAGTTTCATTTAATGTATTATATCTTATGTAACATTTAAATTGGTTATCACATCATTATAGACCAACAGAAAGAAAATCTAATTAAGCCCATATTTAGCAGAGTTGGATTCATATGAAGCTTTTCGCGTCACTACACTGCAATTATATAAATTTAAACAGAGCAAAATAGAACTAGTTGATTCTTACTACAAAGATGATGCGAGGTCTCCCTTTTAGGTTACCAAACTAGCTTACTTACAATAATTATATATCAACCAACTACATAATAATTTCGCGATTAAACAATAGGTAAGTATACGATGAAAGATACACGGCCTATGTTTACTTCCCTTTGAAGTGGTGAATACAATAGGATATCCAAACAACTAACTTCTCTCAAAAAATTAGCAAACAGTTTAAAGTAGTTATCAATCAAATATAAACATAAGTACCTTAGGTATAGGTGGCACTTAACTAGTTGTGTATCTGCCTCCCAATGAATTAATAAGTAAACCAAAGACTTATCAAGATAAGCATCATAGTCATTGCAAAGGGAAAAATATCCAGTGCCTATCTCCATCAGCTTAACTATCAGAAGATATATAATCTGAAAAACCTCAGCAATATCCTTGCTGTTTTAATGGATAACTGCCATGCACTTATGAAGAACTAGTTAATAATTGTGTATGAGGTAAATATTTTAAAGGAGAAGATTGAATGGATAATATATCTTTGTTTGTCTTAGAGCATCATATTTTATAACGTTCACCGATATAAAACTTTAAACTAAATCAAATGAAATGATGTGTCGCTTGCAGCTTACTACTTACATGTTCACAAATAACTGTGATACCCCAAGATTTAGTCCCACATTGGATATTGATTGAGTGATTGAATGGTTTAAATGATGGGTCTTGAGAGTCGAGTGTAACGTTAATTTGGCGATTTTGGTAGTGGATTGGCCAAATCACGTGTTGCACTCAGTGGGTCCAGTGACTTACATCACAATCCGCTCTCACAAGTGATAATAATGCCTAAATTTTTATGGGAAAAATCTCCTAAGACCAATTCTCATTTTGAATAGATGGGAAAAATCTCCTAAGACCAATTCTCATTTTGAATAGATGTTTCGCCTCTGATAGTGTTATTTGTTTCTCGAAGTCACTTCTTTGATTCAAAATGAACATCGATGAAGGGTTTCAAAATTTTTGAGAAACAAAATCTCCTCAGACCAATTCTCATTTTGAATAGATGTTTCAACCTTGATAGTGTTATTTGTTTCTCGAAGTCACTTTCTTTGATTCAAAATGAACATCGATGAAGGGTTTCAAAATTTTTGAGAAACAATATTTCCCTTCCTGTAGAAAAAAGACTAGAGCAAGACATAGGAAATGACATCTTATTATTCAAATGCCTTGTTTCAGCTGGCATCCTATGATGACTTCTCACTATAGAAAATAGAAAATTGTTCTAGAGATGTGATAATGTAGTTTATGGGTCCATTTCAGATCCAGTCATTAGTCGACAGCTAAGCCTCTAGATTGATAAATGCTCATTTGACAAATGTTTTGTATATATTGACTAAATGACTGTTCAAATCATGAAAGGAGCACAAAACAAATACCTCTACTACAGGTGGCATTTGTCTCTAAGCAAGTCATTATCATTTGAAAGAGAAATTATTTTGTACTAAAAAGGGAGAGCGTGAGTGTTACAGTGCCATCTCACTCACATTAGGCCTTTGGAGATGTCAGGTTGACAATAAGTCATAAAATTTTTGATTGCTTCCTCTTTTCTCAGACTCAGTCAGTGCATTTGAGACAGAGAGGAAGAAAAAAAATAGAGAAAACAGTTCCACATAATCTCAATCTTATGTTAAAGTATATAAATTTTACCAAAATGGTATTTAGACATTAAAACTATGTTTATCACAAATATTAACTGCAAAGCTGATACTAATAATTAAATAGGCAGCAGCTCCATTAGCATATTTTCTGATTGGATGAAGAAACTAAAGGATTGAGCATAACTTTTTCTTTTTCTTCTGTTTGATGGGTCTTGGAGGTTGAAGTACGATTTTGATCGCTGAATCGAAAACAGCCTTCACATTCTGCATCAGGAACTATTTCATCAGTACTAATAGAACATTAAAGCTATAATGAAATAGAATAAAATTGCAGGGATAATTTCAAGAATTCTATGAAATAGTGACTATGTTCTTCTGTTCCATAAAAAGAAAATATCATGGATACTAATTCATACTAAACAGTGTTAGTATTATCCCTGTCAATAAACACCTATATGTATCTATTAGTTGCAGATGAGCTCAACACTAAGTTCTTGAAAAATATATAGCTGAAGTGCATTAGGATCTTTTGAAAAGAATAGTTAATTATGGACTGTGTTCATTGTTTCATTTTCTTGAACCATATACAGAAGTATATATGTACAAATATATCTGAATAGAATATAGTTCTTAAGACCATGCTCACATATGAAGAGATATTAGTTTTGAGCCTCTTTATTGTTAGTGTCAGATTAGTTAGTTTTATTAATGGTACACACAAACTTTAGTCAGAAAAGTCACAGTGAAAACTAATTAAAATTTCTCATATTCAGAACAACGATATATTCACATCAATACTAATAGCATGTCAGAACTTAAACTTGTGACAACGGAGAAAGACTTGACTCTGAAATTCTTATTTAGTATATAGAATGGCTGCATACAAACCTGCTGAGTCTTAGAACTACACTCAACGTATACCGATGCTCCTATTTGCTTCTTTAGTTCCTCACCCTGAAAATAAAAACATCAAGGCATAGTGAGTCCATTTTGGCTGAGAATAATCTTGCCTACAAGTTTATTATTGAGCTAGTAACAATAATGTTTCTTTGTATTCTTTGTATTGGTTGTTTTATATGATCTTATGTATAGCATGATATGTATGACTATATGTAAGTCTTAAACTACTTTTCAATTTAACTTGGCGCCACTTTTTGTTCTTTATTTCCAATTTTATTGGAACTATAAGTCTATAAATGTAGGTCAATAATTTAGAGTGTTTATGTTCTTGCAAAATGCCAATGCAACTTTAAAAGAGGTCTCAAAAGATGTCAATTGCTGTTATATGGTCCTTTAATCTAGAATCAACTAAACATTTGTATACAATGATAATACACATTTCTTAGGAAAAAAGAACATGACATTTCTCCATAATTAGAATGTTCCGAGTATCACCTATATTACTTACGAATTTGGATCCTCTCCACTACAAAAAAGTAGTGAAGGGACCGCTATTTTTAATCTTAATTGTTGATTATTTAGTAGGCGGTTATGATACAATCTAAATCTAGTACTCAACATAGCCCCGTATATTGCACTCATTCTTAATTTGCACTCAAAGAAAAAATCACAACCACCGACTAGATAATTAATGGTTGTCATTATATAGTGGTTCCTCCATTATTTTTTTGATAGTGGAGAAGATCCGAATCCATTTCTTACCAACATAAACAGTAGTAAAAATTTTATTATAAAATTAATTGCAAAATTTTAACCATTAAAATGTGGCGGTAACAGGAAATTAAAAATTACCTGCGCTGTTGAGATAGTGCACGCACCAGGGTGGTCCATCAGAAATTGTGGGTCATCTCTCATATCTGGCAAGAACACATTCATATATCACCCTTAGTAAGCTATTCCTCCTTTGGACAAAGAAAAACTAGGCTAAATTTCAGAAAATTCCCTTTAACATTTTTACTGCCAAAAATATCCCCCTGTCTAATTTTACCCGCCCATGTGAAAATTGCAGTAACAATGTTAGGGGGGTCTTCTGATAAATTCTTAAAAGTTATAATGGAATTTTCTGATAAATCCTAAACTTAAGGGGGGTTTTCTAACATTTTGAAAGTTATGGGGGTTTATCTGATAATCATCCAAGGGTTTTTTTTTAAAACAGACCATTTTTGCTAAATAATTAGAAACCGACCGTTGCTAATTATTTAGCAAACTTTTTGGCCAAAAGAGGTTTTTGAAAATATGGTGGCAAACGCGGGGCTTCAGATTTGCATTTAGTAACATCGACCACTAAACAAACCACAAAACCGGACTAGTCCGTGGGTTTTCTAGTGCTTTAAACAAATGGTATCTTTTAGAAAAATCTCCGAAGTTGTCTTTGTTTTCTAAAAGTCACCAGAAAAACAAAGACAACCCTATGCTTTTAGAATGCTGACACAAAAAGATGAAACGCAAAGAGGCATATGTCTCATCTCACAGCCGACTTTGAGCAATAAATTATCTCGCACGCATATGCATTTACATCTCTAATTTATTGCTGTGAGATGACTGTGAGATGAGACATATGTGAATTTACATCTGTAATTTGAGCTGTCACATGATAGAAAACAAAGACAACTTGGACCCACAAGTATGAGAATCTCACCTAACGAGCATAGGATACCATTTGTTTAAAAGTCACCAGAAAAACAAAGACAACCCTATGCTTTTAGAATGCTGACACAAAAAGATGAAACGCAAAGAGGCATATGTCTCATCTCACAGCCGACTTTGAGCAATAAATTATCTCGCACGCATATGCATTTACATCTCTAATTTATTGCTGTGAGATGACTGTGAGATGAGACATATGTGAATTTACATCTGTAATTTGAGCTGTCACATGATAGAAAACAAAGACAACCCTATGCTTTTAGAATGCTGACACAAAAAGATGAAACGCAAAGAGGCATATGTCTCATCTCACAGCCGACTTTGAGCAATAAATTATCTCGCACGCATATGCATTTACATCTCTAATTTATTGCTGTGAGATGACTGTGAGATGAGACATATGTGAATTTACATCTGTAATTTGAGCTGTCACATGATAGAAAACAAAGACAACTTGGACCCACAAGTATGAGAATCTCACCTAACGAGCATAGGATACCATTTGTTTAAAGTCACAGAAAACCCACGGGACTACTAGTCCCGTGGGCTTTCTAGTGCTTTTAAACAAATGGTATCTTTTTAGAGAAAAATCTCCGAAGTTGTCTTTGTTTTTCTAAAAGTCACCAGAAAAAACAAAGACAACCCTATGCTTTTAGAATGCTGACACAAAAAAGATGAAACGCAAAGAGGCATATGTCTCATCTCACAGCCGACTTTGAGCAATAAATTATCTCGCACGCATATGCATTTACATCTCTAATTTATTGCTGTGAGATGACTGTGAGATGAGACATATGTGAATTTACATCTGTAATTTGAGCTGTCACATGATAGAAAACAAAGACAACTTGGACCCACAAGTATGAGAATCTCACCTAACGAGCATAGGATACCATTTGTTTAAAGTCACAGAAAACCCACGGGACTAGTAGTCCCGTGGGTTTTCTAGTGCTTTAAACAAATGGTATCTTTTAGAAAAATCTCCGAAGTTGTCTTTGTTTTTCTAAAAGTCACCAGAAAAACAAAGACAACCCTATGCTTTTAGAATGCTGACACAAAAAGATGAAACGCAAAGAGGCATATGTCTCATCTCACAGCCGACTTTGAGCAATAAATTATCTCGCACGCATATGCATTTACATCTCTAATTTATTGCTGTGAGATGACTGTGAGATGAGACATATGTGAATTTACATCTGTAATTTGAGCTGTCACATGATAGAAAACAAAGACAACCCTATGCTTTTAGAATGCTGACACAAAAAGATGAAACGCAAAGAGGCATATGTCTCATCTCACAGCCGACTTTGAGCAATAAATTATCTCGCACGCATATGCATTTACATCTCTAATTTATTGCTGTGAGATGACTGTGAGATGAGACATATGTGAATTTACATCTGTAATTTGAGCTGTCACATGATAGAAAACAAAGACAGTATGAAGAACCGATACAGGAGCAAAGATAAAGCTGTACCTAGTTTGGTGCCCACAAGCACAACGGGCACTGATTCAGCATAATGTCTAAGCTCTGGCATCCACTTTTGTCGCAGAGATACACCATAATCATATTAATAAGCAATTTATAGTCGATAACATTATATGAGAGGAAAAGGATTCGAGCTTTACTTTCTTGCTGACGTTCTCGAAACTAGCCCTGCTGATGAGGGAGAATGCCAGGAGGAAGACATCAGCTCCTCTGTAGCTAAGAGGCCTGAGCCTGTTGTAGTCTTCTTGACCTGCACAAATTCAAATGAAATGATATCTGCATCTATTTTTCAAGTCAAGCCCCTTATTATTTTCCTGGTAAATGATATCAATGTGGTATTTTGCCTCTAAATGCAATTCCGGAAATTTTTATGGCAGACTAATTATACTAAGATTCACGGTTAACCCATCAACAACCACATTTGTGCTAAATTTTAGTATCTTTTTTCATTAAATATAGGTAGAATATTAAAGAAAAAGTTTGATGGTATTTCTATATAAACTATGCAACAATCTAACAATGGCACTGAAGGAAAATGACAGCAACAAAAATAATACCAGCAGTGTCCCAGAGGCCAAGATTCACGGTTAACCCATCAACAACCACATTTGCACTAAAATTATCAAACACAGTTGGAACATAATCCTGCCAAAATCAAGAAAATCACAAGAATCTATCAATACCCACAAGTGACTGCATACATGAAAATAATACATAATACGGAAAAAATATTAAACATGAAAAAATGTGGAGTAAGAGAGAGACATTTGGAAAAGTGTTACTAGTGTAGGATATAAGGAGGCAAGTTTTGCCAACAGCTCCATCTCCGATCGTCACACACTTTATAAACCTTGAATTGTTGCTCATTTCTCTTCTCTATTTCTCCTGAAATCAAAGAAGAACAAAGAAGTGAATATATAAGAAAATAACTTCTCTTCAACTTGAAGGCTCTATGATGAGTTTCTTTCAGCTGTCAAAAGAGAGAGGGAGAGAAACCTTAATCTCACAAAGAAATTGGAATGATTCTGTCTCCTCTCTCTCACTAGTTAAATGTATGTAGTTAGTTCTGTGCCTGAATTATTAACCGTAGGATTAGCATCAGACAGTCAGATATCGATTTTGGCCCAAATGTCACCAGATCATGCCTTAGCTGGCTGCCAGTTAAGTGCCCATCAGAAATATTTAGCTTTATGTTCACTTGATTAATGTGGAATTTGAGTAAGAAGAATCTATTTAAGAATTGTATTAGCATCTGCGCGTATTTTTCAGAATTTTGTTATGTCCTTCGGTTCTTTGTGTAATTGGTTATCAGTTTTGAGTTCAATTTACTGTAATAAAAATTTATCCATTTGGATTTACTTCATAAACTTGAGTTTCGGATTTGGATGAATTAGCTTGATGATGACAGAAAATTTACATAATTTGAAAGCTCATGGCATTTTGGTAGTCTATTTGATAATTTGTTTCTTAAATTAGAATCTGAATTAATTTGGAACTGACAGGATGCTATTCTACCTCGACATAGTCATTACATGGGAAATAAAACTTTGAATATCAATTCTAACCTTTTAAAAGAAACATAATTTAAACTTCAAGATTTGATTAGATAACGAAAGGCCATTAAGAAAAGAAAATGCACCTAATAAGAATAAGCCAATGATGCAGAAGAAGAAATTAATAGCGCAACTAGAATGATCAACTTGAAGAATTCTTCACTTATAACCAATAATTATCCAAAACTACAGTGATGCATATATTGCTATTGATTGTTCACTAACTTGATGATATGTACCGATGACAAAAGATTGTGACAATAGTGCTCAGAATGAAATAATGCCACAGAAGAAAGCACATACATTTTATGAAACACTGATAATTCTTTCAATTTATACATCAATCTAGACGCGAGATTAAGTTAAAAAAATATTGTATAATGTATCATGCATGAAATATGACAGATGAACACTTCATTCATTACTATGATCAAGAGTTTCTGAGCCTGATATGTATCTCTTGTGCTCTTACATATGGCTTATTTGAGTTAGCTTTTCGAGCCAAAAAGCTTAGGCTCTTACTATATTGGACTGCTTAAATGGTCAAATTATAATCAGATCACTCTTAGATTCATACAGTCAAACTATAGCATTATCGTCACAATCAAAATAATTTAGGACTTAGAGCATATTGAAAAGGACTTTGATATGGTTATATAAACTACGTTTGATGACCCTCTAGTGAGGTCCTCCAGCCCACCAGTCCCATCCTTTTTGCCCTTTATCATTGCCATCTATTTTGGAGAGTTTTTTTTTGGCCTTCCGGTTGACTGCTAATTAGGTTTGAAAACCAGTTAATGATAATCATTTTATAATCGCAGCAAAACAAGTGCTTGATTTGCAATAGAAATGCACTTTGGACAACAAAATATGCAAATTTCGTAACTTCTGTAAGTAACTTAACACTGGATCTGGAATTGGAAATATATTTCCTATAGATTTGATGTTGTTTCTGGCAACAAATAATGCATGCAGCATTTTCTACAAGCAACATTTGTTGCATTTACAATTGAAGCAAACCAAATAGCGGCTCAATTAAAGCTTTCTTCCTTCATGTTATATTTCAACATGTAACATATACATGCAACATTTGTTGCATTTACAATTAAAGCAAACCAAACAGCTGCTAAATTAACTCGTGTAATATTTCAACATGTAACCTATAATGATAAATTTATCAAAAAATTGTTATGCTAATAGAAAAATAATGAAGGATTACATACCAAAAAAATATTCAGTAAGAACCGCGTAAACAACTTGATTAAACTATTACATATTCTATTCCAAAAGGCCAAAGAAAAGAAGGAAGAAAAAGAAAACTGATTGAAACTGCTTGCATTTTCCGTTAGCCATGGCACAAAAACACAACATTTACACAATAGATCTGTTTGGTTCACTAAAAATACTAGGATTTGGGATGGAAAAGTAATTCTAGGAACAAACAGAGGTACTTTTGGTATAATAGGATTCTATATACTTTGTTTGTTTCAAAACGTTTTTTAAGAAAATGTTTCTATAAAAATACGAAAGCAATCAAATTTTAGGGTTTGCCAAATCAATTTTTTGGAGAGGATTTGGGTAGAATGCTTACACATTAATGTCACCTCAACATTCCATCCTCTCTCTTTTTCTGTCTCTCTTTTACTATTTTTGCTTTCCTATTTTTTGGGGTTTGAACCAAACATGAGATTACGAGTTCTAAGATTTCCTTTCCTATTATCATGTTGAATCAGATAAAAAATTAGCAATTTCAAGATACCAATCAAAAGCAATAGATTTGATTTCTTGATGGAGATTTCATTTCCTATATTTTTAGGAAATGAACCAAACAGCCCCAGTGAGACAAATAGGCATGATACAAGAAATGTTAGTGCCATCCACATCACTAATATCACTATCAAACACCCTTATGGCTCTACTCATGAACTTTAAGCCTTTTCTCTATGCACAAAATCCACAAAAGAAGATACTAATGATGAAAATAATAACGCACACACTAAGCCTTTGAATGCCACAGTGACATACTTGTGGGTTCACTCATGACTCCCAACCAACCATCAATGCACAATGTCCCACATTTGATCATGCCCAGCATTCACCGATCACATAAACAAATTGAAACCAATTGGTAGAGTACAGGACAGCAGTACAGGACAGCAGATGAATTAATAAGTTAACGGAGCTGTTCTCATAGAATATTGATCAAAACTTTATGAATGTATTGCTACATTTGCAACACAAGTGGTTATTTCACTTGTTTCTAGTGGATTAATTTATGTTACATACATCAGACGGTCATGAAGGCCGCCAAGGATATGATGGTGAATTATATCGTTGTGAGAAAGGAGGGGGCAAAAACTTTGTTGGTCTCAGTCATTTAGAGTTGCTCAACATGTTGAGTGATTGAATCTGGGCAAGACTGGACTCGAAGGAGCTCTAGGCGTTGGAAAGGGTGAACGAACTGCAGAACATAATCTTCATCTGCAAGCAAGGGAGAAAAAGGGGAAATGGGGATTAAGGACCGAACGAAATAGTTAGAAAATCCAGATTTGCTGCAAGCGATCGAGAACTCACTCTCTTTGACAGTTCCATACAGCCAACACAGGACCTCATCAGCAAATGCCAGGCATACGCCTCCCTATAAAAAAAAGCAGCAAGAACCAATCAGGCAACGCTGCCAATAAAAATAAGAATATCATAGCCTTTATCCCAAAATTTTGAGGTTGGGTACATGGATCTTATTCTTCTAGTTAGTTCTGTTTAGACCATCCAATCCACTAAATTAACCATTATCATGTCCTTTCTAATTGCTTCCAACAGCATCATATGCAATTTTGTTCATTTTCATTAAAAAACTAGGATACATTAAAAATATTATATTTCACAAATTAAGAAGGAAGATTAGAATTTCTTCACCTCTGTACATATTAACTTTTCACATATCCAAATTCCAAGGCTTCATATCCATCAAAGTAACTGTAAAATGCTGTTCATATAGAAGAAGTTTGTGAAGGGCTTTCCTTGTAATAGTAGTTTAAATTATTTTATTCCAAATATAGCCTGAACTTCTTTCCAGAGTTTGAATTTGAATGTGGGGCTTCCCATATTATGAGGGAATTGTATTACTATATTTCTTGATTAATTAATATTGACCAGCAGCTTATTGTTGTGAGGTGTAAATGGGTCCCTTGTTTTGACTTGCAAAATGAAGATATACCTGCCAATAACTTTTCATCTTCACTCTCTGTGTTATGTCCTTAGTTCGTAGCCTCTCAGTACGAACTAATATGCCCGCATCATCCCTATCAAAAATATCAGAAGATTGACAAGCATGAAATGGCTGTATAAACTAGCAAGAAAGCGGCAGCAAATATACATAATCAGGCAACATGCTGATTTGAGTATCAAGAAAACCATGGAAAAGTTTAAAAAAGTAACATGATTTATGGAAATATAATGCAACCTGATACATATGAATTCAACATCATGATAAGAAAGACAAAAGGCATTGGTAACAAAAATGGCTACCTGAACCCAACAACAATAAATGGGACTCCTGCTAGGAATGATTGGATCTGCAACAATACAGAGAAACCACACCATTATTCATACATAATAACTTTTTCAATATTTGGCAATGACAATTAGAAGTTAAACATCATATCGCAAGGGCTCACTTAAGAAATTACTAGAAGGAAAAAATCTAGCATCAGAAAACAAAAACAAACAGTTCTCGTTGTCAAATGGCACTATCAACTGACTTAGAAAGATGGGGGCATGTCATTTCAGATAGTTGAGAATTTTCTATATATCACTAGAAAGCCAGTTAGTATGAGAGCTAGATAACTAGGTAAGTGTGCATCCACATTAACTTTTGCTTGTTTATCTTCCAGTTAATCTGTGTCCTTTTGCTCCGCTGAAGTGTCTTATCATCATATCATGCTTTTTACATTACAGAGTTTGTCTATAATTTATAAATGTGGAGGAAGATAGAGAAATAAAAAGAAGAACTAGAGAATGTTAAGGAGTGTTTCCTTAGGAAGGACGGAGAAATACTATGCTCTAGAAATTAGCAAAGTACTCAGAAAATATAACTGTGTTGCTCTACATATAGTTACAGTTCTGAAAGTACTCCAGCTATTTCACGCCATCATAGTAAGGACAAAAGGGTGAATGTGTTAATTGCAATTTGGAAACCTTCCTATATAGACCAATCCAGAGAGTGAGTTATGACGATGACAAGATAATTAAGTAAGTGAACGGGTAGTTGTTTTAAGTAACACTTGCGTTTAGCAAGGTATTACTTCAGTTTTCATTTCCATTAAGATCTCTATTTTTAAAATTCAGAATAAATGAAACGTAGAAAAAGATAAAAGAACACGATAAAATGATACTACACATAATCACATGACAGTGCTATAAATGCGGTGAGGTGTTAAAGCTAAAATTCATGAATCATGATATGGCATGAGAGTTTTTACCCAGAATTTAAGCAACTTCTCTCTTTCGTATCTTTCTTCAGTGCGGTAATCCAACTAAGGTACAAAGAAATTCAAAAGAGAGAAAACTGTCTTATCAATCAATATACCAGAGAGAAATTATTAAAATCAAGCATAAGGACAAAAAATTTACCTCACGGCTTGTCTTCAATTCTATGTAGAACTTTCTGCCATCATCAGTTGAATCACAGCAGTCCATCTCTGCACCCATAATAATACGATGTGCGCCTAACTTGGTTTTAATTACAGCACAGAACTCCACATTTGCATCAATACCTTTGCCATCTCCATCTATTTCTCTAGAGTTCTCAGTGGCAAGATTCTCAAACGAATAGCCCCAATAACATCTTGGATCATAAAGTAATAAATTGTCAGTACTTATACTCCCAACCCAGGGCACGCTACCAGAAGCAATGTATGTTAGCTGGAATGTAACTGTGTGAAAACAGAGACATAACCATAGTTACATGGTTCGCAGTACGTAGCGGGTCGTTGTACGAAATCAGGAAAATTCGAGACTTTGAAATTTTGGATTCGACAGGGTAGCTTACGATACAAAGTTCGATATAGGATCGATGTAATTTTTTTGGAGTGCGCTTATCATTTTTCAAAGTGTATAGTAGAAAATTAGAAACTAAAAACTAATTATGCATTTCAATATTTTTCATATAAAATACTTCAATACTTTATTTTATAGCTTCTAAATACATAAAACTTAAAATATTAAATATTAGACGGCCTCTTAATAAATTTTTTCTATTTTGCAACTTTCTTCCCCTTAATGTCAAGTGCATCTTACGCTAATTCCGAGTCCAAACAATTCCATCTAAGCTCCTCCAACTTACTTGAAGAGTCCTCCAAGTAATCATTATTGGGATCCATATCCCATCATTTATATGAACCAACTTTGTAATTCTCACAAAATCGTGACAGGAAGCGAATGTTTGAATGGATGAATACTAACTTATCTGCCCTTCCACTGTTCAATCTATTCATTTTCACACTATGTATGTAGGAATAAGTACTCCAATTTCTCTCAACTGAAGAGCTACTAATAGGCCGAGAAAAAATCTTCTTAGCAACATCGCTTAAAGAAATAGTGATCTAGAATTAGTTATTAGCTTTAGATAACTTCCATTTCTTGAAAGAATACTTTCAATAATATTATCGAAACATATAAAAATCCAAGCATGCATGAAAACAGACTTGTAAATCAACTTTGGTCCCCTCATACTTAGTAAGCGTGCGCTAATTTTGGGAATCAATTGTGTATCGGAGGAATCGGTTCGCATGAACTGCTCGGACACGAGGGGATCCAGAATCGCAACTATGGACATAACTACACTTATATTGTTTTTCCTCGCTAAAATTAATGCCCAGTACAGTAATATACAGATCTGAAATCCAGAATTCACTAAGAGAATCAATGTCTGATATGATCAGTGAGACTGAGGATTCTGCAAGTAAGTTTTCTGCAACATATACAAAGAAAGATTAAAATCTCCTGCTCAGTTTCAGCAGGATGGGTTGTTATCAGGCAGTTGGAATAGGGGTTTGAGGATTCTTAAATGACCTTTGACTAGTGTTGCCCTCACCTGAGTAGCATGGCTCAATACTTGAAAATTTTAAAAAGCGCACATCAAAATTTGTTGAACAGATTGCATGCAATACCAAAGTGAGACACTGGTCTGCTCTGGTAGGTACCAGATAATTGAGACAGTTCACTGGAACTATGGAAGTAACAATAACAAGGAAAGATTTAGAAACTAACCACTGGGTGTGTACAGATCAGGGTTTTAAATGTCAGCCACCCATGGCAGAAACGGCGGCTAAGAGCCACGACATGATGGATTTAATGTCGAAATGCGTTTTTGGGGGAAAATCGGGGACATATCAGCCTGTGTCAGATTTATCGGGGGTAATTTCGGCCTCAAAATTGCGCCCGATATGGTGTTTTTCAATGAATCTCTTATTGGGTTCTGAAATGCATTGAACCCGACCCGATTCACCCAATTAGCCTATAATGTAAACCCGACCTCGTTTAGGGCATATTGTTGCCCCAAATTGATCGCGACTCCAGAGCATTCCCTGCGTCGTCTTCAACTTCGATCTCATCCTTCAATCTCGAGGTACTCTCTCTCCTCTCCTCTCAGCACCCCCTCCCCCTCTTTTTTTTTCAGGTGGAAACTAGGGCTTCAAAGGGGAATTTGGTTCGACACTCAGCAGTGGAAACTAGGGTTTCGAAGGGTACTCTCTCAGTCTCTCTCCCTCTCAGCCCTCTACCTCTCACTTGTCAGTCCTCTCTCTCTCCCCCCTCCTCTCTCCCTCTCCCTCTCTCTAAGTGTCGCTGTTTGATTAATTTTGTTCATACCACTAGTTTTGAAATAATCTGAGATTATATTTATTTTGATCATACAACTAGTTTTAATCATACCACTAGTCTCACTCTCTCTAGGTCTTACTATTAGAAATAAACTGAGATTTTATTTTGATCATACCGCTAGTTTTGGTTATATACATTGATTTTATTTACATTATGTTATCAATAGTTTTGATTATATTTACTAGTTTTGATTATACTTACTGATCATACCACTAGTTTTGGTTATATTTACATGCTCAGTATTCTAATTCAATATTATTTGGATTGTGATTAACAAGAAGATGTCTCTAAATACATCATATGTAATTTACTTTTTGTATATTTAGACTATAGAATTTATTAGGTCTGCTTAGATTGCATTTAGGACATTACATTATACATATGCACACCATCTGATATGGCAATCCGATATTTAGTACATATCCCCCGACATATCCCCAACTTCTGCTATAAGACATGAACCCGACATCCAACATTTAAAACCTTGGTATAGATAAGTGAGCGAATTGCCAACATTATGGAAACAAAGGAGAAAACATCTTTTCGACATTTGAACTAATTATTTTTTATGAAAATAATTCTACCACGATGATAAGTCACACGAAGCAGTATCAATAAAAGCTATCATAAGTCGTATTCAAATGCCAGTATGTCTCTGACTATCTTGTGTATACATCAAATCCGCCAATGGCAAGGATAGCATGCAGCCATGAACAACGGCAACACTACATTCTTGAATACATGACCACTAAAGTCTCAACGTTTGAACCTTGAAAGGGATGCAACATATCCTATATTATAACTTGAAGAAATTTAAGACCATTAGAAGGTAGAATAGCAGTGGTGTACCTTCTGCGGTCAATCTCACTTTTTGGTCTTTCAGGAAGCTTATGCACATCGAGATAAACAACACCTTTCCTTTTATGCACACCCATTTTCCATGGCTCATTTCTTATGTAGGCTGTAGCTAGTATCTGAAAGAAAACAGGTAAATCCTCTTTTACATTCATCCCAAACTGAAAAACAATATTACTCCAATGAATCAATTCACCTAAGATCCCTAGTACTAGAACAATAAAAAACTAAACTTCTGTGCTAGGAAGTTATGGCATACCTTATTGAGGTTGTTGCGAAAAGTCTGTCAAAAGAAAAAGATAAATAAGTACAACAGATATCAAACAGATGAGAATTCCCCTGATACAAGCCTGAGGCATCACGATAAACTAATTGCATGACCAATCCAAACATTAAAAATTAAATGAATGCAACAGAGTATTTACCACAAAATGTATATTCTGGAGAGGAATGTTTGTGTTCCTTATGCACCCAAGGAGATGACCAAACCCTTCAGAACCCATGTCTGACGGGAAGGATAATAAATAAAATTAAAACACAATCCCAGCACAATTAAGAGCTATAGAAACAAACATGCAAGAGAATATGACTGAAGGAATAAACTTACTACTCCAAATCATCACAGAAAGAAACTTTAATATGGAACTTCACATAACAAGATTCTGAACATCACAAACATAAAAGGAAGTAATAGACATAACAAGGGATACAGTTCATAGATTTGTATGTCTACAAGGATCCGACTATAGATTGGAAATTTAGGAGATAGGAATTTTCACATATCTGAAAGTTATAGAACTGGATGATGCTTTAATGACAGATACAAGTCACCAAACAAGATAACGCATAAAACAAAACGCAACTGTAGCTACATGGTTATCTATGTCATGTTATTTGTCTTAGAATTCCCTGGGAGTTAGCAGCCTTGCTGTGCCAGTCGAAAGTATGAGCCTTTAATAATATTGGGTACTGAAACTGACATGGTTTTATAAGTTTTTGGAGTTTAATAGGATAGTCTACAGAAATTCGATATAAACTTGGTTAAAACAGACTTTTAAAACGCTATTTGTAGAGCCTACAATTAGAGTATTAGCCAGTTTAACTACAGTACAAGCCAGTAGTATCTACAAAAACCTGGAAGAGAGAACTACAAGCATGCTTGAGATATGGGAGTTCTTTCTTGTCTGCAGGTTAACACTATACCGTATTATTCGCTACATTATTTATAGACATTATAACCTGAAATTTTAGACACTTAGCCAACCAGAAATTGACAATCTCAGGTCTACATACTGACGTATGGCAAATTAGATGAAGCAACTAAGTAAATAAAGGTACAAAAAAAAGGGTATAAGTAAATGTTCCTCCATTAAACAACATGTCGAAAAGATAATATTAGTAATAATGAACTGTTCTTGTAAGGAAAGGATCTTGTGTAACTAAAAAGATGAATGTTCATAGGGTAAACATACAAAATTGGACTGGTGTATGAATATGCGAGAGGAATATGACATACATAGAGGAAAAAAGCAAAAAGGAGCAACAGGAAAATAAGAGAAATACTTTACAGCAGGGAAAAACTAACATAAGATGGTATAAGATTGTCTTCAAAATCTTTAGGCAAGATGAAAAATGATTGAAAATTAAAATACTGAAAGATGTAAAATCTATCTTATATGTGAGAATGTAGGGATGTCTGAATCCTACATCTGTTTTGAGTCAATGTTTTATCATGTAACACTACCATCAGAAATTCATGAGAACATCATACAGCCAACATATATGAAGTACTGTTTCTTTATAAGATCATCAACAAAGTGGAATGACAATAAAAAGTTCAAAATAGAAAATAATTAGACAGGAAGTAAGAAAGATTTTGTCTAGCGTAGTAATAACTTATGAAGAATATTGCATACCTCTTTTTCAATAAATGACTCGAACCCCACATTCAAATTTGCTCCAACATCCTCAGATATCATACGTTTGAAAAGTCTCTAGCAGTACAAGAAAAGAACGTGCAATTTAGATTACATAAGAAGCATGTATACGGGACAAATTTAAGTGCACAGTCATCTAAATAGTTACGTGCCAAACCAATTATGAGACACCCTAAAAGGGATACTCTTCCTTCTCTATAATTGATGTTAACACTCATATTGGATAAGATAATGATTTGGATAATTTTGATTTAACAGTTAGCAACTTACATTAGCTATATGACGCAGATTAAATATAAGTAACTAATGCCAAGACAGTAAGAAAGTTAACCTGTATGATCAGATTCAAATTTAAGCAACTCATGCATACAAAATAAGAAAGTTGCAATTAATGTTTGGACTCTCACCAAGCTACGATCATCAAAATAGACATCTCCACTTTCAATCCGGCTATAGCATGCAATCTCGCAAGGCTTTTGGATGAAAATTTGCATTTAAAAAAATGTCAGCAAACCAACAGGATAAAATAAATTTTAAATAAAAGCAACAAAACAAAGTAAGCACATCTAAACTACCTCCTGAAATGCAATTGCTTTTCGAGATAGAGTTTCTTCACTCTTCGTGAGCCTCATTTCAGAAACAAAATTCTCAGGATTACGTCCATTGGAAGCGACCAAAACCAAAATTTTGCCTTTGGGGATAAGGACCTGGTCTTGGAAGCAGGCCGGATCCTCTACCACGTCCACCAAAGCCTCCTCTTCCGTGATTATTTGTAATTTGTTGAGGAGGTAGAACTGCCACAGAGGTGAATATTTTTGTTAGGAGGTAAAAAAATCCATAATTCTGTCGCAAACAAACCATTTCTTATTACAATTAGAAGGGGTTATATCAAACCCAAGAGAGAGCAGATATGTTAAACTGTGATCAAGTCAAATCATCTCAAACTTAATATGATTGTACCTTCAAGAAAGCATTTTCAACGAGCTACAATAAGCTCAAACATCAATGCATGGATGCTCAAATTTCAGTTTTGCTTGATTACTATCCTATTAGATCCCAAAATATTGCTTTTAAACAGAAAATAACACATTGCAATTATTTACTCTCAAGCATTTTCAAATAGCTGTTGGCTCATATTAAACTGAAAATACAAAAAGTCAAAAACTATATTAGAAGCAGACAAAACAGAAAATACGCATTTCAGGCTTATCGATATTTCTATTCTAGCAGTTCTAATATACAACAACAATTATGTTAAAACCCTAGTCCTGGAGAAAGTTTAATCTTCCAACAAATGTAAACCCAATTGTTTCCTTCTAATTCTAGCAAAAGGCTTCAATCTTGAACCAACTCATAACAAAAAAGATCAAACTAAATATGGAACCGGGATATCGCTTTCGAACGGAAAAGTACAAGTTTCGCTATTTACTCTCAAGCATTTTCAGACAGTTGTTGGCTCATATCAAACTGAAGAGTACAAAACTATATCAGAATAGACAACATTTCACCAATTCAGACTCTTGAGCTTATGGATATTCAACTTATTCCAGCAATTTTAATACACAACAATAATTATATTATAAACCCTAATTCAGGAGAAAGTTTTAGCTTCAAACAAATGTAAAGGTAATGGTACTTTCTAATTTGATCAAACAGCTTCAATTTTGAGGAGAAACATGACAAAAATCAATTTTTAACAAGCTACACTAAGGCTCAATCCATAACATGTTCAGATTTTATCCTATGTATGTCAAAATCTTGCTTTTGAACAGAAAATTACACCTTTCAACTACTTATTCAAGCATTTTCAGTTGTTGACTCAAGTACAAAACTACGCCATAAGGAGATAAAACCCAAAGAGGCACAAAAACACATTGAACTATTTTAGACTCTCAGCATTTATGTTATCTTAAAACCCTAGTTCAGGAGAAAATTTTAGCTTCAAACAAATCTAAACCTAATTGTTTCTTTCTAATTCGATAAAAAAGCTTAAATCTTGAACAAAACTAAACCTGGAACTGGGAACCGACTCCTTGCTGGAGTCCTCACATACTCCTCATTATCAGAACCAAATAGATCTCTCCTCCTCCTCTTCCTCCTCCTCGATCTCATCCTCGTCACCAAACAGATCCCGATGCCTCGCCGCCGCCGCTGCCGCTGTCGCTGCCGCCGCCGCCGCCGCCGCCGCCGTCGAGGCGTCGTCCTCCTCGGCATCGCTGCTGCTGCTGATAGGGCTCCCGCTTCCGCTGCCGCCGCTGCTCGATGACGAGGACGAAGAGGAAGAGGAGGCCGGCGAAGAATCGGGGCTGTGTCCCTCGTCGTCGTCGTTGGGTTGCTTCGGATTGAGTTGATGTGAGTGTTCATCGTCTTCTTCTTCTTCTTGATCGAACTCCTCGCCGAAGATTTCGACGTCTTGCTCTGAGAAATCCATGGTTTTACTCTCTCTCTCTCTCTCTCTCTCTCTCTCTCTCTTCAGAGAGCTTGGAGTTAATTTGGGTGTTAGAAAGGAGCGAGCTTTTGGGGGTTAAAAGGGGGGAGATCTGTTAAAATCTGGGACAGGCAGTGTAATTAAAGCTGTTGTCAGGGGGTTTAATGGTTAAGTTGGAGTTGTAAAATTAGCTTTTAGGGACACACAATTAGGTTATTCTCGCAGCATCCCTTAAGATTTATTATTTTCACAATATTTCGTTAGAAAATAAATAAACCCTATGCTCTCTCTACTCAATTTGAAGCCCTGAAAATCAAAATTTATATTGAAGCTGAGATTTTGCCCCCCCTTTTTTTTTTGGATAAACTGCACTCCTATATTCAAGAATACCTAATTTTATGTCCCAAAATGCTAATTTGACAACTCTAAACTTAAACATATAATCCCCAACCATCATCATAACTTATCCTCAACCCTCACCACAACTTTGGAGTTTTGTGTAATGGCTAGAGGAATTTTAAGATGACATCAAAACAACTCACTCCAAATCCCTTCTAAAATTAACACAAGTGAGTTCGGTTTTCTCCTGCCAGACTATAACATGGACTATTAAATTATTTTAAGTATATTCTAACAATTGGGTAATGGAGGTGTTTTGTGCACAAAAAGGCCAACAGTTGTGAATTTAGAAAACTAATTATGTCCTGAATTTGAAAAAGTTTCAATCACAATTAAGAACAGCCTTTTTCAATTTGGAAACTCACATCCAAGAAATTTGCTGATAATGCCTCAGTCAATTTTATGTCAAGAATTTACTCAACAAATGGTAGAGGTAAGTATTTTTCTTTTAACGAAAGCAGCAAAATGATTTAGCGCAACAAGCATCACATGCAGCCTTTTCACCCTTAGAATCATGTAAAACAATGCATCTCAGTAGCATAAATTTCTCAAGATCCCACAAGTAAAGCTTACATAATAATGTATTCAACATATTTTGACATCAAAATTCCTCACAGAAGCTCAGAACAATATTAGAGAAGCCATGATGTTCGTTTCAGTTTGAGTAGTCCTCAGATTTCTTATTTGCTATAAAGAGCCTTAATCCATCAACAATGTCGCCTTCATCCGAAGAGAGATCTACTTTTGTTGCGTTCTAGCCGAGCCTCCCTCTGCGAAGAAATGCAAGATAGTTTTAAGCATGAAATAGGCAATCAAATGACGAATTAAATAAATATTCAAGAGAAGGGGATAACCCAAGATGGTTTGATTGCGAGGTATTATTAGATGGAAATTGATTTGCATAATTCTAACTAAAAGATATACTGCTAATACCAACTTATGGACATTTAACAGGCAATTCCAAAAGTGTTAAAATTAACCAGTTGAGCATTAGCCAATTTCATTAACCATCACACAAGAAAAGAACCTAGATAATAGGATAATTACATAAAACACTAATGTTGATATTCTAATTTATAGTATCTTCCTCAATAGCTACTTGAACTCTGGATTTTCTTCACTTCACTTTTAATGTTTCAATTATATGCTTCTCTTTCCATAAACAGTCTACTAATATATGTACATCTCTCCTAATATGGCCAGTAGTTCCATGAAGCACAAATCAATTATAATGTTCTAAACATATAGCCATGCAGGTTATATAGTAAATAAAAAGAATCATAACTATGATTAAATCTCCGATACAATTCTGCAAATAATAAATTGAACGTGTGTAATCAAATAAAAGGTCCAAACATTGTTTAACGGGGAATAATGAGCTACACACCTCTTTCTTTTTGCACTCTTTGTAATCATCAAATTGCTGTTGGCATTTGCTTTTCTCTTGATTAGTTTCTAGGCCTGCAAATTTTGAACCCATGAATTGGCCAGGCTGACATTGACAGAGATAAAATGACACATGTAGAACACTTGAAACATTCATTCAATAGTTTTGTACGAAAAGATTCAGGCGCTATTGCTCACAAAAAAAAAAGAGCATTTAGGAATTTGTTCTCACTATCTTCTAAACTGGATACTATTTGTTTTAAAAGTTTCATCTTTGCCTTCAAAAATAAGTCTTTGAGTAGTAAAAATAAAAAATAAAAAAGAGAAGGAAAAAAAGATATCACAAAACATCAAGCAGATTAAACAAGGAATGGCACAAACATCCCCGGTCGCTGTATGGTAAAATTCAGCCACTAATGCAACTCAACGAAAGTTGACTATTGTGCTTAGCACCAACCTTAGGACTGTTTGCTGTTCATGACGGAAGATGAGTCATGGTACTCCATCAAACATTAATTGTGGAGTCAGCGATGGGCACACTTCAGGTTAGGTAACACAGCACAAAGGCAAATTAAGATTAATTTGCTTATTGTGTTGGTCACTTATATAATCCCCAGAAGAAATCTTAATGCAAAGATTATGCAGAGCACTTCTAAATGTTTCTTACTTACAGTACTTTAAGTAAAAGTTCATCTATTAAAATATAATGATTGTGCTCAGACGGATTTGAACGCTATACTGCTTGTCACAGCTAATGTCAAGAGATTAGACAAATGCATCCTTTTCAGTTCCCTTTGTTTTTAAATTAATGCCAATAAACTTTAATTGAGGTACACTATTACCATCAACTAATAGATTAGCCACAGACCTCTTTTTATTCGATCTTGTAAAGTGAACCTTGGATTCCAGATCTCCAGGTCATTGCTGAGAAAACCAATTTCACTATGCAAATAATAATTACACCGGAGAACTTCAAGTATGACGAATCAGAACTAACTCAACATTGCAAAGCTTAATTCCACCGAGGAACTACAACAATTATGAATTATTTCAGACTATAAACTTGAAACTCAATTCAATGAAAGCAGTTACTGAACTTGTTACTAGTTACAACAATATCAAAATCTTTGCTGCATTAATAAATCCTTCCTTTAAGGTTCAAGCAAGATAGCAGGTTAGGGTCAGATGCACAGCTTTGGGCCACTCAGCTAAAGCAAACAAAAGAAAACAGCATACCACCAAAAAAACGTCATCTCAAAACTTGAGTTAATCTCCAATCGGTTTTCAAAGAAATGTTAGGATGAAATGACCACATCACTATAAGGCTTTTCAATTAGATCTTTCACCAACATAAATATCTGATATATGTAGCTTACAAATTACTATACTAATCTCAAAGCACAACAGTCACAAAAGTCTGAGAAGCAGAAGAAACATAAAGGGACGGCTAGAAGACATAAGAAAACTGAAAATAATAATGGAAAACTTCATAATAATAATGATGATGAGGATGCATGATGATTAATATTGATTACAAATAAGGAAGAAGTAGTTAGGCGAAGATCCTTTAGTTATCCCTTGTATAGATAGATAAAAACAAAATCATTAAGAAATTCTCTAAAAATTTGAAAATAGATGCTAACGAACAATGAAATAGCTTAATTGATTTCAAGTGGGATTACCTTAGACAACTACAATGGAATTTGAGGGCATTAGCTCATGAGACGGACTTTTCAGGAATTAGGCATGGGGTGTTGGCATTCAATATATTAGAAGCAGATAGAGATGCTTATACCAAGTACCCAATGTCGCCCTCCAAAATGATTGCCATTAATAAGCAATGGAAAAGACATGTTTGCATGCTTCTCCTAAGTTATTTCAACTTTATGTAATAAACCCTAAGAGGGATGCCTATTGTTCATGAGTCTCTTGGTATCAGTCTCTTAAATAAGAACTGTTACTCAGTCCTTTCTCTATGTCATACACAAGCCAATTTATAGCCACTGGCTGATGTTAGTTCTGAGCTTTGTACCAAGCTCATCAATTGCTCATCAGCAAGGAACTTTCCCCATACTAGCACAGAATCAAGTTAACTACGAATCTGTCATCCTTCCAGAACTTCATCACTATAAAATTAAGCTTCAAAATTTTTGTTGAAACTTGAACAACATGGACAAGCGGGTTTATAGGTTTCGGTCTTTCAAGCTTTCTCGTGTCTACACTTGATAACCACCATACAAACACATAATATCATTTTTCTAACTTAAAACAGTGGCGATATCCTTATTATGAACTTCCGAAGCATTAAACTATCATATTTGGCTATTTAGCATGTAAAGTTCAAAACATAAAGAGGGCAATAACATTTTTATATCCTCCTTATGTTGAGGTTCAATGCATATATTTCAGAAGTAGCACGTAGACCAATGACTGAATCAACCAATCTCAAAAGCAAGAAGCAACAATTCAAGCATATGAATAATGATCGGATCACTAATAATCAATCAACCTAAGTTTAACATAAATCAAATTTCACACCGTACCAAATAATCAACCTGAGTCTATAAAAATCAAATTCCATCAAGGAAAAAATTTCTGTTAACATCATGTCCTATATGTAGTTATTTCACATATCCTTGAGTCTATAAAGCTTAGGTATCAATATCCAATATTTTTAGATGTCCCAATTCCAGAACAATTTTTATCATACCCTTCATTGTAGACAAACATAATGCCTACCGTTGAATGAAGAAAATATCAGGAGTGTCATGTTAAGCGTAATCATGGCTTGATCATCTTTCCCTACACCGAAGTAGAAGGTTCAATGCAAGTTTTTAATTTATTCTCATCCAACCCCATGATTCACATATCTGTATATACTTTTTATTCTTCGTTATCATGTATGCAAAAGTTTGCTTGTGTTCTTTGCTTTTGAACCATCAAATGCATGTTTTTTTGTGGGCAATGACGTCCTAACGGCTGCAGTAAAACATTTATGTCTTATATGGAAGACAATGCACAATTTTAAAATTTCGGGAATATTCACTCAAGCTAAGACTTCAGGTTGTTCTCCACACAAAATACATTTATTTGGCTGAGATCTATCTCCAATTGAGAGAGATCTACCTCCAATTGAGAACGTAAGTAACTTCAAAGTCACTCTTATTTTGGGTAGAAGATGGTTTTATTAAGGAACACTCACCACAGAACTGCTTATTGCATTAATATTAGCTTCCTTTACATCCAAATTTCTCAATATTAGATCAAATTCTTATCCGCAGTACCCAATTTCAGTTGAATATTTCAGATTTCACTCAAAACCCATCTCATTTTACCAAGAAATTATTGAACTTGACGATAAATATAATCAAGTAATTAAATAGAGGGAAAAGAGAAGAGTTGGGGTTTGCTTACATTTGAGAGAAGCTGTGTACTGTGGGAAGCAAGGAGTCCGAGATCCTCGCAGCGCTAGGATACGCTGATGATGATGAAGAGGTCGAATCCATGGTTCTATTCACGACCCGAAACCCGATATCGCTTCTTCTCTTCAAGGCGAAGGATAACAAGAAGAAGGTGATGCTAGTTTTGTACAAATCACCTTGAAGTTCAGGGGTTTTCTGTGAAGTTACTCAGATGAGGATGCCCGCCAAATATGGATACGGGTGGTAGTTTCCAACCCGACCCGCGTTTTCTTTCTCTTCGTTATAAATATAGAAAATCCAGAGGTCTCAACTGCAAAACTCCCAATATCAAGCAAAAGCCCTCCACCGCCTCATCGCGAAAAAATAAACAAAGCAAAGGCGAGGGTTAGAGCAAAATCCATGGACCCATCGGCGATGGAATCGATCGCAGCCCGACTCTCCGCCGTCGAAGGCCTCTACTTCCCTCGCTCCGTCGAGCTCACCGCCCCTCCTCCCTCCCACCGCAAAACCCTCCTTCTCGATCTCCTTTGCCGCGACCCCTCCCTCTTCCTCGAGCGATATGGGTCCAACCTCACCGCCGACGAGCTCTTCCCCTTCGAAACCCTAACCGCCGACTACTCCGTCAAATTCCACCTCTCACGACTTCAATCCCTCCTGAATCCGACCCTAGAAGACAAAAAATCGCGATCTTTTACGGTGAAGAACAGGAGGAGAGCGTATCTGGAGAAATTGGTTGAGGGAGGGGAGTACTTTTCGGAGGAGGCGATGAGGGAGCGGGAGCCGTACTTGCATTATGAGATTTTGGGGAGGTTTCAGGATCCGATGGGGAGAGTGATGTCGAGGCCCGGGGAGCGGTGGTCGGAGACTTTGTTGAGACGGTGTGAGGAGGCGGAGATTACGGAGAAGATACGAGGGGAGCAGAAGAGGAGAGGGGTTGATCGGAGGGAGTGGGTCGGGGGTGGCGATGAGATGGAGGAAGTGGAGAGTGAGGAGGAGGAGGAGGAGGAGAGCGAGGAGGAGAGTGAGGAGGAAGAAGAAGATGGATTGAAATCGAAGGAGGTATGCATTTGAATTTTGTGAAGTTAGTATATGATATCTTTTTGACGGGTTATTTGCACTTTAATGCTAATTTTGATACCCCCAAAGTTCAATTTTGTCAATTTGATACCCCAAAGTGCAACAAACAATATTTGTTAATTTTGTTCAAGAGCATAGAAAAGTGAATGAGAAACAATTTCTTCCAAAATTTCAGATTTTTGAGATTTGGGGCAACGAAGTTAGGGCTTGGGTTCCAAATTGACAACTTCATGTCAATATGAAATTTTAAGGTATTAAATTGTCAAAATAGAACTTCAAGGTGTCAAAGTTAAAAAGACTGAATCTTTGGGGTATTAATATGCAAATAGGGCTTTTTCTATTGCTGTTGATATCTGTAGTCTGCTAATTGCTAACCTTAAGAAAACTTGTTCTTTCGGTCATAAAATTTGCCTGTTTGCATTATGTAGTCATAATTAAACTATGGGCGTTGAATTGAGAAATTTGTTCATTGTATTTAGTGAAAGTTATCGTCTTTTCTTTTCCTTTTGTTCTTAGATTAAAGAACTCTGACAAATTTACAGATAGTTGTTATAGAATAATGCTTGGTTGGAAACGGTTAAGAAAGGATATGACTGTGGTTAAGTTAATAGAGGAGATAACCCTAAACAGATTGAATGGAAGAATGGGATAAAGGCTTTGTTGTTGTTTTGTATCTGTTTTGTTTCTTTGGGGACACATTGACGCAATTTAACATACAACTTTTAAAAAGTATATGAAACAAGAGAATCATGTTTGACATGGTGCATCTGTGAAACTTTGTGTTAAAAAGGCATCAACAAGGACAAGGACATGTGTTATATTAATGGTTGAGTTTAGGTAGATTGGTCATAATTAAGGACATCCTTTTGATCTATTCTACATACTTGTGGTTAAAGATTAGATAGGTTCACGCTTTTAGGACCGGCAAGCATTTGTTTTGTGTTGGATTTATGGATTATCAACTAGAACAGTTACAAAAGTTTCTTTAGCTACATCTGTATAGTTTCTACACCAAGTAAGCAGTGGTGGATCCAGAAAAAATTCCTTAAGGGGGGCGGACAACAAGTATCTATTTATCCAAAAATTAAAGTATAATGTTATAAAGCAAAATTCTTGACAAGTAGGCTAAAACTTCAGCTTAAATGAGCTAAAACTCAAATGGGATGCAAAATTTTTTTTTTTTTTTGGGGAGGGAGGGAATGTAAGTTTATAATGCGTTAGAATGTAATTTTCCATAATCCTAGGGTTGCAACTGCACCCCTAGCTTATATATGTATCCGCCTGTGCAAGTAAGCCTTGCACATGAATGGGAAAAGAGCGAGTTTGTTTGTGGAATTTATCAATTTAAATTTGTATTAATAACCTTGGATACAATCTGCATTTCTACAACTACAAGCATAGAGTTTGTAAGAGGGGTTTTTATAGATTTAGTTCTGCTGCATATGGGCAATATCGAATAGACAAAAATAAATAAGGAAGAGAAAGGATATAGAGTGATCGGATTTTGTCCCTCAAAATCTGTGAATGGTGGATGATTTTTTTTATTTTAAATTTGCTCGCTGGAAAAAAGGAGAAACCAAAAAAAAAACCTGCCTTGCCAGTTGCCATTGTTATTCTGTAACCGTGACTTCTTCCCAGATCTCTTCTAAGTTCAAAGCGCAATAGACTATAAATTTCTCAAAGTCCTAGTGAAAAAATTTAATGACCTTGTCAGTTCCTGTTCCTCAATCATATATCTGAATTTAAAAGAGACATTTTAGGCAAAAAAGACTTGCCAAAAATTGTAAGATCAAACAACAAGGGCACTTGCTCACCAAATTGGTATTGTGATACTTCTGGTCAATCTTCTAAGATTTTGCTGAAACATGTAGTTTAAAAGAGATGGAGAGAATTTGGTACTTAGATGTCAGATCACATATTTTGTCAATGAACCAAACTAGTGGATATCATGTTTTCTCCACCACTTAAGGATATGAATAAGATATGAATTTTACATGTATAAGACCAACTGCTATCTTAAACTAGTCACATGAAGACTAGTACAAACTTGAGTGGTTCTGTATACGGAAGAAATATTTTAATGGACAAACGTTAGTCTATGTTGTAGTTTAACATATGGCACCTTACGTTTTCCTTTGTTGGATGGTTGTCTTTCTGCTATAAAACTCTTATGAAGATATTCACTACCCCTTTTGTTCTTTTGCTCTCTTTGCCTTTTGGTTTTTTTGCCCTTTGGGGGTTCTTTTCTGTGTGGATGTCGTTCAAATTATTATTCTGCCTGTCGTTATTTTTATTAAACTATTGTAACTTATAGCTAAGCCATAGTGCAAGACATCTGAAACCAACTCAACGTTTCAATTTCTGACTAAGAAAGAAACTGCCACCCAAGAACAAATATGTTATTTGTAATATTAATGTTTATCATGGAAATTGGCACGTCTCAATGTGTACCAGGAACACTAAGGAAATGTGAAATTCTTGTAAAAAGATGGGTTTGTGAGACAATGGAAGGTTGTTTATTGTTTACTGACAAAATGAAGTGAATTCATCTGTTGATTATGTTCCAACAGCTATAAGATAGTGACTGTATGAAGGTCATTTTGTGAAAAGTGTAAAGGTTTATTGAGTTGAAGGATTGTTGAGAAATTACGTCAGGGTTAAGCAATCACGAGATGAATGAGATGAAACATCGAAACCATGAGTCATGAGTCATCTTTATCTGAGGGTAGTTAGGCTACATTCTGTTTGCATTAACCTAGAAAACAGATATAGAATTGGAAGCACGGGACCTGTAGTCTAATGTTTTCACAAGTCTTGATAGGAGTGTGATCGGACTAATATTCTATAACAACTTCCTCAAATTAACACACGAGGATTCTATCATTATACTATTTTAGAATGGAATTCATGTAGACTCTTAAAACTCTGAAATATTACAGATGACTAGTGGCTGTTAGTAGTGCCTACTCTCCTGCTTGTTACATGTTAGGCCAGGAAACAATGTTACTCTTTGTGGATTTTCCATAAATAGACAGATGGTGGTAGATTGACGTACACTGTCAAGAAAGCTAAACAACTTCATTAAAAGATGTGAAATGAATTCAAAGAATTGCATAAAAGATGCAATTGCCTCTACTATGCAGCTTAGACATTATAACCCCCTAACCCAACCACAAAAGGCATAAACAAGTGATGAATATAACTAAAAAAGAGTATTAGTCCATTCTACAGTAGTGCATAAGTTACCAGCGCTTATCAATTTTTACAACCAACAGTTTATGGAAACCACAATTATTGCCAGTTTAGACTTTGTTGAACTTTACATCAGCAGTACAGTTTTATATTACATTGTTGCTGATAATAATTTGCCTCTCGTGCAGGAGCATGAGGATAAGGAATCTGATGGCTGCCCGTTGTTACAGCTGCAAAGCCTTTTGAGCCGTCGATATCTGCAGAGGAGATGCAGGACCAGCTCGATCATTTCACTCACATAATGCAAGAGAAATTTTGGCAGGAGAAGACACCGAGCATTTAGATTATTCAAAGATCGATGATGATGAGAGGCTCGATGATCATTGGTTCAAGGAAGCTTGCCAGGATGCAGAGGAGAAATATTTCGATGAAGACTAAAAGTGCTAACCTAGTGTTGGTTCATGAAATATTGCTTCCTTTTCTTTTATCTTATCCTTGGTGTTAGTGCCTGTAGCTCAAAGTTTGGCTTCACTTGCTGTACTGTATATGCTTTTGCCTGACATTGTACATATGAAGGTTAGAAGAAGGTTTTACATGAGAATTGGTGTGCACAAATTTTGTCATATGTAGTATCTGTAAATAACCCTGTGCTAGATATAGAATTCGTTGAAGATAATAAAATTAAGTTTGCAACAACATGAGCAGAGAACTTTAGGACGAGTGAGGGATTTCAAGGGGATATAAAGATTGGTAAATGGCATAAACTTTTTAGATGGTTAGATTTGGACGTTCATTTGCCTTTCCCGGTTACAATTGCAAAGTAAACAATTTGAAACGTAAATCTGATTGCAATACTTATTTCTGCGGCTCTATCTCCGTGCAACCGAACATAATGAAGCAATATTTTTATCTGATTTCACTCAACAAGAAGCTACCAAACAAGATTGAAAATTAATGTTCTTAATGATAAATAAATGGAGCTTCAATTTTGTATGAGTTCAATTTAAATCAATAATTAAACCAATAATAGTTTTGTAATAATATTCTGACTTAAGGTCGTTGTTTAAGGAAAACAAGAGAGAAAATGCTTGTAGTGAGCAGATAGCGGATTTGGAATTTTGTCCCAGTGTGTGCTATATAATTTATTATTATTATATTTAAAATCTACACTGACAATTGTAAGATTTTATCCTTTTCAGTATCATATACTAATTCTAGTAGTTCTCATATTAAATACAAGGAAAAGTAAATAAAATTATCTATAAACTAGATAGTTTAATCGTGTTCTGTAATAACACTAGACACAATGTAGCTCCAGCCTCCACCACTGGTAGTAAGCCACTAATAATAAGTAGATGAAGCTTCAATTTCATATGACTAGCAGTTTAACTCAATTTATAATATAAATATCATAAAACCCCCCTTAACTTTGGACGATTATCAAAAGACCCCTCTTAACTTGCAAAATTTTAGAAAACCCCCCTAAGTTTAGGGGTCATCAGAAAATCTCTTTTAACTTTTAGATTTTATCAAAAAACTCCCTTTAGCTTTTGAGATTTTAGGAGGGTTTTCTGATAAAATCTCAAAGTTAGAAGGATTTTCGATAAAATATGAAAGTTAAAGGAGGTTTTGTGATAATCCCTATACTTAAGGAGGGTGTTCTGATATTTTGAAAGTTAAAGAGGGGTTTTCTGATAATCGTCCAAAGTTAAGGGAGGGTTTTATGATATTTACACTAATTAGTCTTTTGTTTCACTATATATAAAAAAGCCCTAGGGGCTACTTCTCTATTTGCGTAATTTTCTTGGATAAAATTGCCCCTTGCTATTATACTTATGGGTTTTTTATATTAGTCCTTTCAATATTTCATATTTTGTAAAGATTAGTCCCTCAAATCATTGAAATTGCTTATAGGTCCTTAAATTAGGTCCTTCAAATATGAATCTATTTTGAATTTTAGTCCCTAAAATCATTGAAATTGCTTCTAGGTCATTCAAATACTAATCTATTTTATATCCCTAATTCTTATGCTATTTTCAAATTAGTCCCTCTAATCAAGACAAAAATAGCATTATGAGGGGTTAATTTAAAAACTTATGAGAAATGGGGACGGATAGCCATAGGATTGAATTTTACTTGGTAATCCTTCCCATTGCCACTTCTCTGAATTTTACTTGGTAATCCTTCCCATTGCACTTCTCATCTTGAAGAGTGACTAATTTGAAAATAACTTAAGAATTAGGAGCTATTTGCAATTTGAATGATTTGAGGGACTAAATTTAAAGTAGCTTAAGATTTGAGGGACCTGATATTAATTTTAATGTTTTGTCAAATAAATTTCAAATTATAGAAGATTTAAGTGACTAATATCAAAACCCTAATACTTAATTATGTGAACCGGATTTCTAATGTATCATTGTGGACTTTTGTTTGCTTTTTGTTTTGCGTAATAAATTGCTAGGACAATTTTGCCCCTCAAAATGAACTTCTTGTTCTATCCCCGGGTGCAAACGGTTCGTAACGATCGATTTGATTAACGATCATATTCATACCAATTTACCAATTATGAATATGGATACAAATATAAATATGTCTCAGATGGAAAATTCATATCTATATCCCCTAAAATAGGTTACTGATATGGATATACATGCGAATGTATAAGTGGATATACATGCATACAAGACGGATATGAGAAAATTAAATAATATTGAAAAAATATAGTTCAGATGATACAAGCGGGTTCACCAATGTGTTCATTATATCCGAAAAGCCAAGATTAGATCTCTTGATCATCAAAATTAACCTCAAATGTATTGATCTAAGGATTAGAACTATTGCTACTATATGACCAACATATATTTGGATATTTCAGATATAGATACGATATTTCATAACATATCCATATCCGTAATCATATTCTATTTTTCGCACCCATAGTCTCCTCTCTTTGAGACCTGTACCAAAAAAAAAGGTAGATAAACTTAGTTTTACAATCTATTGCCACATTTCATGTATATTCTCATCAACAGAACATGATTCGCCATTCAGATCTGGATGCTATTAATTTTGGTTATTTACTGAACTCGGATAGTTGCTTCAATTAAAGTGTCTAGATAAATATTACAAGTATTGCAATGCCTAATAATTAGAAATTGATAATAGACATGCCATAGACATAGATCAACCAGTGGCTAGCTCTTTGAACCAAGGCTCAACAACTAAACTACTTGTACGTGGTTTTGTAGTTCTATTTTCTTATAATCTGTAGTTAAAGAAGGGACTCATATTGATTGTTTTGTCTCTTCAATTTCAAACTTCTGTTTAGTGAGTGAGAGTATGTTTTCGTTACATCTTACCATAAAAGCGTGATTTAGTAACAGAGCATTATGTCATTAAGGACTAAATTTGGGAGAAAAGACCCCTTAACTTTGAAAGATTGTCAGATAACACCTTATAAATTTTAGAAAAACCTCACATTATACAACAACTACATGGACAAGCGCGTGCGAAGCACGTGCCTCTTAACTAGTATATAAGAAAAACAAGAGAGAAAATGCCTTGCATATTGCCCAAAAGGGTAAAAGGGAAAAAAAAAAATAATTCAAAGGAGACAAACAAAGGGACCCCAAACCTTGACTTGCTCAAGAAAAATATCGCGAGCGCTGCCTCGGAGCGAGAGCGACGCCGACGCCTACTTAAAACTAAAACACACCCCTCCAAATTACCAAATCTACCCTTCTCCCCTCTTTCTTCTCCTTTCCCCCTTTTCTCCCATCAAAAACTTTTGCAAAATTTTCCCAAAATTTCACCTCTTGATTTCCCTTCCTATTATTTTTTCAAAACCCTAGCTAGACTAATCGATCCCTGTCAAATCTAGGGTTTCTGGATATGTTCAACAGAGATCGAGGTGCGAGCGGTTCGATCGACCGAAAGAGGATCAACGAAGCTCTAGATAAGCATCTCGAGAGGTCGTCGCCGTCGACGTCGAGAGGTGTTAACGGAAGGAGAAGGATCGGCCGTCGACGTCTTCGGTGAAGCAGCCGGATCATCGATCTACACCTCTCTAAAAACGATGGTGTGGCAATGGTTTCTTGATTTTTTAAATTTTTTGGTATTTGACTAATTAATGGTAATATTTGGTTGTTTGATACATTTTGATATAGAGCACTTGGGAGCCTAGACATTGATTAAGATTGGATTTTGGTAGCTTCAGTTTGTTGTTTGGTTTGATTGAATTGTTAATCTATTTTTTAATTAGTAGCAATTTGGTGTTCGTAATTTGGTGTTTGTAATAGTTCAGGAGTAGATGCTTAAGTAGAATGAGATTATAGCTCAAATCAATATTATTTGTAGAGTGCATGTATTATTGAAGATAGAGAAAAAGGAAGAAAAAGGAGTTTTTTTTGGACCAAGTGACTAATCTATATGAGTTGTTTAAAGTTATGAACCTGCTTTCATTGTCATAAAGTTAATTATAGCTTAACATGGTTCAGATGGAAACCGTGTCAAACTTATATGTATAGGATTATGATTATGAAATACCACATTTAAGAAAAAGTATGTGTGACATAACAAAGAAAAGGCTTCCCTTGAAGATTGGAAATTTGTAACATGAAAATAGAGCTTATCGTAGCTCTTTATTTAAATGGGTTTTCTGCTAAATTTAAATTTTTTGAAGAAGGGATGCCAGTTTGACTGAAATGGGTAAGAGTGGTTAAACCTTACTTCTTAATTTTCAATAGTTTTAGGCTCATCACTCTGCATATGAAAGTAATCTTTTCCTAGTTTGTAATTTTTTTCCAGCTGGATTTTATTTTTATATTTAAACACTTTATGTATATTATGACTATTATGACAAGCTGAACTAACGCTGGTTTCCAATTAATTTGAGAATATGTTGATTTTCAACTAATTTGGACCACTTGGTTGTTCCAGTCGCTAATATTGTGGTGTTATCTTTTGTCGATCTCTATGAATCAGATCCACTCTTGTGGAGAATCCATTGGTGAGGCTATACAGGTTGTCCTTGGTTGTACCCTGTCAGAAAATTAATGTATTTCCACTAGTTGGAGTAGCAATACATTGTTTGTCTTGCTTGTTTCCAACTACACCAAATAATTATTTAAAAGTGTTAATTAGTTCTTTTTATATATTCTACATCAGAAATACTTACAAAAACATCTCACTGGACCTACCAAAACTATTAATATTATTATTTTAGCTTAATTCTTAAGATGTAGTTGGCACAACTCCAACCATTCCTTTTGACCGAAGTGTTCCAACTATACTCAAACCTCCAAAATAAGTATCAAACTAATGTTTGCACTGCCCTGTAATTAGAGTGCATGAATCTCTAACTACAAGCATGCAAAACTCCCTATATTGTGTTACCTCTATGTTGCAAGGGTACATGTATGGGTACTGTATGGGTACCGGTACGTGACACGGCAAATTTGTAAAACGTATGGTACGGGGACACGGCTATGTAAATATTTATATACACATATATTATGTATTGAAATTAATAGCATGATATCAATTTTTTTTATTCATGTGTTATGAGAATTAAAATTCCTACAAGATTTTTATGTTTCTTTTATTGTGGATTATAAATTGTAAAAACTCTTTGTTTCTAGACACCCAAACAACCATTAAAAACATAGTTTAAAGCCCAATGAGTTTCAAGAATTGGATGTGAAGTGTAGGATTTATGTCCAGGAAATGTTTGGCAAGTGTTCTATATTAAAATATGTATTGTTTAATTGAGTACATGCCCGACTAAATGTATGCATATATGCAAGGAGTGTCCAAGGAGTTTGGGTACAGATACGGGCAAAAGTACGTGTCGGGTACAGGTATGGCTTCAAGATAGAAGTACCCAAGTAACATAGTGTTACCTTAATACTTTCTAAGTTTTGTACTTTTCTGGTTTCATTTGTTCTTTTGGTCTTTGTAGTTGGGCTGGAACTTTGAGCAATTTGACATATAGGTCCTGGAGAGCAGGTTATATTTGATATAAACATTTTTTATTTAGAAGATATGAAATGGTAATCCTTCTCATTGATGTTTCATTTTGAAAAAACTTGAATAATCTTAATCTGAGAAGTGTTTTAGAGTTTAATATATAGACTACTATGATCAGCACCAGCTATTTTATTTCTGTAGGAAACATTCTAGAAATGTTGAGGTATCCTCGTTAGTGTTCATTATAGCAGATATTCCACTTTGGAGGTTGTGGTTGTTTATTGTTTCCTTTTGTTAAGCTTACTTTTAGTTCATGATCTTTGTTGCTCTATTTTGATATTTTTGATGTCTGCTTGGTTTCCTTACTTAAAAATATTGTTTATCTTGGTCAAAGTTTCGAACTATTACTTACTTAAATATATGCTTAGGCCCTTTTTCTGGGGAGAGAAGCTTTAACATTTTCATTAGCCTTCATGAATTTTTAAAATATTTCTCCTTGTTTTTCGATCAAGACTATAATCTTTCTACCCATATCTATTGATATGCTCTTCCCTTTTTACAGCGGAAGAATCTGAAACAGATAGTGAGGAATCTGATGTTAGTGGTTCTGACGGGGAGGACACATCCTGGATTTCATGGTTCTGTAACCTAAGAGGAAATGAGTTCTTTTGTGAAGTAGATGATGATTACATACAAGATGATTTCAATCTTTGTGGCTTAAGCAGCCAAGTTCCATACTATGATTATGCTCTTGATCTAATTTTGATGTTGAATCATCTCATGGTAAGCTATGCACTTGGCCATTCTGGCTTCAAGCCATTCTGGCTTCAAGAAATTTGTGAATGCTGACTTTACATACTATGTCTGTAACTGCTATACCTATGATATATATCCAGATATGACATGACATGTCTGTGTAATTATAAAAAGTCTTCTCTGATACACCCTATGAATAACAACCAATGCATGTGTTTGTGACTTGGAAACATCCCTGAAGATAATGGTGCAGCACATATATAATAGTGCCTTCGTGTCTAGATTTTTATTATCCCGTGTCGCACCCCATATATGTGTCATAATATGACGTGCAGTAAGAAGCTAAACTTCCTAGCCCTTACCTAAATAGCTTTCTTCCACCAGTGTCCCTATGTTCTAATTATAGGCAATAACTAGATCATATTCTGTTGTATGCTTAAGTATTGAAAGTTCTGTGACACTTTATTATCTTCTGATCCCTGACTCATGTATCCTGTTGGACCCTCCTTTTCTTGGTGAAGAGCTGAGGATCGGACCTGACTTATATTAATCACCCAACTTCTCTAAGGTATTACTTTCTCAGCTCTAATGTCATAAGCTTGCAAAGACGGTCTCAGTTTAGACATTCAAACTTTCATGTTGGGTTGAACCATTTCTTGGTTCATAATTAAAAGACTAATTTTACTCCCTTCTTCATGAACCTTGCAATTTTGAAACTTAACTGGTGAAATGCTTAAGAGCTTGTCCATTCCTGCATGTATGCTTGAATCATCCGCCAAGTTCTTAATAATTCCCTGTTCCTGATTCTGTATTTCCTAGTACAGGCTAAGCCTCCAATTTATATGTAATAGATTCAATGGTGCCAATTTATATGTAATAGATTCAATGCATGGTTTTGGAACTACTTGTTACAACATGGTTAAAAAGCTTGCATGTAAATGATAAATATGTGGATGGATCTGCGGCTTAGACCATGTCTGACTGACTAAGTTAAGGTATGAAAGTCGCTCAGTTTTATTATGTTGTTGATTCTGGAAATACTTTTACAACATGGTTAAAAAGCTTGCATGTTAAATGATAACTACGTGGATGGATCATGGATCTACAGCTTAGACCTTGTCTAGACTGACTAAGTTAAGGTACGAAAGTCCCTGAATTTTTCTGTCAATATGTTTGGCCCTAAAGACACAAAGGATACTTTAGCCAATTTATTTCCTGAGGTATCAGTGTACTCTTCTAGTATTATTTTATATTGGGTTAATTGTGGATAGAGCCCTGGTACTATTGCCAAATTGAACTTGCTACCCATGTAGTTCTATTGTTGTAAATAGACCCATGCGTGAAAGTGTTTAGGGAATAATGCGGTTTATTTGGACCATCACCACATGCCATCGTCACACTTTTCCTCGATTTTCGGTTTGAGGTTTGACGGTTACAGAGGCATTATCAGCAGGAAAAAAAATACGTAATTCCTCAAATACGCACAGCCAGAAGCAGAAGGGGACACAAAAAATTGTGGTCAAAGGGTTTCACACAAGACTTTTGTCAGGAGGAGACGAACAAAAGCTCGTCAGAGGGGCTGGATGCAAATTTCCCAAGTTTTATATCCTTTCCAGGGTGTCTATCTGCAACAATAGAACTTTTGCAGGGGTCTATCTGCAACAACAGAACTACAGGGGTAGTAAGTTCAATTTGGCGATAGTACAGGGTGTCTATCTACAATTAACCCTTTTATATTTTATAAGTCTTCCTGTTGCTTTCTACATGGAAAGCACTACCTTCGTGAACCCTCCTTTTGTGAGCAATATATGATCATAGCACTAAGTGAAAAAAAACTATCTTTCAAGATTGAATCATCATTAAGAAAGACTAGAAACCCTATTGACATTTTTCTTAAGACTGCTTCTTATAGAAAGGCTTTAAGATTGCTATGTAGATGACTTGGTTATTTCAAATTCCAAGCTTCCTATTCTCTTTCTAACCCTTTTGGAATTTATGTATCTGGTTCATCCTTCCGAACCATATTGCATCCTGGCAATGAGATAGAGGATGAATTGAGACAGTGAGTTGTAAGTAGGTCATTATCTTTTCTGAGAATTACTTAACACACTTTTAGTATTCATATTTGTTTCCAAGCAACTTGCTAATAGTAATTTACTTCACTAAGCTTCTTCAAAGTAATTCAGAGCCTCTTAACATTTTTTCAGCAGAATATTTTACATGTATTGATCTTTAGATACAGCTACAGTTTCATCTGCTGTCCAGGCTTCTGTTGATGGAGAAATTACTGAATTCATTGATAGTTTCTTCTGAAACTAAGACTATGCCTTACATGCTTTATTTCTGTTATCATTTGAATTATGTTATGTTGGCATTTATTGAGATTATCTTCATTGTACAATTGCGCAGGTGATATGTTTACTGAGGAACAAAATGAGTTGGTTGAATCTGCAGCAGAGATGTTATATGGTCTGATTCATGTCAGATACATTTTAACTAGTAAAGGGATGGCTGCCATGGTACAGCTTTGACTTAACTCATTATCTCTTCAATTATTTACTGTTTGACCGGAAAAAGAATAACAAAGCTAAAAATTGCAATCTTTGCAGCTAGACAAGTTCAAGAACTATGACTTTGGAAGATGCCCAAGAGTTTATTGCTGTGGCCAGCCCTGTCTTCCCGTTGGACAATCTGACATTCCTCGGTCTAGTACTGTGAAAATATATTGTCCCAAGTGTGAGGATATATATTACCCGAGGTCCAAGTACCAAGGCAGTATCCTTTTCATTCAAATAACTTCTCTTGAATCAATTATGAATAAGCAATTCAGTATGTGCACTATGTTTTACTGCCGACATTTAATATTAAAGTGGAATTACTCAAGTATCTTGAAGTAGCTAGTGAGAGCAAGGATAGAGGTTACTTTTCATGCATGTTGTCCAGGTAGGATAACCATTTCTTATCCAAAATAAAATAAATAAACCATTCTCATGATTTATTGATTTATAGCATTTTAAAAATGCAGAACAGATACAATTAAAGATATCATTCTTTTTCAGATAGGAAATATGTTACTGCTGAGGTACAATCTAAGGAAGCACCTTTTAATGCATGGAATAGACTATTACAATGGATGATCTGTTTTATTCGTCATGATCTAAATGTCTCAAAATATCTATAAAACAAAAATCATGATGTTTCAAACTTCTAACAAATATTTTTCATTCTCTTTAGTTGTATTGTCGTAAAACCGTTGATTTTCAATCACTTGATGCATAAATAACTATAACCAAATATGCTCATTTTTGTTTATAAACCATCCAAAACATATAGATCAAAATGAACGGAGTGGATCAAGTAAATTGATTGCATGAAACGCAGTTTTGAAGGTGCATCCCTAGATTGAATCTAAGGTGCCTCCTTAGTAACATATTTCCCTTATTACATTCTCTTTTATCATATTGTTAGCATGAATATCTTTGTATAATGCATAGGTTTAAAGTTAAATGCCATATGCATTTTCTTTGATGTGTGCAAGCACATCAATAGTCCATGGCAAATAGTGTTGCTGCATACTTCTTGTTGTTTGGTTTGGAGCAGTGCCTTCATAGGCACTTGTCACTCTTGGATGAATTTGCTTTCTTCTGCGTGCAATGTCTGAATTGGAGATTTGGGGAACTTGCAACATTAGCATGGTTTGGGATTGACACATCATGCAGTATTAGCTGCTAGACATCTTCCTCTAATTGGATAGTTGCATTGGGGATGCATGCATTTGTGTTATTAATGTATTAGTTCACTCATCTTCGGACCCTTTAGTGAGATTTTTCTTAACATCCCGTAGATCTTGATGGGGCTTACTTCGGGACAACATTTCCACACCTCTTTCTAATGACATATCCGCACCTCAAACCTCAGAAGCCATCACAGCGGTATGTCCCAAGAGTATTTGGTTTCAAGATTCACAAGCCATGATCCAGAGGTGAGCTTCAAAGATCAAAGTGCATACTTCAAGATTCTTCGTTCAAATTTTTCTGCAAGAAAATGCTGGGACAGGACTAAAGAACTGGAGGAGGCACAACATCTATCCATCAGGCTTGCGAATGAGAGGAACTCAAATTGAATCATTCTTGCCAAGCCAATGTTTTATTTTATTGTAGTTTGTAACTAATGAGCTTTCGGTTTCTAATGGCTGAGAATTTTCTGATACACGGTGCAATTTATTTGGTTAATTTGCTATTCAATGACTTTTAAAGGTATGATATGCTCTGGAATACTTGCATGGAAACTGGTAATGATACCATATGTGTCGAGGAGATTCATTCTCCGCTATTTCTACTGTCGTGTTCATTTACTGGTTCTGAACCAGTATAAATATTATGCTTCTCTTTAAATTATCTACGCGGCATGAAGGTTCTCCCACTGTCAACAATGTCCTTATGTAGGACTTGGCTTCATCCTTCCTCCTGTGATTCTTTTGTTATTTGGTGTTGGTTTATTAATTTGAAAAGAAAGGAATAACAATGTGTGATTGCTCTTTATCATGAATGAAAGTCTTTTGTTGTCTTGCAACATAAAATGGCCATTTCTTTGGCTGTCTGCGAGTGTTCCCATTTATTTGTTTTTTTATTTATTAAATTTCTTTCTTGATAGTCTCATGGATTTATTATTTTGCCTGATGTATTACACATGACTTTTTTAGTCATTTTTAGTCTCTTTGATCAAGTGAGAATTATGTTTTTCCTCAAAATTCATGATTTTTATGAGGTAATAGTCTATAATTTTGTTAATTTTATCTGGTTATATCCAATGGCAATTAATTAAAGAACTTTAAAACTTACACTTTTACGGCTATAACTCATGATTTTTATCAATTTTTGTTTGTCTCGAGACAAAGACAATTAAGTTTACTTTCTATAAAATTTATGATTTTCATGAGCTAACCCATAGTTTTTTGTCCATTTCATTTGTTTTGACCCACTGACAATTAATTGATGAACTTGGAATCACAATTTTCATGGGCTGTAACTCATGATTTTTGTCCATAATTCACGATAATTTTCCACTTTCTGTCATTTTGGTCGAGTGACAATTAAATTTTTTCTCTCAAAATTCATGATTTTCGTATAGTATAATCCACAATTTTGTCCATTTTCATGGTTTCCAAATAGCGGCAAATACTCTGCGTAGTTCAAACATGTCGATTTTATTGACTAAGATCCACGATTTTTATCCATTTTATCATTACACCCAATGACAAACAATTATAGTTTTCAAAATTTTAATTTTCATGAGCTATAACCATTGCTTTTGCCCATTTTCGTTTGTTTCGAGCCAATGACAATTACATTTTGTCTTCAAAGTTCACTTTTTCATAGGCTCATTTTCATTTGTTTTGATTGAATGAGCTATAACTCATAAATGTTATCAATTTTTGTTCGTTTTAACGAATGCAAATTTATTATGTGTACAAATTCATGAATTTTATGAATTATAACACATGGTTTTGATAATATTTGTTCATTTTGAACGAATGTAAATTTATTATGTGTATATCAAAATTTATAATTTTCAAGATCTATACATTCACAGTTTTTATCAATTTTGTTCATTCAACAAACACAAATTTATTATAGCATATCAAAATTCAAGATTTTCATGAGCTATAACCCACTTGTTAAAAGTTTTGTTTGTTTCGATGGTAGAATTTATTGTGTACATTAAAATTTATAAATTTCTTGGCGATAACTCAATTTTTTTTCAATTTTTGTTTGCTTTGAATGAACAGAAATTTATTTTATGTAAATCAAAATTCATGATTTTCATGAGCTATAAATCATGTTTTTGAAAATTTTGTTCATTTCAAACAAATCAATTTTTCATATGTTCATTTTGTACACCATGTAATTATTTTCCAATGGGTTGAAATGGACAAGAAATGGCCCGTAATCGTGGGTTATATCTCATGAATGCGAGCTGGACCAAAATATTTACTAATAGATCGAAATGCATGAAATGACCAATAATCATGAGTTATAGCTCATTAAATCTTGAATTTTGGTCACCTTGAAATTATTTGCAAAGGGTCAAAATGACTAAAATAGCCAAAAATCATAGGTTCTATCCCATGAAATCGTCAATTTCATCCACGGTAAATTATTTGACAAGGGGTTTAAACGATTAAAATGGCTAAGAATTGTGCGTTATAGCACAAGAAAAAATGAATTTTATCCATCGCAAAATTATTTGACAAGTGGTGGAAAGAAAAAGTGGCAAAAATCATCGCTTCTAGCCCATGAAATCTGAATTTTAAGCTCCACAAAATTATTTGTTAATGGTCGAAACGACTAAAAATGACCAATAATCGTAGGTTATAGCTCATGAAATCTAGAATTTTGGCTACCACAAAATTATTTGCCAATTGGTTGAAATAATTAAAATAGCCAAATATTGTGAGTTACGACTCATGAAGTCATGAATTTTAGCCATGAGAAATTATTTGACAATGGGTCAAAATGACTATAGATGGCAAAAATCATAGGTTATAGCTTAGGATATTGTGAATTTTGCCTCGAAATAATTTACCAATCGGTGAAACGCATAAAATGGTCAATAATCGTGGGTTATATAGCTCATTAAATTGTGAATTTTGCTTATATGCAAGACAGCCAAAGGGCCACAAAAAAGAAAAACGCGGGTTAATAGCCTATGAACTGTCAACCCAGTCAAAATGACAAAAACAATAGTGTCAGCTATGAAATTTTAATTTTTGCCTTAATTTTTGCCAATTTGTAGAAACAACTAAAATAGCCAATAATCATAGATTATAGCTCATTAATCGTGGATTTTGGCCTCCAACATTATTATTCACCACTAAAATGGTCAAAAATCTAGGGTTATAGCCCATAAAATTGTTGCCGAATAGTAATAATATACCCTTGACCATCCAATACATTTTATGTAATATTCTTGAATATTAATAAAGATTTTATTGTTACACATATAATTTGGGTACCATTTATATAATTGTTATATATCCTTAGAAATTATTTTGTCGAGATCATGCTGTGATGGTCACTTGCTTGGAGATGTGATCTAACTTAGAGATTTTTAAATCCGTTAAACCTATAACTAGTAAAGGATAACTTTGTTATAATAGATTATTATGCATGACGAACCGTGAGATGTGGTGGGTCTCAACCATCGAATGGAGATTCACGGTGTATGTCATAAGCAGCATTGTGATGTGTGTAGCACTAGACCGTGTTGGATTCTCTAGGGCGAGACACCAAAGAGATCTGATTCAAATTGTTACATGGTCATTTTGACTTGATGATATTGTCATTTCTGATTTGATAATATAATATGCTTGATGATGGTAAGCAAGTTAAATTACAGCCTACAACGCTAGAAAAATGACAGATACAGAGAATGGATGCCATTATGATAAGTTAATTTATTATGCATTCCTATGAAGTTATTAAATTATCGCCGATTGGCCATTTATAAAAATAATAAAATAAAATTGATTTTGATGTTAAAATAATTATTTGAGCATAAAACGTGAATTGGCTTAAAGCATTACAAATGTTAATTTCAACCAAAGAAGCTGCCTAAAATAAATGATATTGAGGATCAATGGAAACTATTTTGACAATGGGTTAAAATATTCAAGGGTTTTCAAAATCACATGAAATATTGATGGGCTGAAGCAACTAAAATGACCAAAATAAGGTTGGAGCTGGTGGAATCATGAATTAAAGTCACCTAATTTATCCAAACGACAAAAAGTTGCCGTACTGCGGAAGCTCAAATTCCATTAAAATTCCACGACCACAATTCATCTTTCCACTGGGTCGCCAGAATGGCCAAAACAAGGTAAAATTTTGATTTGTTCCCCAGCCCACAAATTTTGAATTTTAAAATTACCTTGAAATTATGCGACAAAATTAAAGTGGCAAAATATTACCATTGCATTTGTGAATTTCTGTTCGATTTCGGGCCGTAACAATAAAATTCGCCGTGGATTCATAGCTTTGACCTAAATCATGAATTTTTAGTCGTTACAAAAATTATTTGATAAAGTGGAGACTGAAATGGCCATGATCACAGCTTTTGAGCTTCCTCATGAAATCGGGCAATTGGATTAACAATAAGCCAGAAAAATGAAAACACCATTACCTGAGCTATATCAATAAAAATTACTTGGCACAATGCGGAAAACATTTTAGCACAAACGCACGTGTCGAAAAATGTCTCATAATTTCTTCTCTACATGTTTGGTCAACAAAGCGAACACCGTGAATTTCATGGTTTATAATTTCTACTGAAGTCAAGGAATAATTTTTGTTTTGGTCAGGTGAAAATAATAACATGAGGCAAAGGGCCGGTTAGGTCACCAACATATTTTATTTGTGTTAGGCCAAATTCATAATTTAATGAGTTATAACCTATGATTGTTTACCATTTACTCACTAATAAATAATTTCTTGGAGGCCAAAATTCATGATTTCGTGGGCTACAACCCATTATTTTTGCCCATGTTTAATCATTTTCACATGTTGGCAAATAATTTCGCAGGCTAAAACCATGACTTGACGAGCTATAACCCGAAAGTTTTGGCCATTTGCGTCGCTTTTAACTGTTGGCAAATAATTTGGTGGAGGGTTATGATTTCATGATGTGTTACCCATGGTGTTTGGCCATTTTAATTGTTTTGACCGTTGTCAAATAATTTCTCAATGGCCAAAATTAAAGATTTTGTGAGCTATAACACACAATTTTAGCCATTTTTGTCACATTTCAACTTGTTATCAAATAATTTTGCGGTGGCTAAAATTTCGACTTTGTGAGCACCCATGATTTTTATCATTTTAGTCGCTTCGACCCATTGGCAAATAATTTTGTGGTAGTCAAAATTCTTGATTTCATGAGCTATAACCCATATGATTATTGGCCATTTCTAGTCCTTTTCGACCACTTGTCAAATAATTTCATGGCGACTAAAATTCATGATTTCGTGGATAGAAGCTACAATTTTTGGCAATTTTAGTTATTTTGACCCATTATCAAATAATTTCTAGTGGCCAAAATTCACAAATTCATGTGCTATAACCCATAATGTTTTACCACTTTTAGTCATTTTGTCACATAATTTCACGGTGAACAAAATTCACTATTTCATGAGGCTAAAATTCACGATTTTCAATTGATGATTTTGGCCATCATTTGAAAGATAATTTCATGGTGGATAAAATTCACGATCGGTTTGAACTTTTAATTTTTATTTATTCACCGCTTTGGCATTTTGACCCATTGGCATATAATTCTGTGAAGGCTAAAATTCATGATTCCATAGCTTTAACCCATAATTTTGGTCATTTTAGTTGCTTCAACCCATTGGCAAATAATTTCATGAAAGCTAAAATTCATGATTTCGTGGGCTAGAACCCATGATTTTTGGCTATTTTAGTCATTTCAACCCATTGTCAAATAATTTCCATTCACCCTCCAATATCATTTATTTTAGGCAACTCTTTTGAGCAAGACAATTAACTATTTGCTCATGCCTAAATTACAATTCCCATGAACATAAATAAAATTATTTTGAAACATCAAATATTTTATTTTATTATTTTTATAAGAAATAAATTTTGAAAATATTTTCCAAAACCACCCACCGGTGGAATTTAATAACTTCATAGGAATGCATAATAAATTAACTTATCATAATGAGCATACCGGATTCTATCTACATATCTATCATTTTTCTAATAAAATCTAGTAGCCCAACGCTTTCAGTTGTGTAGGCTACTAAACAAGCTTAACCATCACATCAAAGCATATTATATTATCAAATCAAATGACAATATCATCAAGTCAAAACACCATGTAACAATTTGAATTCTGATTCTTTGGTGTCTCGCCCTAGAGAATCCAAATGCGGCCTAGTGCTACACACATCACAATGCGTTTATGACATACACCCGTGAATCTCCATTCCCGATGGTTGAGACCCACCACATCTCACGGGTCTGTCATGCATAATAATCTATTATAACAAAGTTATCCTTTACTAGTTATAGGTTAAGCACGGATTTAAAAATCTCTAAGTTAGATCACATCTCCAAGCAAGTGACCATCACAGGCATGATCCGACAAAATAATTTCTAAGGATATATAACAATTATATAAATGGTACCCAAATTATATGTGTAACAATAAAATCTTTATTAATATTCAAGAATATTACATAAAATGTATTGATGGTCAAGGGTATATTATTACTATTCTAGCAACAATTTTATGGGCTATAACCCTAGATTTTGGCCATTTTAGTCCGTGAATAATGTTATGAGGCCAAAATCCACGATTAATGAGCTATAATCTATGATTATTGGCCATTTTAGTTATTTCTACAAATTGGCAAAAAACTTCGTGGAGGCAAAAATTCAAAATTTCATTAGCTAGAACCTATTTTTGGCCATTTTTAGTCATTTTGACTCGTTGACAAATAAGTTCATGAGCTATTAACCACGATTTTTATCCATTTTTAATTGTTTCGGCCCTTTGGCAAATAACTTCGCACAGGCTAAAATTCACAATTTAATGAGCTATATAACCCACGATTATTGACCATTTTATGCTCGACCAATTGTAAATTATTTCTGGAGGCAAAAATTCACAATATCCTAAGCTATAACCTATGATTTTTGCCATCTATAGTCATTTTGACCCATTGTCAAATAATTTCAGTGGCTAAAATTCATGACTTCATGAGTCAGAACTCACAATATTTGGCTATTTTAATTATTTCAACCAATTGGCAAATAATTTTGTGGTAGCCAAAATTCTAGATTTCATGAGCTATAACCTACGATTATTGGTCATTTTAGTCGTTTGACCATTAACAAATAATTTTGTGGAGGTTAAAATTCAGGATTTCATGGGTTAGAAGCGATGATTTTTGCCACTTTTTCTTTCCACCACTTGTCAAATAATTTTGCGATGGATAAAATTCATTTTTTCTTGTGCTATAACCCACAATTCTTAGCCATTTTAATCGCTTAAACCCCTTGTCAAATAATTTACCGGGATGAAATTGACGATTTCATGGGATAGAACCTATGATTTTTGGCTATTTTAGTCATTTTGACCCTTTGCAAATAATTTCAAGGTGACCAAAATTCAAGATTTAATGAGCTATAACTCACGATTATTGGTCATTTCATGCATTTCGATCTATTAGTAAATAATTTTACTGAGTCCAAACTTCACGATTTCATGAGATATAACCCACTTTATCTCGCCATTTCTTGTCCATTTCAACCCATTGGAAAATAATTACATGGTGTACAAAATGAACATATGAAAAATTGATTTGTTTGAAATGAACAAAAATTTTCAAAAACATGATTTATAGCTCATGAAAATCATGAATTTTGATTTACATAAAATAAATTTCTGTTCATTCAAAGCAAACAAAAATTGAAAAAAAATTGAGTTATCGCCAAGAAATTTATAAATTTTAATGTACACAATAAATTCCCACCATCAAACAAACAAAACTTTTAACAAGCTGTGGGTTATAGCTCATGAAAATCTTGAATTTTGATATATGATAATAAATTTGTGTTTGTTCTAATGAACAAAAATTGATAAAACTGTGGGTATATAGATCTTGAAAATTATAAATTTTGATATACACATAATAAATTTACATTCGCTCAAAATGAACAAATATTATCAAAACCATGTGTTATAATTCATAAAATTCATGAATTTGTACACATAATAAATTATCTGCTAAAAAACTAACAAAAATTGATAACATTTATGAGTTATAGCTCATTCAATCAAAACAAATGAAAATGAGCCTATGAAAAAGTGAACTTTGAAGACAAAATGTAATTGTCATTGGCTCGAAACAAACGAAAATGGGCAAAAGCAATGGTTATAGCTCATGAAAATTAAAATTTTGAAAACTATAATTGTTTGTCATTGGGTGTAAGATAAAATGGATAAAAATCGTGGATCTTAGTCAATAAAATCGACATGTTTGAACTACGCAGTATTTGCCGCTATTTGGAAACCATGAAAATGGACAAAATTGTGGATTATACTATATAAAATCATGAATTTTGAGAGAAAAAATTTAATTGTCACTGACCAAAATAATAAAGGGGAAAATTATCGAATTATGGACAAAATCATGAGTTACGATTTCATGAAAATTGTGATTCCAAGTTCATCAATTAATTGTCGGTCAAAACAAATGAAATGGACAAAAACTATGGGTTAGCTCATGAAAATCATAAATTTTATAGAAAGTAAACTTAATTGTCTTTGCCTCGAGACAAACAAAATTGATAAAAATCATGAGTTATAGCCCGTAAAAACTGTAAGTTTTAAAGTTCTTTAATTAATTGCCATTGGATATAACCAGATAAAATTAACAAAATTATAGACTATTACCTCATAAAAATCATGAATTTTGAGGAAAAACATAATTCTCACTTGATCAAAGAGACTAAAAATGACTAAAAAAGTCATGTGTAATACATCAGGCAAAATAATAAATCCATGAGACTATCAAGAAAGAAATTTAATAAATAAAAAAACAAATAAATGGGAACCCACGCAGACAGCCAAAGAAATGGCCATTTTATGTTGCAAGACAACAAAAGACTTTCATTCATGATAAAGAGCAATCACACATTGTTATTCCTTTCTTTTCAAATTAATAAACCAACACCAAATAACAAAAGAATCACAGGAGGAAGGATGAAGCCAAGTCCTACATAAGGACATTGTTGACAGTGGGAGAACCTTCATGCCGCGTAGATAATTTAAAGAGAAGCATAATATTTATACTGGTTCAGAACCAGTAAATGAACACGACAGTAGAAATAGCGGAGAATGAATCTCCTCGACACATATGGTATCATTACCAGTTTCCATGCAAGTATTCCAGAGCATATCATACCTTTAAAAGTCATTGAATAGCAAATTAACCAAATAAATTGCACCGTGTATCAGAAAATTCTCAGCCATTAGAAACCCGAGAAAGCTCATTAGTTACAAACTACAATAAAATAAAACATTGGCTTGGCAAGAATGATTCAATTTGAGTTCCTCTCATTCGCAAGCCTGATGGATAGATGTTGTGCCTCCTCCAGTTCTTTAGTCCTGTCCCAGCATTTTCTTGCAGAAAAATTTGAACGAAGAATCTTGAAGTATGCACTTTGATCTTTGAAGCTCACCTCTGGATCATGGCTTGTGAATCTTGAAACCAAATACTCTTGGGACATACCGCTGTGATGGCTTCTGAGGTTTGAGGTGCGGATATGTCATTAGAAAGAGGTGTGGAAATGTTGTCCCGAAGTAAGCCCCATCAAGATCTACGGGATGTTAAGAAAAATCTCACTAAAGGGTCCGAAGATGAGTGAACTAATACATTAATAACACAAATGCATGCATCCCCAATGCAACTATCCAATTAGAGGAAGATGTCTAGCAGCTAATACTGCATGATGTGTCAATCCCAAACCATGCTAATGTTCGCAAGTTCCCCAAATCTCCAATTCAGACATTGCACGCAGAAGAAAGCAAATTCATCCAAGAGTGACAAGTGCCTATGAAGGCACTGCTCCAAACCAAACAACAAGAAGTATGCAGCAACACTATTTGCCATGGACTATTGATGTGCTTGCACGCACACATCAAAGAAAATGCATATGGCATTTAACTTTAAACCTATGCATTATACAAAGATATTCATGCTAACAATATGATAAAAGAGAATGTAATAAGGGAAATATGTTACTAAGGAGGCACCTTAGATTCAATCTAGGATGCACCTTCAAAACTGCATTTCATGCAATCAATTTACTTGATCCACTCCATTCATTTTGATCTATATGTTTTGGATGGTTTATAAACAAAAATGAGCATATTTGGTTATAGTTATTTATGCATCAAGTGATTGAAAATCAACAGTTTTACGACAATACAACTAAAGAGAATGAAAAATATTTGTTAGAAGTTTGAAACATCATGATTTTTGTTTTATAGATATTTTGAGACATTTAGATCATGACTAATAAAACAGATCATCCATTGTAATAGTCTATTCCATGCATTAAAAGGTGCTTCCTTAGATTGTACCTCAGCAGTAACATATTTCCTATCTGAAAAAGAATGATATCTTTAATTGTATCTGTTCTGCATTTTTAAATGCTATAAATCAATAAATCATGAGAATGGTTTATTTATTTTATTTTGGATAAGAAATGGTTATCCTACCTGGACAACATGCATGAAAAGTAACCTCTATCCTTGCTCTCACTAGCTACTTCAAGATATTTGAGTAATTCCACTTTAATATTAAATGTCGGCAGTAAAACATAAGTGCACATACTGAATTGCTTATTCATAATTGATTCAAGAGAAGTTATTTGAATGAAAAGGATACTGCCTTGGTACTTGGACCTCGGGTAATATATATCCTCACACTTGGGACAATATATTTTCACAGTACTAGACCGAGGAATGTCAGATTGTCCAACGGAAGACAGGGCTGGCCACAGCAATAAACTCTTGGGCATCTTCCAAAGTCATAGTTCTTGAACTTGTCTAGCTGCAAAGATTGCAATTTTTAGCTTTGTTATTCTTTTTCCGTCAAACAGTAAATAATTGAAGAGATAATGAGTTAAGTCAAAGCTGTACCATGGCAGCCATCCCTTTACTAGTTAAAATGTATCTGACATGAATCAGACCATATAACATCTCTGCTGCAGATTCAACCAACTCATTTTGTTCCTCAGTAAACATATCACCCAAGCAATTGTACAATGAAGATAATCTCAATAAATGCCAACATAACATAATTCAAATGATAACAGAAATAAAGCATGTAAGGCATAGTCTTAGTTTCAGAAGAAACTATCAATGAATTCAGTAATTTCTCCATCAACAGAAGCCTGGACAGCAGATGGCTTAAACTGTAGCTGTATCTAAAGATCAATACATGTAAAATATTCTGCTGAAAAATGTTAAGAGGCTCTGAATTACTTTGAAGAAGCTTAGTGAAGTAAATTACTATTAGCAAGTTGCTTGGAAACAAATATGAATACTAAAAGTGTGTTAAGTAATTCTCAGAAAAGATAATGACCTACTTACAACTCACTGTCTCAATTCATCCTCTATCTCATTGCCAGGATGCAATATGGTTCGGAAGGATGAACCAGATACCGCAAATTCCAAAAGGGTTAGAAAGAGAATAGGAAGCTTGGAATTTGAAATAACCAAGTCATCTACATAGCAATCTTAAAGCCTTTCTATAAGAAGCAGTCTTAAGAAAAATGTCAATAGGGTTTCTAGTCTTTCTTAATGATGATTCAATCTTGAAAGATAGTTTTTTTTTTTTCACTTAGTGCTATGATCATATATTGCTCACAAAAAGGAGGGTTACGAAAGGTAGTGCTTTCCATGTAACGAAAGCAACAGGAAGACTTATAAAATATAAAAGGGTTAATTGTAGATAGACACCCTGTACTATCGCCAAATTGAACTTACTACCCCTGTAGTTCTGTTGTTGCAGATAGACCCCTGCAAAAGTTCTATTGTTGCAGATAGACACCCTGGAAAGGATATAAAAACTTGGGAAATTTGCATCCAGCCCCTCTGACGAAGCTTTTGTTCGTCTCTCCTGACAAAAGTCTTGTGTGAAACCCCTTTGACCACAATTTTTTGTGTCCCCCTTCTGCTTCGCAAATGTATTTGAGGAATTATATTTTTTCCTGCTGATAATGCCTCTGTAACCGCCAAACCTCAAACCAAAATCGAGGAAAAGTGTGATGATGGCATGTGGTGATGGTCCAAATAAACCGCATTATTCCTAAACACTTTCACGATGGGTCTATTTACAACAATAGAACTACATGGGTAGCAAGTTCAATTTGGCAATAGTACCAGGGCTCTATCCACAATTAACCCAATATAAAATAATACTAGAAGAGTACACTGATACCTCAAAAATAAATTGGCTAAAGTATCCTTTGTGTCTTTAGGGCCAAACATATTGACAGAAAAATTCAGGGACTTTCGACCTTAAGTTAGTCAGTCTAGACAAGGTCTAAGCTGTAGATCCATGATCCATCCACGAAGTTATCATTTAACATGCAAGCTTTTTAACCATGTTGTAAAAGTATTTCCAGAATCAACAACATAATAAAACTGAGCGACTTTCATACCTTAACTTAGTCAGTCAGACATGGTCTAAGCCGCAGATCCATCCACATATTTATCATTTACATGCAAGCTTTTAACCATGTTGTAACAAGTAGTTCCAAAACCATGCATTGAATCTATTACATATAAATTGGCACCATTGAATCTATTACATATAAATTGGAGGCTTAGCCTGTACTAGGAAATACAGAATCAGGAACAGGGAATTATTAAGAACTTGGCGGATGATTCAAGCATACATGCAGGAATGGACAAGCTCTTAAGCATTTCACCAGTTAAGTTTCAAAATTGCAAGGTTCATGAAGAAGGAGTAAGAATTAGTCTTTTAATTATGAACCAAGAAATGGTTCAACCCAACATGAAAGTTTGAATGTCTAAACTGAGACCGCCTTTGCAAGCTTATGACATTAGAGCTGAGAAAGTAATACCTTAGAGAAGTTGGGTGATTAATATAAGTCAGGTCCGATCCTCAGCTCTTCACCAAGAAAAGGAGGGTCCAACAGGATACATGAGTCAGGGATCAGAAGATAATAAAGTGTCACAGAACTTTCAATACTTAAGCATACAACAGAATATGATCTAGTTATTGCCTATAATTAGAACATAGGGACACTGGTGGAAGAAAGCTATTTAGGTAAGGGCTAGGAAGTTTAGCTTCTTACTGCACGCCATATTATGACACATATATGGGGTGCACGACACGGATAATAAAAATCTAGACACTAAGGCACTATTATATATGTGCTGCACCATTATCTTCAGGGATGTTTCCAAGTCACAAACACATGCATTGGTTGTTATTCATAGGGTGTATCAGAGAAGACTTTTTTATAATTACACAGACATGTCATGTCATATCTGGATATATATCATAGGTATAGCAGTTACAGACATAGTATGTAAAGTCAGCATTCAAATTTCTTGAAGCCAGAATGGCTGAAGCCAGAATGGCCAAGTGCATAGCTTACCATGAGATGATTCAACATCCAAAATTAGATCAAGAGCATAATCATAGTATGGAACTTGGCTGCTTAAGCCACAAAGATTGAAATCATCTTGTATGTAATCATCATCTACTTCACAAAAGAACTCATTTCCTCTTAGGTTACAGAACCATGAAATCCAGGATGTCCTCCCCCGTCAGAACCACTAACATCAGATTCCTCACTATCTGTTTCAGATTCTTCCGCAAAGGGAAGAGCATATCAATAGATATGGGTAGAAAGATTATAGTCTTGATCGAAAAACAAGGAGAAATATTTTAAAAATTCATGAAGGCTAATGAAAATGTTAAAGCTTCTCTCCCAGAAAAAGGGCCTAAGCATATATTTAAGTAAGTAATAGTTCAAACTTTGACCAAGATAAACAATATTTTTCGTAAGGAAACCAAGCAGACATCAAAAAATATCAAAATAGAGCAACAAAGATCATGAACTAAAAAGTAAGCTTAACAAAAGGAAACAATAAACAACCACAACCTCCAAAGTGGAATATCTGCTATAATGAACACTAACGAGGATACCTCAACATTTCTAGAATGTTTCCTACAGAAATAAAATAGCTGGTGCTGATCATAGTAGTCTATATATTAAACTCTAAAACACTTCTCAGATTAAGATTATTCAAGTTTTTCAAAATGAAACATCAATGAGAAGGATTACCATTTCATATCTTCTAAATAAAAATGTTTATATCAAATATAACCTGCTCTCCAGGACCTATATGTCAAATTGCTCAAAGTTCCAGCCCAACTACAAAGACCAAAAGAACAAATGAAACCAGAAAAGTACAAAACTTAGAAAGTATTAAGGTAACACTATGTTACTTGGGTACTTCTATCTTGAAGCCATACCTGTACCCGACACACGCATTTTGCCCGTGATTACCCAAACTCCTTGGACACTCCTTGCATATATGCATACATTTAGTCGGCATGTACTCAATTAAACAATACATATTTTAATATAGAACACTTGCCAAACATTTCCTGGACATAAATCCTACACTTCACATCCAATTCTTGAAACTCATTGGGCTTTAAACTATGTTTTTAATGTTGTTTGGGTGTCTAGAAACAAAGAGTTTTTACAATTTATAATCCACAATAAAAGAAACATAAAAATCTTGTAGGAATTTTAATTCTCATAACACATGAATAAAAAAAATTGATATCATGCTATTAATTTCAATACATAATATATGTGTATATAAATATTTACATAGCCGTGTCCCGCACCATATGCTTTACAAATTTGTCGTGTCACGCATCGGTACCCATACAGTACCCATACATGTACCCTGCAACATAGAGGTAACACAATATAGGGAGTTTTGCATGCTTGTAGTTAGAGATTCATGCACTCTAATTACAGGGCAGTGCAAACATTAGTTTGATACTTATTTTGGAGGTTTGAGTATAGTTGGAACACTTCTCGGTCAAAAGGAATGGTTGGAGTTGTGCCAACTACATCTTAAGAATTAAGCTAAAATAATAATATTAATAGTTTTGGTAGGTCCAGTGAGATGTTTTTGTAAGTATTTCTGATGAATATATAAAAAGAACTAATTAACACTTTTAAATAATTATTTGGTGTAGTTGGAAACAAGCAAGACAAACAATGTATTGCTACTCCAACTAGTGGAAATACATTAATTTTCTGACAGGGTACAACCAAGGACAACCTGTATAGCCTCACCAATGGATTCTCCACAAGAGTGGATCTGATTCATAGAGATCGACAAAAGATAACACCACAATATTAACGACTGGAACAACCAAGTGGTCCAAATTAGTTGAAAATCAACATATTCTCAAATTAATTGGAAACCAGCGTTAGTTCAGCTTGTCATAATAGTCATAATATACATAAAGTGTTTAAATATAAAAATAAAATCCAGCTGAAAAAAAATTACAAACTAGGAAAAGATTACTTTCATATGCAGAGTGATGAGCCTAAAACTATTGAAAATTAAGAAGTAAGGTTTAACCACTCTTACCCATTTCAGTCAAACTGGCATCCCTTCTTCAAAAAATTTAAATTTAGCAGAAAACCCATTTAAATAACGAGCTACGATAAGCTCTATTTTCATGTTACAAATTTCCAATCTTCAAGGGAAGCCTTTTCTTTGTTATGTCACACATACTTTTTCTTAAATGTGGTATTTCATAATCATAATCCTATACATATAAGTTTGACACGGTTTCCATCTGAACCATGTTAAGCTATAATTAACTTTATGACAATGAAAGCAGGTTCATAACTTTAAACAACTCATATAGATTAGTCACTTGGTCCAAAAACTCCTTTTTCTTCCTTTTTTCTCTATCTTCAATAATACATGCACTCTACAAATAATATTGATTTGAGCTATAATCTCATTCTACTTAAGCATCTACTCCTGAACTATTACAAACACCAAATTACGAACACCAAATTGCTACTAATTAAAAAAATAGATTAACAATTCAATCAAACCAAACAACAAACTGAAGCTACCAAAATCCAATCTTAATCAATGTCTAGGCTCCCAAGTGCTCTATATCAAAATGTATCAAACAACCAAATATTACCATTAATTAGTCAAATACCAAAAAAATTTAAAAAAAATCAAGAAACCATTGCCACACCATCGTTTTTAGAGAGAGGTGTAGATCGATGATCCGGCTGCTTCACCGAAGACGTCGACGGCCGATCCTTCTCCTTCCCGTTAACACCTCTCGACGTCGACGGCGACGACCTCTCGAGATGCTTATCTAGAGCTTCGTTGATCCTCTTTCGGTCGATCGAACCGCTCGCACCTCGATCTCTGTTGAACATATCCAGAAACCCTAGATTTGACAGGGATCGATTAGTCTAGCTAGGGTTTTGAAAAAATAATAGGAAGGGAAATCAAGAGGTGAAATTTTGGGAAAATTTTGCAAAAGTTTTTGATGGGAGAAAAGGGGAAAGGAGAAGAAAGAGGGAGAAGGGTAGATTTGGTAATTTGGAGGGTGTTTTAGTTTTAAGTAGGCGTCGGCGTCGCTCTCGCTCCGAGGCAGCGCTCGCGATATTTTTCTTGAGCAAGTCAAGGTTTGGGGTCCCTTTGTTTGTCTCCTTTGAATTATTTTTTTTCCTTTTACCCTTTTGGGCAATATGCATTTTCTCTTGTTTTTCTTATATACTAGTTAAGAGGCACGCTTCCACGCGCTTGTCCATGTAGTTGTTGTATAATGTGAGGTTTTTCTAAAATTTATAAGGTGTTATCCGACAATCTTTCAAAGTTAAGGGGTCTTTTTCTCCCAAATTTAGTCCCAATGTACATAATGCTCTCACTAAATCACGCTTTATGGTAAGATGTAACGAAAACATACTCTCACTCACTAAACAGAAGTCGAAATTGAAGAGACAAAACAATCAATATGAGTCCCTTCTTTAACTACGATTATAAGAAAATAGAACTACAAAACCACGCACAAGTAGTTTAGCCGCTGGGCCTTGGTTCAAAGAGCTAGCCACCGGTTGATCTATGTCTATGGCATTCTATTATGAATTTTATTAGGCAATACGTACATCTATTTATCTGACACTTTAATTGAAGCAACTATTAGAGTTCAAGAAATAACCAAAATTAATAGCATCCGATCCGAATGGCTAATCATGTTCTCACGATGAGAATATACATGAAATGTGGCAATAGATTGTAAAACCAAGTTTATCTACCTTTTTGTGGTACGTGTCTCAAGAGAGGAGATTATGGTGCGAAAAATAGAATATGATTACGATATGGATATGTTATGAATATCTCAGATCTATATACTAAATATCCAAATATATGTTGGTCATATAGTAGCAATAGTTCTAATCCTTAGATCAATACATTTGAGGTTAATTTTGATGATCAAGAGATCTAATCTTGGCTTTTCGATATAATGAACACATTGGTGAACCCGCTTGTATCATACTAACTATATTTTTTCAATATTATTTAATTTTCTCATATCCGCCTTGTATCTCGATGTATATCCACTTATACATTCGCATGTATATCCATATCCGTAACCTATTTTAGGATATAGATATGAATTTTCCATACCGAGACATATTTATATTTGTATCCATATTCATAATGGTAAATTGGTATGAATATGATACTGTCAAACCGTCGCATTCTCGAACCGCTTTGCACTCCTGGGATAGAACAAGAAAGTTCATTTTGAGGGGCAAAATTGTCCTAGCAATTTATTCTGCAAAACAAAAAGCAAACAAAAGTCCACAATGATACATTAGAAATCCATCACATAATTAAGTATTAGGGTTTTTGATATTAGTCACTTAAATCTTCTATAATTTGAAATTTATTTGACAAAACATTAAAATTAATATCAGGTCCCTCAAATCTTAAGCTACTTTAAATTTAGTCCCTCAAATCATTCAAATTGCAAATAGCTCCTCAATTTTAAGTTATTTTCAAATTAGTCACTCTTCAAGATGAGAAGTGCAATGGGAAGGATTACCAAGTAAAATTCAGAGAAGTGGCAATGGGAAGGATTACCAAGTAAAATTCAATCCTATGGCTATCACGCCCCCATTTCTCATAAGTTTTTAAATTAACCCCATAATGCTATTTTGTCTTGATTAGAGGGACTAATTTGAAAATAGCATAAGAATTAGGGATATAAAATAGATTAGTATTTGAATGACCTAGAAGCAATTTCAATGATTTTAGGGACTAAAATTCAAAATAGATTCATATTTGAAGGACCTAATTTAAGGACCTATAAGCAATTTCAATGATTTGAGGGACTAATCTTTACAAAATATGAAATATTGAAAGGACTAATATAAAAACCCATAAGTATAATAGCAAGGGCAATTTTATCCAAGAAAATTACGCAAATAGAGAAGTAGCCCCTAGGGCTTTTTATATATAGTGAAACAAAAGACTAATTAGTGTAAATATCATAAAACCCTCCCTTAACTTTGGACGATTATCAAAACCCTCTTTAACTTTCAAAATATCGTAACACCCTCCTTAAGTAGGATTATCACAAAACCTCCTTTTCATATTTTATCGTAAATCCTTCTAACTTTGAGATTTTATCAAAACCCTCCTAAAATCTCAAAAGCTAAAGGGAGTTTTTGATAAAATCTAAAAGTTAAAAGAGATTTTTCTGATGACCCCTAAACTTAGGGGTTTTCTAAAATTTTGCAAGTTAAGAGGGGTCTTTGATAATCAGTCCCAAAGTTAAGGGGGTTTTATGATATTTATATTATAAATTGAGTTAAACTGCTAGTCATATGAAATTGAAGCTTCATCTACTTATTATTAGTGGCTTACTACCAGTGGTGGAGGCTGGAGCTACATTGTGTCTAGTGTTATTACAGAACACGATTAAACTATCTAGTTTATAGATAATTTTATTTACTTTTCCTTGTATTTAATATGAGAACTACTAGAATTAGTATATGATACTGAAAAGGATAAAATCTTACAATTGTCAGTGTAGATTTTAAATATAATAATAATAAATTATATAGCACACACTGGGACAAAATTCCAAATCCGCTATCTGCTCACTACAAGCATTTTCTCTTGTTTTCCTTAAACAACGACCTTAAGTCAGAATATTATTACAAAACTATTATTGGTTTAATTATTGATTTAAATTGAACTCATACAAAATTGAAGCTCCATTTATTTATCATTAAGAACATTAATTTTCAATCTTGTTTGGTAGCTTCTTGTTGAGTGAAATCAGATAAAAATATTGCTTCATTATGTTCGGTTGCACGGAGATAGAGCCGCAGAAATAAGTATTGCAATCAGATTTACGTTTCAAATTGTTTACTTTGCAATTGTAACCGGAAAGGCAAATGAACGTCCAAATCTAACCATCTAAAAAGTTTATGCCATTTACCAATCTTTATATCCCTTGAAATCCCTCACTCGTCCTAAAGTTCTCTGCTCATGTTGTTGCAAACTTAATTTTATTATCTTCAACGAATTCTATATCTAGCACAGGGTTATTTACAGATACTACATATGACAAAATTTGTGCACACCAATTCTCATGTAAAACCTTCTTCTAACCTTCATATGTACAATGTCAGGCAAAAGCATATACAGTACAGCAAGTGAAGCCAAACTTTGAGCTACAGGCACTAACACCAAGGATAAGATAAAAGAAAAGGAAGCAATATTTCATGAACCAACACTAGGTTAGCACTTTTAGTCTTCATCGAAATATTTCTCCTCTGCATCCTGGCAAGCTTCCTTGAACCAATGATCATCGAGCCTCTCATCATCATCGATCTTTGAATAATCTAAATGCTCGGTGTCTTCTCCTGCCAAAAATTTCTCTTGCATTATGTGAGTGAAATGATCGAGCTGGTCCTGCATCTCCTCTGCAGATATCGACGGCTCAAAAGGCTTTGCAGCTGTAACAACGGGGCAGCCATCAGATTCCTTATCCTCATGCTCCTGCACGAGAGGCAAATTATTATCAGCAACAATGTAATATAAAACTGTACTGCTGATGTAAAGTTCAACAAAGTCTAAACTGGCAATAATTGTGGTTTCCATAAACTGTTGGTTGTAAAAATTGATAAGCGCTGGTAACTTATGCACTACTGTAGAATGGACTAATACTCTTTTTTAGTTATATTCATCACTTGTTTATGCCTTTTGTGGTTGGGTTAGGGGGTTATAATGTCTAAGCTGCATAGTAGAGGCAATTGCATCTTTTATGCAATTCTTTGAATTCATTTCACAGCTTTTATAGAAGTTGTTTAGCTTTCTTGACAGTGTACGTCAATCTACCACCATCTGTCTATTTATGGAAAATCCACAAAGAGTAACATTGTTTCCTGGCCTAACATGTAACAAGCAGGAGAGTAGGCACTACTAACAGCCACTAGTCATCTGTAATATTTCAGAGTTTTAAGAGTCTACATGAATTCCATTCTAAAATAGTATAATGATAGAATCCTCATGTGTTAATTTGAGGAAGTTGTTATAGAATATTAGTCCCATCACACTCCTATCAAGACTTGTGAAACATTAGACTACAGGTCCCATGCTTCCAATTCTATATCTGTTTTCTAGGTTAATGCAAACAGAATGTAGCCTAACTACCCTCAGATAAAGATGACTCATGACTCATGGTTTCGATGTTTCATCTCATTCATCTCATGATTGCTTAACCCTGACGTAATTTCTCAACATCCTTCAACTCAATAAACCTTTACACTTTTTCACAAAATGACCTTCATACAGTCACTATCTTATAGCTGTTGGAACATAATCAACAGATGAATTCACTTCATTTTGTCAGTAAACAATAAACAACCTTCCATTGTCTCACAAACCCATCTTTTACAAGAATTTCACATTTTTAGTGTTCCTGGTACACATTGAGACGTGCCAATTTCCATGATAAACATTAATATTACAAATAACATATTTGTTCTTGGGTGGCAGTTTCTTTCTTAGTCAGAAATTGAAACGTTGAGTTGGTTTCAGATGTCTTGCACTATGGCTTAGCTATAAGTTACAATAGTTTAATAAAAATAACGACAGGCAGAATAATAATTTGAACGACATCCACACAGAAAAGAACCCCCAAAGGGCAAAAAAACCAAAAGGCAAAGAGAGCAAAAGAACAAAAGGGGTAGTGAATATCTTCATAAGAGTTTTATAGCAGAAAGACAACCATCCATCAAAGGAAAACGAAGGTGCCATATGTTAAACTACAACATAGACTAATTTTGTCCATTAAAATATTTCTTCTGTACAGAACCACTCAAGTTTGTACTAGTCTTCATGTGACTAGTTTAAGATAGCAGTTGGTCTTATACATGTAAAATTCATATCTTATTCATATCCTTAAGTGGTGGAGAAAACATGATATCCACTAGTTTGGTTCATTGACAAAATATGTGATCTGACATCTAAGTACCAAATTCTTCCATCTCTTTTAAACTACATGTTTCAGCAAAATCTTAGAAGATTGACCAGAAGTATCACAATACCAATTTGGTGAGCAAGTGCCCTTGTTGTTTGATCTTACAATTTTGGCAAGTCTTTTTGCCTAAAATGTCTCTTTTAAATTCAGATATATGATTGAGGAACAGGAACTGACAAGGTCATTAAATTTTTCACTAGGACTTTGAGAAATTTATAGTCTATTGCACTTGAACTTAGAAGAGATCTGGGAAGAAGTCATGGTTACAGAATAACAATGGCAACTGGCAAGGCAGGTTTTTTTGGTTTCTCCTTTTTCCAGCGAGCAAATTTAAAATAAAAAATCATCCACCATTCACAGATTTTGAGGGACAAAACCATCACTCTATATCCTTTCTCTTCCTTATTTATTTTGTCTATTCGATATTGCCCATATGCAGCAGAACTAAATCTATAAAACCCTCTTACAAACTCTATGCTTGTAGTTGTAGAAATGCAGATTGTATCCAAGGTTATTAATACAAATTTAAATTGATAAATTCCACAAACAAACTCGCTCTTTTCCCATTCATGTGCAAGGCTTACTTGCACAGGCAGACATATATAAGCTAGGGGTGCAGTTGCAACCCTAGGATTATGGAAAATTACATTCTAACGCATTATAAACTTACATTCCCCTCCCCCCCCCCAAAAAAAAAAAAAATTTTGCATCCCATTTGAGTTTTAGCTCATTTAAGCTGAAGTTTTAGCCTACTTGTCAAGAATTTTGCTTTATAACATTATACTTTTAATTTTGGATAAATAGATACTTGTTGTCCTTTAAGGAATTTTTCTGGATCCACCATTGCTACTTGGTGTAGAAACTATACAGATGTAGCTAAAGAAACTTTTGTAACTGTTCTAGTTGATAATCCATAAATCCAACACAAAACAAATGCTTGCCGGTCCTAAAAACGTGAACCTATCTAATCTTTAACCACAAGTATGTAGAATAGATCAAAAGGATGTCCTTAATTATGACCAATCTACCTAAACTCAACCATTAATATAACACATGTCCTTGTCCTTGTTGATGCCTTTTAACACAAAGTTTCACAGATGCACCATGTCAAACATGATTCTCTTTGTTTCATATACTTTTAAAGTTGTATGTTAAATTTGGCCAATGTGTCCCCAAAGAAACAAAAACAGATACAAAAACAACAACAAAGCCTTTATCCCATTCTTCATTCAATCTGTTTAGGGTTATCTCCTCTATTAACTTAACCACAGTCATATCCTTTCTTAACCGCTTCCAACCAAGCATTATTCTATAACAACTATCTGTAAATTTGTCAGAGTTCTTTAATCTAAGAACAAAAGGAAAAGAAAAGACGATAACTTTCACTAAATACAATGAACAAATTTCTCAATTCAACGCCTATAGTTTAATTATGACTACATAATGCAAACAGGCAAATTTTTATGACCTAAAGAACAAGTTTTCTTAAGGTTAGCAATTAGCAGACTACAGATATCAACAGCAATAGAAAAAGCCCTATTTGCATATTAATACCCCAAAGATTCAGTCTTTTAACTTTGACACCTTGAAGTTCTATTTTGACAATTTAATACCTTAAAATTTCATATTGACATTAAGTTGTCAATTTGGAACCCAAGCCCTAACTTCGTTGCCCCAAATCTCAAAAATCTGAAATTTTGAAGAAATTGTTTCTCATTCACTTTTCTATGCTCTTGAACAAAATTAACAAATATTGTTTGTTGCACTTTGGGGTATCAAATTGACAAAATTGAACTTTGGGGTATCAAAATTAGCATTAAAGTGCAAATAACCCGTCAAAAAGATATCATATACTAACTTCACAAAATTCAAATGCCTACCTCCTTCTGATTTCAATCTATCTTCTTCCTCCCCTCACTCTCCTCCCTCCTCTCCTCCTTCCTCCTCCTCCTCACTTCCACTTCCTCCATCCTCTCGCCACTCCCTGACCCACTCTCCGGATCACCCTCTCTCTTCTTTCATCCCTGCTCATCGCCTTTCAACCAACCATCCGTTCTTCACCGTAAAAGATCGCGATTTTTGTCTTCTAGGTCGGATTCAGGAGGGATTGAAGTCGTGAGAGGTGGAATTTGACGGAGTAGTCGGCGGTTAGGGTTTCGAAGGGGAAGAGCTCGTCGGCGGTGAGGTTGGACCCATATCGCTCGAGGAAGAGGGAGGGTCGCGGCAAGGAGATCGAGAAGGAGGGTTTTGCGGGTGGGAGGAGGGCGGTGAGCTCGACGGAGCGAGGGAAGTAGAGCCTTCGACGGCGGAGAGTCGGGCTGCGATCGATTCCATCGCCGATGGGTCCATGGATTTTGCTCTAACCCTCGCCTTTGCTTTGTTTATTTTTTCGCGATGAGGCGGTGGAGGGCTTTTGCTTGATATTGGGAGTTTTGCAGTTGAGACCTCTGGATTTTCTATATTTATAACGAAGAGAAAGAAAACGCGGGTCGGGTTGGAAACTACCACCCGTATCCATATTTGGCGGGCATCCTCATCTGAGTAACTTCACAGAAAACCCCTGAACTTCAAGGTGATTTGTACAAAACTAGCATCACCTTCTTCTTGTTATCCTTCGCCTTGAAGAGAAGAAGCGATATCGGGTTTCGGGTCGTGAATAGAACCATGGATTCGACCTCTTCATCATCATCAGCGTATCCTAGCGCTGCGAGGATCTCGGACTCCCTTGCTTCCCACAGTACACAGCTTCTCTCAAATGTAAGCAAACCCCAACTCTTCTTTTCCCTCTATTTAATTACTTGATTATATTTATCGTCAAGTTCAATAATTTCTTGGTAAAATGAGATGGGTTTTGAGTGAAATCTGAAATATTCAACTGAAATTGGGTACTGCGGATAAGAATTTGATCTAATATTGAGAAATTTGGATGTAAAGGAAGCTAATATTAATGCAATAAGCAGTTCTGTGGTGAGTGTTCCTTAATAAAACCATCTTCTACCCAAAATAAGAGTGACTTTGAAGTTACTTACGTTCTCAATTGGAGGTAGATCTCTCTCAATTGGAGATAGATCTCAGCCAAATAAATGTATTTTGTGTGGAGAACAACCTGAAGTCTTAGCTTGAGTGAATATTCCCGAAATTTTAAAATTGTGCATTGTCTTCCATATAAGACATAAATGTTTTACTGCAGCCTAGGACGCCATTGCCCACAAAAACATGCATTTGATGGTTCAAAAGCAAAGAACACAAGCAAACTTTTGCATACATGATAACGAAGAATAAAAAGTATATACAGATATGTGAATCATGGGGTTGGATGAGAATAAATTAAAAACTTGCATTGAACCTTCTACTTCGGTGTAGGGAAAGATGATCAAGCCATGATTACGCTTAACATGACACTCCTGATATTTTCTTCATTCAACGGTAGGCATTATGTTTGTCTACAATGAAGGGTATGATAAAAATTGTTCTGGAATTGGGACATCTAAAAAATATTGGATATTGATACCTAAGCTTTATAGACTCAAGGATATCGCGAAATAACTACATATAGGACATGATGTTAACAGAAATTTTTTTCCTTGATGGAATTTGATTTTTAATAGACTCAGGTTGATTATTTGGTACGGGTGTGAAATTTGATTTATGTTAAACTTAGGTTGATTGATTATTAGTGATCCGATCATTATTCATATGCTTGAATTGTTGCTTCTTGCTTTTGAGATTGGTTGATTCAGTCATTGGTCTACGTGCTACTTCTGAAATATATGCATTGAACCTCAACATAAGGAGGATATAAAATGTTATTGCCCTCTTTATGTTTTGAACTTTACATGCTAAATAGCCAAATATGATAGTTTAATGCTTCGAAGTTCATAATAAGGATATCGCCACTGTTTTAAGTTAGAAAATGATATTATGTGTTTGTATGGTGGTTATCAAGTGTAGACACGAAAGCTTGAAAGACCGAAACCTATAAACCCGCTTGTCCATGTTGTTCAAGTTTCAACAAAAATTTTGAAGCTTAATTTTATAGTGATGAAGTTCTGGAAGGATGACAGATTCGTAGTTAACTTGATTCTGTGCTAGTATGGGGAGTTCCTTGCTGATGAGCAATTGATGAGCTTGGTACAAAGCTCAGAACTAACATCAGCCAGTGGCTATAAATTGGCTTGTGTATGACATAGAGAAAGGACTGAGTAACAGTTCTTATTTAAGAGACTGATACCAAGAGACTCATGAACAATAGGCATCCCTCTTAGGGTTTATTACATAAAGTTGAAATAACTTAGGAGAAGCATGCAAACATGTCTTTTACATTGCTTATAAATGGCAATCATTTTGAGGGAGACATTGGGTACTTGGTATAAGCATCTCTATCTGCTTCTAATGTATTGAATGCCAACACCCCATGCCTAATTCTTGAAAAGTCCGTCTCATGAGCTAATGCCCTCAAATTCCATTGTAGTTGTCTAAGGTAATCCCACTTGAAATCAATTAAGCTATTTCATTGTTTGTTAGCATCTATTTTCAAATTTTAGAGAATTTCTTAATGATTTTGTTTTTATCTATCTATACAAGGGATAACTAAAGGATCTTCGCCTAACTACTTCTTCCTTATTTGTAATAAATATTAATCGTCATGCATCCTCATCATCATTATTATTATGAAGTTTTCCATTATTATTTTCAGTTTTTCTTATGTCTTCTAGCCGTCCCTGTATGTTTCTTCTGCTTCTCAGACTTTTGTGACTGTTGTGCTTTGAGATTAGTATAGTAATTTGTAAGCTACATATATCAGATATTTATGTTGGTGAAAGATCTAATTGAAAAGCCTTATAGTGATGTGGTCATTTCATCCTAACATTTCTTTGAAAACTGATTGGAGACTAACTCAAGTTTTGAGATGACGCTTTTGGTGGTATGCTGTTTTCTTTGGTTTGCTTTAGCTGAGTGGCCCAAAGCTGTGCATCTGACCCTAACCTGCAATCTTGCTTGAACCTTAAAGGAAGGATTTATTAATGCAGCAAAGATTTTGATACTGTTGTAACTAGTAACAAGTTCAGTAGCTGCTTTCATTGAATTGAGTTTCAAGTTTATAGTCTGAAATAATTCATAATTGTTGGAGTTCCTCGGTGGAATTAAGCTTTGCAATGTTGAGTTAGTTCTGATTCGTCATACTTGAAGTTCTCCAGTGTAATTATTATTTACATAGTGAAATTGGTTTTCTCAGCAATGACCTGGAGATCTGGAATCCAAGGTTCACTTTACAAGATCGAATAAAAGAGGTCTGTGGCTAATCTATTAGTTGATGGTAATAGTGTACCTCAATTAAAGTTTATTGGCATTAATTTAAAAACAAAGGAACTGAAAAGGATGCATTTGTCTAATCTCTTGACAGTTGACATTAGCTGTGACAAGCAGTATAGCGTTCAAATCCGTCTGAGCACAATCATTATATTTTAATAGATGAACTTTTACTTAAAGTACTGTAAGTAAGAAACATTTAGAAGTGCTCTGCATAATCTTTGCATTAAGATTTCTTCTGGGATTATATAAGTGACCAACACAATAAGCAAATTAATCTTAATTTGCCTTTTGCTGTGTTACCTAACCTGAAGTGTGCCCATCGCTGACTCCACAATTAATGTTTGATGGAGTACCATGACTCATCTTCCATCATGAACAGCAAACAGTCCTAAGGTTGGTGCTAAGCACAATAGTCAACTTTCGTTGAGTTGCATTAGTGGCTGAATTTTACCATACAGCGACCGGGATGTTTGTGCCATTCCTTGTTTAATCTGCTTGATGTTTTGTGATATCTTTTTTTCCTTCTCTTTTTTATTTTTTATTTTTACTACTCAAAGACTTATTTTTAAGGCAAAGATGAAACTTTTAAAACAAATAGTATCCAGTTTAGAAGATAGTGAGAACAAATTCCTAAATGCTCTTTTTTGTGAGCAATAGCGCCTGAATCTTTTCTCACAAAACTATTGAATGAATGTTTCAAGTGTTCTACATGTGTCATTTTATCTCTGTCAATGTCAGCCTGGCCAATTCATGGGTTCAAAATTTGCAGGCCTAGAAACTAATCAAGAGAAAAGCAAATGCCAACAGCAATTTGATGATTACAAAGAGTGCAAAAAGAAAGAGGTGTGTAGCTCATTATTCCCGTTAAACAATGTTTGGACCTTTTATTTGATTACACACGCTCAATTTATTATTTGCAGAATTGTATCGAGATTTAATCATAGTTATGATTCTTTTATTTACTATATAACCTGCATGGCTATATGTTTAGAACATTATAATTGATTTGTGCTTCATGGAACTACTGGCCATATTAGGAGAGATGTACATATATTAGTAGACTGTTTATGGAAAGAGAAGCATATAATTGAAACATTAAAAGTGAAGTGAAGAAAATCCAGAGTTCAAGTAGCTATTGAGGAAGATACTATAAATTAGAATATCAACATTAGTGTTTTATGAAATTATCCTATTATCTAGGTTCTTTTCTTGTGTGATGGTTAATGAAATTGGCTAATGCTCAACTGGTTAATTTTAACACTTTTGGAATTGCCTGTTAAATGTCCATAAGTTGGTATTAGCAGTATATCTTTTAGTTAGAATTATGCAAATCAATTTCCATCTAATAATACCTCGCAATCAAACCATCTTGGGTTATCCCCTCTCTTGAATATTTATTTAATTGGCCATTTGATTGCCTATTTCATGCTTAAAACTATCTTGCATTTCTTCGCAGAGGGAGGCTCTCGCTAGAACGCTAACAAAAGTAGATCTCTCTTCGGATGAAGGCTTACATTGTTGATGGATTAAGGCTCTTTATAGCAAATAAGAAATCTGAGGACTACTCAAACTGAAACGAACATCATGGCTTCTCTAATATTGTTCTGAGCTTCTGTGAGGAATTTTGATGTCAAAATATGTTGAATACATTATTATGTAAGCTTTACTTGTGGGATTTGAGAAATTTATGCTACTGAGATGCATTGTTTTACATGATTCTAAGGGTGAAAAGGCTGCATGTGATGCTTGTTGCGCTAAATCATTTTGCTGCTTTCGTTAAAAGAAAAATACTTACCTCTACCATTTGTTGAGTAAATTCTTGACATAAAATTGACTGAGGCATTATCAGCAAATTTCTTGGATGTGAGTTTCCAAATTGAAAAAGGCTGTTCTTAATTGTGATTGAAACTTTTTCAAATTCAGGACATAATTAGTTTTCTAAATTCACAACTGTTGGCCTTTTTTGTGCACAAAAACACCTCCATTACCCAATTGTTAGAATATACTTAAAAATAATTTAATAGTCCATGTTATAGTCTGGCAGGAGAAAACCCGAACTCACGCAGCGTGTTAATTTTTAGAAGGGATTTGGAGCTGAGTTGTTTTGATGTCATCTTAAAATTCCTCTAGCCATTACACAAAAACTCCAAAGTTGTGGTGAGGGTTGAGGATAAGTTATGGTGAGGGTTGGGGATTATATGTTTAAGTTTAGAGTTGTCAAATTAGCATTTTGGGACATAAAATTAGGTATTCTTGAATATAGGAGTGCAGTTTATCCAAAAAAAAAAGGGGGGGCAAAATCTCAGCTTCAATATAAATTTTGATTTTCAGGGCTTCAAATTGAGTAGAGAGAGCATAGGGTTTATTTATTTTCTAACGAAATATTGTGAAAATAATAAATCTTAAGGGATGCTGCGAGAATAACCTAATTGTGTGTCCCTAAAAGCTAATTTTACAACTCCAACTTAACCATTAAACCCCTGACAACAGCTTTAATTACACTGCCTGTCCCAGATTTTAACAGACCTTTAACCCCAAAAGCTCGCCTTTCACTGCTCTGAAGAGAGAGAGAGAGAGAGAGAGAGAGAGAGAGAGTAAAACCATGGATTTCTCAGAGCAAGACGTCGAAATCTTCGGCGAGGAGTTCGATCAAGAAGAAGAAGAAGACGATGAACACTCACATCAACTCAATCCGAAGCAACCCAACGACGACGACGAGGGACACAGCCCCGATTCTTCGCCGGCCTCCTCTTCGTCCTCGTCATCGCAGCGGCGGCAGCGGAAGCGGGAGCCCTATCAGCAGCAGCAGCGATGCCGAGGACGACGCCTCGACGGCGGCGGCGGCGGCGGCGGCGGCAGCGGCGGCGAGGCATCGGGATCTGTTTGGTGACGAGGATGAGATCGAGGAGGAGGAAGAGGAGGAGGAGAGAGATCTATTTGGTTCTGATAATGAGGAGTATGTGAGGACTCCAGCAAGGAGTCGGTTCCCAGTTCCAGGTTTAGTTTTTGTTCAAGATTTAAGCTTTTTTTATCGAATTAGAAAGAAACAATTAGGTTTAGATTTGTTTGAAGCTAAAATTTTCTCCTGAACTAGGTTTTTAAGATAACATAAATGCTGAGAGTCTAAAATAGTTCAATGTGTTTTTTGTGCCTCTTTGGGTTTTATCTCCTTATGGCGTAGTTTTGTACTTGAGTCAACAACTGAAAATGCTTGAATAAGTAGTTGAAAGGTGTAATTTTCTGTTCAAAAGCAAGATTTTGACATACATAGGATAAAATCTGAACATGTTATGGATTGAGCCTTAGTGTAGCTTGTTAAAAATTGATTTTTGTCATGTTTCTCCTCAAAATTGAAGCTGTTTGATCAAATTAGAAAGTACCATTACCTTTACATTTGTTTGAAGCTAAAACTTTCTCCTGAATTAGGGTTTATAATATAATTATTGTTGTGTATTAAAATTGCTGGAATAAGTTGAATATCCATAAGCTCAAGAGTCTGAATTGGTGAAATGTTGTCTATTCTGATATAGTTTTGTACTCTTCAGTTTGATATGAGCCAACAACTGTCTGAAAATGCTTGAGAGTAAATAGTTAAACTTGTACTTTTCCGCTCGAAAGTTTATATCCCGGTTCCATATTTAGTTTGATCTTTTTGTTATGAGTTGGTTCATTGTTATGAGTTGGTTCAAGATTGAAGCCTTTGCTAGAACTAGAAGGAAACAATTGGGTTTACATTTGTTGGAAGATTAAACTTTCTCCAGGACTAGGGTTTTTAACATAATTGTTGTTGTATATTAGAACTGCTAGAATAGAAATATCGATAAGCCTGAAATGCTTATTTTCTGTTTTGTCTGCTTCTAATATAGTTTTTGACTTTTGTATTTTCAGTTTAATATGAGCCAACAGCTATTTGAAAATGCTTGAGAGTAAATAATTGCAATGTGTTATTTTCTGTTTAAAAGCAATATTTTGGGATCTAATAGGATAGTAATCAAGCAAAACTGAAATTTGAGCATCCATGCATTGATGTTTGAGCTTATTGTAGCTCGTTGAAAATGCTTTCTTTGAAGGTACAATCATATTAAGTTTGAGATGATTTGACTTGATCACAGTTTAACATATCTGCTCTCTCTTGGGTTTGATATAACCCCTTCTAATTGTAATAAGAAATGGTTTGTTTATGACAGAATTATGGATTTTTTACCTCCTAACAAAAATATTCACCTCTGTGGCAGTTCTACCTCCTCAACAAATTACAAATAATCACGGAAGAGGAGGCTTTGGTGGACGTGGTAGAGGATCCGCCTGCTTCCCAAGACCAGGTCCTTATCCCCAAAGGCAAAATTTTGGTTTTGGTCGCTTCCAATGGACGAATCCTGAGAATTTTGTTTCTGAAATGAGGCTCACGTAAGAGTGAAGAAACTCTATCTCTAAAAGCAATTGCATTTCAGGAGGTAGTTTAGATGTGCTTACTTTGTTTTGTTGCTTTTATTTAAAATTTATTTTATCCTGTTGGTTTGCTGACATTTTTTAAATGCAAATTTTCATCCAAAAGCCTTATAGATTGCATGCTATAGCCGGATTGAAAGTGGAGATGTCTATTTTGATGATCGTAGCTTGGTGAGAGTCCAAACATTAATTGCAACTTTCTTATTTTGTATGCATGAGTTGCTTAAATTTGAATCTGATCATACAGGTTAACTTTCTTACTGTCTCGCATTAGTTACTTATATTTAATCGGCCATATAGCTAATGTAAGTTGCTAACTGTTAAATCAAAATTATCCAAATCATTATCTTATCCAATATGAGTGTTAACATCAATTATAGGGAAGGAAGAGTATCCCTTTAGGTGTCTCATAATTGGTTTGGCACGAACTATTTAGATGACTGTGCACTTAAATTTGTCCCGTACATGCTTCTTATGTAATCTAAATTGCACGCTCTTTCTTGTACTGCTAGAGACTTTTCAAACGTATGATATCTGAGGATGTTGGAGCAAATTTGAATGTGGGGTTCGAAGTCATTTATTGAAAAAGAGGTATGCAATATTCTTCATAAGTTATTACTACGCTAGACAAAATCTTTCTTACTTCCTGTCTAATTATTTTCTATTTTGAACTTTTTATTGTCATTCCACTTTGTTGATGATCTTATAAAGAAACAGTACTTCATATATGGCTGTATGATGTTCTCATGAATTTCTGATGGTAGTGTTACATGATAAAACATTGACTAAAACAGATGTAGGATTCAGACATCCCTACATTCTCACATATAAGATAGATTTTACATCTTTCAGTATTTTAATTTTCAATCATTTTTCATCTTGCCTAAAGATTTTGAAGACAATCTTATACCATCTTATGTTAGTTTTTCCCTGCTGTAAAGTATTTCTCTTATTTTCCTGTTGTTCTTTTTGCTTTTTTTCCTCTATGTATGTCATATTCCTCTCGTGATATTCATACACCAGTCCAATTTTGTATGTTTACCCTATGAACATTCATCTTTTAGTTACACAAGATCCTTTCCTTACAAGAACAGTTCATTATTACTAATATTATCTTTTCGACATGTTGTTTAATGGAGGAACATTTACTTATACCCTTTTTTGTACCTTTATTTACTTAGTTGCTTCATCTAATTTGCCATAACGCCAGTATGTAGACCTGAGATTGTCAATTTCTGGTTGGCTAAGTGTCTAAAATTTCAGGTTATAATGTCTATAAATAATGTATAATAATATGTATAGTGTTAACCTGCAGACAAGAAAAGAACTCCCATATCTCAAGCATGCTTGAGATATGGGAGTTCTTTCTTGTCTGCAGGTTAACACTATACCGTATTATTCGCTACATTATTTATAGACATTATAACCTGAAATTTTAGACACTTAGCCAACCAGAAATTGACAATCTCAGGTCTACATACTGACGTATGGCAAATTAGATGAAGCAACTAAGTAAATAAAGGTACAAAAAAGGGTATAAGTAAATGTTCCTCCATTAAACAACATGTCGAAAAGATAATATTAGTAATAATGAACTGTTCTTGTAAGGAAAGGATCTTGTGTAACTAAAAGATGAATGTTCATAGGGTAAACATACAAAATTGGACTGGTGTATGAATATGCGAGAGGAATATGACATACATAGAGGAAAAAGCAAAAAGGAGCAACAGGAAAATAAGAGAAATACTTTACAGCAGGGAAAAACTAACATAAGATGGTATAAGATTGTCTTCAAAATCTTTAGGCAAGATGAAAAATGATTGAAAATTAAAATACTGAAAGATGTAAAATCTATCTTATATGTGAGAATGTAGGGATGTCTGAATCCTACATCTGTTTTGAGTCAATGTTTTATCATGTAACACTACCATCAGAAATTCATGAGAACATCATACAGCCAACATATATGAAGTACTGTTTCTTTATAAGATCATCAACAAAGTGGAATGACAATAAAAAGTTCAAAATAGAAAATAATTAGACAGGAAGTAAGAAAGATTTTGTCTAGCGTAGTAATAACTTATGAAGAATATTGCATACCTCTTTTTCAATAAATGACTCGAACCCCACATTCAAATTTGCTCCAACATCCTCAGATATCATACGTTTGAAAAGTCTCTAGCAGTACAAGAAAAGAACGTGCAATTTAGATTACATAAGAAGCATGTATACGGGACAAATTTAAGTGCACAGTCATCTAAATAGTTACGTGCCAAACCAATTATGAGACACCCTAAAAGGGATACTCTTCCTTCCTATAATTGATGTTAACACTCATATTGGATAAGATAATGATTTGGATAATTTTGATTTAACAGTTAGCAACTTACATTAGCTATATGGCCAGATTAAATATAAGTAACTAATGCCAGACAGTAAGAAAGTTAACCTGTATGATCAGATTCAAATTTAAGCAACTCATGCATACAAAATAAGAAAGTTGCAATTAATGTTTGGACTCTCACCAAGCTACGATCATCAAAATAGACATCTCCACTTTCAATCCGGCTATAGCATGCAATCTCGCAAGGCTTTTGGATGAAAATTTGCATTTAAAAAAATGTCAGCAAACCAACAGGATAAAATAAATTTTAAATAAAAGCAACAAAACAAAGTAAGCACATCTAAACTACCTCCTGAAATGCAATTGCTTTTCGAGATAGAGTTTCTTCACTCTTCGTGAGCCTCATTTCAGAAACAAAATTCTCAGGATTACGTCCATTGGAAAAGCGACCAAAACCAAAATTTTGCCTTTGGGGATAAGGACCTGGTCTTGGAAGCAGGCCGGATCCTCTACCACGTCCACCAAAGCCTCCTCTTCCGTGATTATTTGTAATTTGTTGAGGAGGTAGAACTGCCACAGAGGTGAATATTTTTGTTAGGAGGTAAAAAAATCCATAATTCTGTCGCAAACAAACCATTTCTTATTACAATTAGAAGGGGTTATATCAAACCCAAGAGAGAGCAGATATGTTAAACTGTGATCAAGTCAAATCATCTCAAACTTAATATGATTGTACCTTCAAGAAAGCATTTTCAACGAGCTACAATAAGCTCAAACATCAATGCATGGATGCTCAAATTTCAGTTTTGCTTGATTACTATCCTATTAGATCCCAAAATATTGCTTTTAAACAGAAAATAACACATTGCAATTATTTACTCTCAAGCATTTTCAAATAGCTGTTGGCTCATATTAAACTGAAAATACAAAAAGTCAAAAACTATATTAGAAGCAGACAAAACAGAAAATACGATTTCAGGCTTATCGATATTTCTATTCTAGCAGTTCTAATATACAACAACAATTATGTTAAAACCCTAGTCCTGGAGAAAGTTTAATCTTCCAACAAATGTAAACCCAATTGTTTCCTTCTAATTCTAGCAAAGGCTTCAATCTTGAACCAACTCATAACAATGAACCAACTCATAACAAAAAGATCAAACTAAATATGGAACCGGATATCGCCGAACGGAAAAGTACAAGTTTCACTATTTACTCTCAAGCATTTTCAGACAGTTGTTGGTTCATATCAAACTGAAGAGTACAAAACTATATCAGAATAGACAACATTTCACCAATTCAGACTCTTGAGCTTATGGATATTCAACTTATTCCAGCAATTTTAATACACAACAATAATTATATTATAAACCCTAATTCAGGAGAAAGTTTTAGCTTCAAACAAATGTAAAGGTAATGGTACTTTCTAATTTGATCAAACAGCTTCAATTTTGAAGCGAAACATGACAAAAATCAATTTTTAACAAGCTACACTAAGGCTCAATCCATAACATGTTCAGATTTTATCCTATGTATGTCAAAATCTTGCTTTTGAACAGAAAATTACACCTTTCAACTACTTACTCAAGCATTTTCAGTTGTTGACTCAAGTACAAAACTACGCCATAAGGAGATAAAACCCAAAGAGGCACAAAAACACATTGAACTATTTTAGACTCTCAGCATTTATGTTATCTTAAAAACCCTAGTTCAGGAGAAAATTTTAGCTTCAAACAAATCTAAACCTAATTGTTTCTTTCTAATTCGATAAAAAAAAAAGCTTAAATCTTGAACAAAAACTAAACCTGGAACCGGGAACCGACTCCTTGCTGGAGTCCTCACATACTCCTCATTATCAGAACCAAATAGATCTCTCTCCTCCTCTTCCTCCTCCTCGATCTCATCCTCGTCACCAAACAGATCCCGATGCCTCGCCGCCGCCGCTGCCGCTGTCGCTGCCGCCGCCGCCGCGGTCGAGGCGTCGTCCTCCTCGGCATCGCTGCTGCTGCTGCTAGGGCTCCCGCTTCCGCTGCCACCGCTGCTCGATGACGAGGACGAAGAGGAAGAGGAGGCCGGCGAAGAATCGGGGCTGTGTTCCTCGTCGTCGTCGTCGGGTTGCTTCGGATTGAGTTGATGTGAGTGTTCATCGTCTTCTTCTTCTTCTTGATCGAACTCCTCGCCGAAGATTTCGACGTCTTGCTCTGAGAAATCCATGGTTTTATTCTCTCTCTCTCTCTCTCTCTCTCTCTCTCTTCAGAGAGCTTGGAGTTAATTTGGGTGTTAGAAAGGAGCGAGCTTTTGGGGGCTAAAAGAGGGGAGATCTGTTAAAATCTGGGACAGGCTGTGTAATTAAAGCTGTTGTCAGGGGGTTTAATGGTTAAGTTGGAGTTCTAAAATTAGCTTTTAGGGACACATAATTAGGTTATTCTCGCAGTATCCCTTAAGATTTATTATTTTCACAATATTTCGTTAGAAAATAAATAAACCCTATGCTCTCTCTACTCAATTTGAAGCCCTGAAAATCAAAATTTATATTGAAGCTGAGATTTTGCCCCCCCTTTTTTTTTTGGATAAACTGCACTCCTATATTCGAGAATACCTAATTTTATGTCCCAAAATGCTAATTTTACAACTCTAAACTTAAACATATAATCCCCAACCATCATCATAACTTATCCTCAATCCTCACCACAACTTTATAGTTTTTGTGTAATGGCCAGAGAAATTTTAAGATGTCATCAAAACAACTCAGCTCCAAATCCCTTCTAAAAATTGATACCGCTGCGTGAGTTTGGGTTTTGGCTCGCCCTCAAGGGACTTTAACATGGACTATTAAATTATGTTTAAGTATAATCTAACAATTGGGTAATGGAGGTATTTTTGTGCACAAAAAAGGCCAACAGTTGTGAATTTAGAAAACTAATTATGTCCTGAATTTGAAAAAGTTTCTATCACAATTAAGAACAGCCTTTTTCAAGTTGGAAACTCACATCCAAGAAATTTGCTGATAATGCCTCAGTCAATTTTATGTGAAGAATTTACTCAACAAATGTTAGAGGTAAGTATTTTTCTTTTAACGAAAGCAGCAAAATGATTTAGCGCAACAAGCATCACATGCAGCCTTTTCACCCTTAGAATCATGTAAAACAATGCATCTCAGTAGCATAAATTTCTCAAGATCCCACAAGTAAAGCTTACATAATAATGTATTCAACATATTTTGACATCAAAAGTCCTCACAGAAGCTCAGAACAATATTAGAGAAGCCATGATGTTCGTTTCAGTTTGAGTAGTCCTCAGATTTCTTATTTGCTATAAAGAGCCTTAATCCATCAACAATGTCAGCCTTCATCCTAAGAGAGATCTACTTTTGTTGCGTTCTAGCCGAGCCTCCTCTGCGAAGAAATGCAAGATAGTTTTAAGCATGAAATAGGCAATCAAATGACTAATTAAATAAATATTCAAGAGAAGGGATAACCCAAGATGGTTTGATTGCGAGGTATTATTAGATGGAAATTGATTTGCATAATTCTAACTAAAAGATATACTGCTAATACCAACTTATGGACATTTAACAGGCAATTCCAAAAGTGTTAAAATTAACCAGTTGAGCATTAGCCAATTTCATTAACCATCACACAAGAAAAGAACCTAGATAATAGGATAATTACATAAAACACTAATGTTGATATTCTAATTTATAGTATCTTCCTCAATAGCTACTTGAACTCTGGATTTTCTTCACTTCACTTTTAATGTTTCAATTATATGCTTCTCTTTCCATAAACAGTCTACTAATATATGTACATCTCTCCTAATATGGCCAGTAGTTCCATGAAGCACAAATCAATTATAATGTTCTAAACATATAGCCATGCAGGTTATATAGTAAATAAAAGAATCATAACTATAATTAAATCTCGATACAATTCTGCAAATAATAAATTGAACGTGTGTAATCAAATAAAAGGTCCAAACATTGTTTAACGGGGAATAATGAGCTACACACCTCTTTCTTTTGCACTCTTTGTAATCATCAAATTGCTGTTGGCATTTGCTTTTCTCTTGATTAGTTTCTAGGCCTGCAAATTTTGAACCCATGAATTAGCCAGGCTGACATTGACAGAGATAAAATGAAACATGTAGAACACTTGAAACATTCATTCGATAGTTTTGTACGAAAAGATTCAGGCGCTATTGCTCACAAAAAAAAAAGAGCATTTAGGAATTTGTTCTCACTATCTTCTAAACTGGATACTATTTGTTTTAAAAGTTTCATCTTTGCCTTCAAAAATAAGTCTTTGAGTATTAAAAATAAAAAATAAAAAATAAAAAAGCGAAGGAAAAAAAGATATCACAAAACATCAAGCAGATTAAACAAGGAATAGCACAAACATCCCCGGTCGCTGTATGGTAAAATTCAGCCACTAATGCAACTCAACGAAAGTTGCCTATTGTGCTTAGCACCAACCTTAGGACTGTTTACTGTTCATGATGGAAGATGAGTCATGGTACTCCATCAAACATTAATTGTGGAGTCAGCGATGGGCACACTTCAGGTTAGGTAACACAGCACAAAGGCAAATTAAGATTAATTTGCTTATTGTGTTGGTCACTTATATAATCCCCAGAAGAAATCTTAATGCAAAGATTATGCAGAGCACTTCTAAATGTTTCTTACTTACAGTACTTTAAGTAAAAGTTCATCTATTAAAATATAATGATTGTGCTCAGACGGATTTGAACGCTATACTGCTTGTCACAGCTAATGTCAACTGTCAAGAGATTAGACAAATGCATCCTTTTCAGTTCCCTTTGTTTTTAAATTAATGCCAATAAACTTTAATTGAGGTACACTATTACCATCAACTAATAGATTAGCCACAGACCTCTTTTTATTCGATCTTGTAAAGTGAACCTTGGATTCCAGATCTCCAGGTCATTGCTGAGAAAACCAATTTCACTATGTAAATAATAATTACACTGGAGAACTTCAAGTATGACGAATCAGAACTAACTCAACATTGCAAAGCTTAATTCCACCGAGGAACTCCAACAATTATGAATTATTTCAGACTATAAACTTGAAACTCAATTCAATGAAAGCAGCTACTGAACTTGTTACTAGTTACAACAGTATCAAAATCTTTGCTGCATTAATAAATCCTTCCTTTAAGGTTCAAGCAAGATTGCAGGTTAGGGTCAGATGCACAGCTTTGGGCCACTCAGCTAAAGCAAACCAAAAGAAAACAGCATACCACCAAAAAAACGTCATCTCAAAACTTGAGTTAGTCTCCAATCAGTTTTCAAAGAAATGTTAGGATGAAATGACCACATCACTATAAGGCTTTTCAATTAGATCTTTCACCAACATAAATATCTGATATATGTAGCTTACAAATTACTATACTAATCTCAAAGCACAACAGTCACAAAAGTCTGAGAAGCAGAAGAAACATACAGGGACGGCTAGAAGACATAAGAAAAACTGAAAATAATAATGGAAAACTTCATAATAATAATGATGATGAGGATGCATGATGATTAATATTTATTACAAATAAGGAAGAAGTAGTTAGGCTAAGATCCTTTAGTTATCCCTTGTATAGATAGATAAAAACAAAATCATTAAGAAATTCTCTAAAATTTGAAAATAGATGCTAACAAACAATGAAATAGCTTAATTGATTTCAAGTGGGATTACCTTAGACAACTACAATGGAATTTGAGGGCATTAGCTCATGAGACGGACTTTTCAAGAATTAGGCATGGGGTGTTGGCATTCAATACATTAGAAGCAGATAGAGATGCTTATACCAAGTACCCAATGTCTCCCTCCAAAATGATTGCCATTTATAAGCAATGTAAAAGACATGTTTGCATGCTTCTCCTAAGTTATTTCAACTTTATGTAATAAACCCTAAGAGGGATGCCTATTGTTCATGAGTCTCTTGGTATCAGTCTCTTAAATAAGAACTGTTACTCAGTCCTTTCTCTATGTCATACACAAGCCAATTTATAGCCACTGGCTGATGTTAGTTCTGAGCTTTGTACCAAGCTCATCAATTGCTCATCAGCAAGGAACTTTCCCCATACTAGCACAGAATCAAGTTAACTACGAATCTGTCATCCTTCCAGAACTTCATCACTATAAAATTAAGCTTCAAAATTTTGTTGAAACTTGAACAACATGGACAAGCGGGTTTATAGGTTTCGGTCTTTCAAGCTTTCTCGTGTCTACACTTGATAACCACCATACAAACACATAATATCATTTTCTAACTTAAAACAGTGGCGATATCCTTATTATGAACTTCCGAAGCATTAAACTATCATATTTGGCTATTTAGCATGTAAAGTTCAAAACATAAAGAGGGCAATAACATTTTTATATCCTCCTTATGTTGAGGTTCAATGCATATATTTCAGAAGTAGCACGTAGACCAATGACTGAATCAACCAATCTCAAAAGCAAGAAGCAACAATTCAAGCATATGAATAATGATCGGATCACTAATAATCAATCAACCTAAGTTTAACATAAATCAAATTTCACACCGTACCAAATAATCAACCTGAGTCTATAAAAATCAAATTCCATCAAGGAAAAAATTTCTGTTAACATCATGTCCTATATGTAGTTATTTCACATATCCTTGAGTCTATAAAGCTTAGGTATCAATATCCAATATTTTTAGATGTCCCAATTCCAGAACAATTTTATCATACCCTTCATTGTAGACAAACATAATGCCTACCGTTGAATGAAGAAAATATCAGGAGTGTCATGTTAAGCGTAATCATGGCTTGATCATCTTTCCCTACACCGAAGTAGAAGGTTCAATGCAAGTTTTAATTTATTCTCATCCAACCCCATGATTCACATATCTGTATATACTTTTATTCTTCGTTATCATGTATGCAAAAGTTTGCTTGTGTTCTTTGCTTTTGAACCATCAAATGCATGTTTTTGTGGGCAATGACGCCCTAACGGCTGCAGTAAAACATTTATGTCTTATATGGAAGACAATGCACAATTTTAAAATTTCGGGAATATTCACTCAAGCTAAGACTTCAGGTTGTTCTCCACACAAAATACATTTATTTGGCTGAGATCTATCTCCAATTGAGAGAGATCTACCTCCAATTGAGAACGTAAGTAACTTCAAAGTCACTCTTATTTTGGGTAGAAGATGGTTTTATTAAGGAACACTCACCACAGAACTGCTTATTGCATTAATATTAGCTTCCTTTACATCCAAATTTCTCAATATTAGATCAAATTCTTATCCGCAGTACCCAATTTCAGTTGAATATTTCAGATTTCACTCAAAACCCATCTCATTTTTACCAAGAAATTATTGAACTTGACGATAAATATAATCAAGTAATTAAATAGAGGGAAAAAGAGAAGAGTTGGGGTTTGCTTACATTTGAGAGAAGCTGTGTACTGTGGGAAGCAAGGGGAGTCCGAGATCCTCGCAGCGCTAGGATACGCTGATGATGATGAAGAGGTCGAATCCATGGTTCTATTCACGACCCGAAACCCGATATCGCTTCTTCTCTTCAAGGCGAAGGATAACAAGAAGAAGGTGATGCTAGTTTTGTACAAATCACCTTGAAGTTCAGGGGTTTTCTGTGAAGTTACTCAGATGAGGATGCCCGCCAAATATGGATACGGGTGGTAGTTTCCAACCCGACCCGCGTTTTCTTTCTCTTCGTTATAAATATAGAAAATTCAGAGGTCTCAACTGCAAAACTCCCAATATCAAGCAAAAACCCTCCACCGCCTCACCGCGAAAAAATAAACAAAGCAAAGGCGAGGGTTAGAGCAAAATCGATGGATCCGTCGGCGATGGAATCGATCGCAGCCCGCCTCTCCGCCGTCGAAGGCCTCTACTTCCCGCGCTCCGTCGAGCTCACCGCCCCTCCTCCGTCCCACCGCAAAACCCTCCTCCTCGATCTCCTCTGCCGCGACCCCTCCCTCTTCCTCGAGCGATATGGGTCCAACCTCACCGCCGACGAGCTCTTCCCCTTCGAAACCCTAACCGCCGACTACTCCGTCAAATTCCACCTCTCACGACTTCAATCCCTCCTGAATCCGACCCTAGAAGACAAAAAGTCGCGATCTTTTACGGTGAAGAACAGGAGGAGAGCGTATCTGGAGAAATTGGTTGAGGGAGGGGAGTACTTTTCGGAGGAGGCGATGAGGGAGCGGGAGCCGTACTTGCATTATGAGATTTTGGGGAGGTTTCAGGATCCGATGGGGAGAGTGATGTCGAGGCCCGGGGAGCGGTGGTCGGAGACTTTGTTGAGACGGTGTGAGGAGGCGGAGATTACGGAGAAGATACGAGGGGAGCAGAAGAGGAGAGGGGTTGATCGTAGGGAGTGGGTCGGGGGTGGCGATGAGATGGAGGAAGTGGAGAGTGATGAGGAGGAGGAGGAGAGCGAGGAGGAGAGTGAGGAGGAAGAAGAAGATAGATTGAAATCGAAGGAGGTAGGCATTTGAATTTTGTGCAGTTAGTATATGATATCTTTTTGATGGGTTATTTGCACTTTAATGCTAATTTTGATACCCCAAAGTTCAATTTTGTCAATTTGATACCCCAAAGTGCAACAAAAAATATGTGTTATTTTTGTTCAAGAGCATAGAAAAGTTGACGAGAAACAATTTCTTACGGAATTTCAGATTTTTGAGATTTGGGGCAACGAAGTTAGGGCTTGGGTTCCAAATTGACAACTTAATGTCAATATGAAATTTTAAGGTATTAAATTGTCAAAATAGAACTTCAAGGTGTCAAAGTTAAAAAAGACTGAAACTTTGGGGTATTAATATGCAAATAGGGCTTTTTCTATTGCTGTTGATATCTGTAGTCTGCTAATTGCTAACCTTAAGAAAACTTGTTCTTTCGGTCATAAAAATTTGCCTGTTTGCGTTATGTAGTCATAATTAGACTATGGGCGTTGAATTGAGAAATTTGTTCATTATAGTTAGTGAAAGTTATCGTCTTTTCTTTTCCTTTTGTTCTTAGATTAAAGAACTCTGACAAATTTGCAGATAGTTGTTATAGAATAATGCTTGGTTGGAAACGGTTAAGAAAGGATATGACTGTGGTTAAGTTAATAGAGGAGATAACCCTAAACAGATTGAATGGAAGAATGGGATAAAGGCTTTGTTGTTGTTTTTGTATCTGTTTTTGTTTCTTTGGGGACACATTGACGCAATTTAACATACAACTTTTAAAAAGTATATGAAACAAGAGAATCATGTTTGACATGGTGCATCTGTGAAACTTTGTGTTAAAAAGGCATCAACAAGGACAAGGACATGTGCTATATTAATCAATGTTTGAAAAAGCTCTTTTGAAACTCGCTTCAAAACTTGCTTCGGAACTTTTTGAAGGGTAAACGCTTTGAAACTCAACCAAGAAGCTACTTATCCCTTGAAGCTTACGCCTCATCTGCCTTATCGCTTAAAGCATAAATGAAGTGTGCGCTTTGCGGTTCATAAAGCGTTTCTCTTTTGAAGAGCACGATTTAGACAAGATAGGAGGATATAAGAGATTTTTTGACTAACATTAAAATGCCTCTATGTATCTTCGATATGACCATGTGAGTGTAAATAAGATATATAAGTTATATGCATGTAACTTAGTTTATTATGATTTGCATCTATACTTCACATATTTAATTCTTATTTACAAATAAGGCCATCAATGTATCTATTTGTAAATTATTATACAAACTATATATTATATGTTCATACTTTGTACAAACTTTAAAATTAAAATACTTAAACTCATGAGGCTTATGCCTCACGTTTTGAAGCTTACGCTTCGCTTCGTTAAAGGGTCTAACGCTTTGCCTTGCGCTTCTGATTTTTAAACATTGATATTAATGGTTGAGTTTAGGTAGATTGGTCATAATTAAGGACATCCTTTTGATGTATTCTACATACTTGTGGTTAAAGATTAGATAGGTTCACGCTTTTAGGACTGGCAAGCATTTGTTTTGTGTTGGATTTATGGATTATCAACTAGAACAGTCACAAAAGTTTCTATAGCGACATCTGTATAGTTTCTACACCAAGTAAGCAATGGTGGATCCAGAAAAATTTCCTTGGGGGGCGGACAACAAGTATCTATTTATCCAAAAATTAAAATATAATATTATAAAACACAATTCTTGACAAGTAGGCTAAAATTTCAGGTTAAATGGGCTAAAACTCAAATGGGGTGCAAAACATTTTAAATTTGGGTGGGGGTTGGGGGGTTGGTGGTTGTTGGGGGACAAAATGTAAGTTTATAATGCCTTAGAATGTAATTTCCATAATCCTAGGGTTGCAACTGCACCCCTAGCTTATATATGGATCTGCCTGTGCAAGTAAGTCTTGCACGTGAATGGAAAAAGAGCGAGTTTGTTTGTGGAATTTGTCAATTTAATTTTGTATTAATAACCTTGGATGCAATCTGCATTTCTACAACTGCAAGCATAGAGTTTGTGAAAGGGGTTTTTATAGATTTATTTCTGCTGCGTATGGGCAATAACAAATCGAATAGACATAAATAAATAAGGAAGAGAAAGGATATAGAGTGATCGGATTTTGTCCCTCAAAATCTGTGAATGGAGTATTTTTTTTTTTAATTTGCTCGCTGAAAAAAATGAGAAACCAAATAAAACACCCGTCTTGCCAGTTGCCATTATTATTCTGTAACCATGACTTCTTCCCAGATCTCTTCTAAGTTCTAAGTGCAATAGACTATAAATTGCTCAAAGTCATAGTGAAAAATTTTAAAGACCTTGTCAGTTCCTGTTCCTCAATCATATATTGGAAATTGAGAGAGACATTTTAGGCAAAAAAAGACTTGCCAAAAATTGTAAGATCAAACAAGGGCACTTGCTCGCCAAATTGGTAGCGTGATACTTCTGGGTCAATCTTCTAAGATTTTGCTGAAACATGTAGTTTAAAAAAGATGGAGAGAATTTGGTACTTAGATGTCAGATCACATATTATGTCAATGAACCAAACTAGTGGATATCATGTTTTCTCCACCACTACTGAAGGATATGAATAAAATATCAGTTTTACTTGTATAAGACCAACTGCTATCTTCAACTAGTCACATGAAGACTAGTACAAACTTGAATGGTTCTGTACAAGAAAGAAATATTTTAGCGGACAAAATTGGCTCTATGCTGTAGTTTAACATATGGCATCTTACGTTTTCCTTTGATGGATGGTTGTCTTTCTGCTATAAAACTCTTATTACATAGATATTCACGACCCCTTTTGTTCTTTTGCTCTCTTTGCCTTTTGGTTTTTTTGCCCTTTGGGGGTTCTTTTCTGTGTGGATGTCATTCGAATTATTATTCTGCCTGTCGTTATTTTTATTAAACTATTGTTACTTATTGCTAAGCCATAGTGCAAGACATCTGAAACCAAGTCAACGTTTCAATTTCTGACTAAGAAAGAAACTGCTACCCAAGAACAAATATGTTATTTGTAATATTAATGTTGATCAAGGAAATTGGCACATCTCAATTTGCACCAGGAACACTAAATGTGAAATTCTTGTCAAAAAATGGGTTTGTGAGACAATGGAAGGTTGTTTACTGTTTACTGACAAAATGAAGTGAATTCATCTGTTGATTATGTTCCAACAGCTATAAGATAGTGACTGTATGAAGGTCATTTTGTGAAAACTGTAGAGGTTTATTGAGTTGAAGGATGGTTGAGAAATTACGTCAGGGTTAAGCAATCATGAGATGAATGAGATGAAACATCGAAACCATGAGTCATCTTTATCTGAGGGTAGTTAGGCTACATTCTGTTTGCATTAACCTTGATAGGAGATATAGGGTCGGAAGCATGGGACCTGTAGTCTAATGTTCTCACAACTCTTGATAGGAGTGTGATCGGACTAATATGCTATGACAAATTCCTCAAATTAACACATGAGGATTCTGTCACTATACTATTTTAGAATGGAATTCATTTAGACTCTTAAAACTCTGTGAAGTATTACAGATGACTAGTGGCGGTTAATACTGCCTACTCTCCTGCTTGTTACATGTTAGGCCAGAAAACAATGTTACTCTGTGGATTTTCCATAAATAGAGAGATGATGGTAGATTGAGCTACACTGTCAAGAAAGCTAAACAACTTCATTAAAAGATGTGAAAATGAATTCAAAGAATTGCATAAAAGATGCAATTACCTCTACAATGCAGCTTAGACATTATAACCCCCTAACCCACCCACAAAAGGCATAAACAAGTGATGAGTATTAGTCCATTCTACAGTAGTGCATAAGTTACCAGCGCTTATCAATTTTTACAACCAACAGTTTATGGAAACCACAATCATTGCCATTTTAGACTTTGTTGAACTTTACATCAGCAGTATAGTTTTATATTACATTGTTGCTGATAATAATTTACCTCTCGTGCAGGAGCATGAGGATAAGGAATCTGATGGCCACCCCGTTGTTACAGCTGCAAAGCCTTTTGAGCCGTCGATATCTGCAGAGGAGATGCAGGACCAGCTCGATCATTTCACTCACATAATGCAAGAGAAATTTTTGGCAGGAGAAGACACCGAGCATTTAGATTATTCAAAGATCGATGATGATGAGAGGCTCGATGATCATTGGTTCAAGGAAGCTTGCCAGGATGCAGAGGAGAAATATTTCGATGAAGACTAAAAGTGCTAACCTAGTGTTGGTTCATGAAATATTGCTTCGTTTTCTTTTATCTTATCCTTGGTGTTAGTGCCTGTAGCTCAAAGTTTGGCTTCACTTGCTGTACTGTATATGCTTTTGCCTGACATTGTACATATGAAGGTTAGAAGAAGGTTTTACATGAGAATTGGTGTGCACAAATTTTGTCATATGTAGTATCTGTAAATAACCCTGTGCTAGATATAGAATTCGTTGAAGATAATAAAATTAAGTTTGCAACAACATGAGCAGAGAACTTTAGGACGAGTGAGGGATTTCAAGGGGATATAAAGATTGGTAAATGGCATAAACTTTTTAGATGGTTAGATTTGGACGTTCATTTGCCTTTCCCGGTTACAATTGCAAAGTAAACAATTTGAAACGTAAATCTGATTGCAATACTTATTTCTGCGGCTCTATCTCCGTGCAACCGAACATAATGAAGCAATATTTTTATCTGATTTCACTCAACAAGAAGCTACCAAACAAGATTGAAAATTAATGTTCTTAATGATAAATAAATGGAGCTTCAATTTTGTATGAGTTCAATTTAAATCAATAATTAAACCAATAATAGTTTTGTAATAATATTCTGACTTAAGGTCGTTGTTTAAGGAAAACAAGAGAGAAAATGCTTGTAGTGAGCAGATAGCGGATTTGGAATTTTGTCCCAGTGTGTGCTATATAATTTATTATTATTATATTTAAAATCTACACTGACAATTGTAAGATTTTATCCTTTTCAGTATCATATACTAATTCTAGTAGTTCTCATATTAAATACAAGGAAAAGTAAATAAAATTATCTATAAACTAGATAGTTTAATCGTGTTCTGTAATAACACTAGACACAATGTAGCTCCAGCCTCCACCACTGGTAGTAAGCCACTAATAATAAGTAGATGAAGCTTCAATTTCATATGACTAGCAGTTTAACTCAATTTATAGGACAAATTTTTGTTTTAGCCTTTTAAATTTATTTTATCGATATTCATTACATTTGCAAAATGCGACCCGTTTGACCGTCATCAGTCGACTAACCCCTCAAACTTCACGAAATGATTTCCGTGAAGTTTTAAAACTGAAAATTTCACGGAAATCATTTCCGTGAAGTTCAGAAGTTTTTATCAAATCGACTTTACCGGTCTAATTTGCAAATTGAATAGGTCGATTTTTGAAAATAATATTGAATATGGGCTAAATTGAAAATTTGTCCCAATTATAATATAAATATCATAAAACCCCTTAACTTTGGGCGATTATCAAAGACCCTCTTAACTTGCAAAATTTTAGAAAACCCCTAAGTTTAGGGGTCATCAGAAAATCTCTTTTAACTTTTAGATTTTATCAAAAACTCCCTTTAGCTTTTGAGATTTTAGGAGGTTTTCGATAAAATCTCAAAGTTAGAAGGATTTTCGATAAAATATGAAAGTTAAAGGAGGTTTTGTGATAATCCCTATACTTAAGGAGGGTGTTCGATATTTTGAAAGTTAAAGAGGGTTTTCGATAATCGTCCAAAGTTAAGGGAGGGTTTTATGATATTTACACTAATTAGTCTTTTGTTTCACTATATATAAAAAGCCCTAGGGGCTACTTCTCTATTTGCGTAATTTTCTTGGATAAAATTGCCCTTGCTATTATACTTATGGGTTTTTTATATTAGTCCTTTCAATATTTCATATTTTGTAAAGATTAGTCCCTCAAATCATTGAAATTGCTTATAGGTCCTTAAATTAGGTCCTTCAAATATGAATCTATTTTGAATTTTAGTCCCTAAAATCATTGAAATTGCTTCTAGGTCATTCAAATACTAATCTATTTTATATCCCTAATTCTTATGCTATTTTCAAATTAGTCCCTCTAATCAAGACAAAAATAGCATTATGAGGGGTTAATTTAAAAAAAACTTATGAGAAATGGGGGACGTGATAGCCATAGGATTGAATTTTACTTGGTAATCCTTCCCATTGCCACTTCTCTGAATTTTACTTGGTAATCCTTCCCATTGCACTTCTCATCTTGAAGAGTGACTAATTTGAAAATAACTTAAGAATTCGAGGAGCTATTTGCAATTTGAATGATTTGAGGGACTAAATTTAAAGTAGCTTAAGATTTGAGGGACCTGATATTAATTTTAATGTTTTGTCAAATAAATTTCAAATTATAGAAGATTTAAGTGACTAATATCAAAAAACCCCTAATACTTAATTATGTGAACTGGATTTCTAATGTATCGCTGTGGACTTTTGTTTGCTTTTTGTTTTGCAGAATAAATTGCTAGGACAATTTTGCCCCTCAAAATGAACTTTACTGTTCTATCCCCCGGGGGTGCAAACGGTTCAGGTACGACCGGATTTGACACGTATCATATTCATACCAATTTACCAATTATGAATATGGATACAAATATAAATATGTCTCGGTATGGAAAATTCATATCTATATCCCCTAAAATAGGTTACGGATATGGATATACATGCGAATGTATAAGTGGATATACATGCAGATACAAGACGGATATGAGAAAATTAAATAATATTGAAAAAAATATAGTTCGTATGATACAAGCGGGTTCACCAATGTGTTCATTATATCTGAAAAGCCAAGATTAGATCTCTTGATCATCAAAATTAACCTCAAATGTATTGATCTAAGGATTAGAACTATTGCTACTATATGACCAACATATATTTGGATATTTCGTATATAGATACAGATATTTCATAACATATCCATATCCGTAATCATATTCTATTTTTCGCACCCATAATCTCCTCTCTTCGAGACCTGTACCACAAAAAAAGGTAGATAAACTTGGTTTTACAATCTATTGCCACATTTCATGTATATTCTCATCGACAGAACATGATTCGCCATTCAGATCTGGATGCTATTAATTTTGGTTATTTACTGAACTCTAATAGTTGCTTCAATTAAAGTGTCTAGATAAATAGTACAAGTATTGCAATGCCTAATAATTAGAAATTCATAATAGACATGCCATAGACATAGATCAACCAGTGGCTAGCTCTTTGAACCAAGGCCCAACGGCTAAACTACTTGTACGTGGTTTTGTAGTTCTATTTTCTTATAATCTGTAGTTAAAGAAGGGACTCATATTGATTGTTTTGTCTCTTCAATTTCAGCTTCCTGTTTAGTGAGTGAGAGTATGTTTTCGTTACATCTTACCATAAAACTGTGATTTAGTAACAGAGCATTATGTCTGTTAAGGACTAAATTTGGGAGAAAAAGACCCCCTTAACTTTGAAAGATTGTCAGATAACACCTTATAAATTTTAGAAAAACCTCACATTATACAACAACTACATGGACAAGCGCGTGTGAAGCACGTGCCTCATAACTAGTATATAAGAAAAACAAGAGAGAAAATGCCTTGCATATTGCCCAAAAGGGTAAAAGGGCAAAAAAAAAATAATTCAAAGGAGACAAACAACGGGACCCCAAACCTAGACTTGCTCAAGAAAAATATCGCGAGCGCTGCCTCGGAGCGAGAGCGACGCCGACGCCTACTTAAAACTTAAACACACCCCTCCAAATTACCAAATCTACCCTTCTCCCCTCTTTCTTCTCCTTTCCCCCTTTTCTCCCATCAAAAACTTTTGCAAAATTTTCCCAAAATTTCACCTCTTGATTTCCCTTCCTATTATTTTCTCAAAACCCTAGCTAGACTAATCGATCCCTGTCAAATCTAGGGTTTCTGGATATGTTCAACAGAGATCGAGGTGCGAGCGGTTCGATCGACCGAAAGAGGATCAACGAAGCTCTAGATAAGCATCTCGAGAGGTCGTCGCCGTCGACGTCGAGAGGTATTAACGGGAAGGAGAAGGATCGGCCGTCGACGTCGTCGGTGAAGCAGCCGGATCATCGATCTACACCTCTCTCTAAAAACGATGGTGTGGCAATGGTTTCTTGATTTTTTTTTAAAATTTTTTTTGGTATTTGACTAATTATTGGTAATATTTGGTTGTTTGATACATTTTGATATAGAGCACTTGGGAGCCGAGACATTGATTAAGATTGGATTTTGGTAGCTTCAGTTTGTTGTTTGGTTTGATTGAATTGTTAATCTATTTTTTTAATTAGTAGCAATTTGGTGTTCGTAATTTGGTGTTTGTAATAGTTCAGGAGTAGATGCTTAAGTAGAATGAGATTATAGCTCAAATCAATATTATTTGTAGAGTGCATGTATTATTGAAGATAGAGAAAAAGGAAGAAAAAGGAGTTTTTTTGGACCAAGTGACTAATCTATATGAGTTGTTTAAAGTTATGAACCTGCTTTCATTGTCATAAAGTTAATTATAGCTTAACATGGTTCAGATGGAAACCGTGTCAAACTTATATGTATAGGATTATGATTATGAAATACCACATTTAAGAAAAAGTATGTGTGACATAACAAAGAAAAGGCTTCCCTTGAAGATTGTAAATTTGTAACATGAAAATAGAGCTTATCGTAGCTCTTTATTTAAATGGGTTTTCTGCTAAATTTAAATTTTTTGAAGAAGGGATGCCAATTTGACTGAAATGGGTAAGAGTGGTTAAACCTTACTTCTTAATTTTCAATAGTTTTAGGCTCATCACTCTGCATATGAAAGTAATCTTTTCCTAGTTTGTAATTTTTTTTCCAGCTGGATTTTATTTTTATATTTAAACACTTTATGTATATTATGACTATTATGACAAGCTGAACTAACGCTGGTTTCCAATTAATTTGAGAATATGTTGATTTTCAACTAATTTGGACCACTTGGTTGTTCCAGTCGTTAATATTGTGGTGTTATCTTTTTGTCGATCTCTATGAATCAGATCCACTCTTGTGGAGAATCCATTGGTGAGGCTATACAGGTTGTCCTTGGTTGTACCTTGTCAGAAAATTAATGTATTTCCACTAGTTGGAGTAGCAATACATTGTTTGTCTAGCTTGTTTCCAACTACACCAAATAATTATTTAAAAGTGTTAATTAGTTCTTTTTTATATATTCTACATCAGAAATACTTACAAAAAACATCTCACTGGACCTACCAAAACTATTAATATTATTATTTTAGCTTAATTCTTAAGATGTAGTTGGCACAACTCCAACCATTCCTTTTGACCGAGAAGTGTTCCAACTATACTCAAACCTCCAAAATAAGTATCAAACTAATGTTTGCACTGCCCTGTAATTAGAGTGCATGAATCTCTAACTACAAGCATGCAAAACTCCCTATATTGTGTTACCTCTATGTTGCAAGGGTACATGTATGGGTACTGTATGGGTACCGGTACGTGACACGGCAAATTTGTAAAACGTATGGTACGGGGACACGGCTATGTAAATATTTATATACACATATATTATGTATTGAAATTAATAGCATGATATCAATTTTTTTTTATTCATGTGTTATGAGAATTAAAATTCCTACAAGATTTTTATGTTTCTTTTATTGTGGATTATAAATTGTAAAACTCTTTGTTTCTAGACACCCAAACAACATTAAAAACATAGTTTAAAGCCCAATGAGTTTCAAGAATTGGATGTGAAGTGTAGGATTTATGTCCAGGAAATGTTTGGCAAGTGTTCTATATTAAAATATGTATTGTTTAATTGAGTACATGCCCGACTAAATGTATGCATATATGCAAGGAGTGTCCAAGGAGTTTGGGTATAGATACGGGCAAAAGTAATGCGTCGGGTACAGGTATGGCTTCAAGATAGAAGTACCCAAGTAACATAGTGTTACCTTAATACTTTCTAAGTTTTGTACTTTTCTGGTTTCATTTGTTCTTTTGGTCTTTGTAGTTGGGCTGGAACTTTGAGCAATTTGACATATAGGTCCTGGAGAGCAGGTTATATTTGATATAAACATTTTTATTTAGAAGATATGAAATGGTAATCCTTCTCATTGATGTTTCATTTTAAAAACTTGAATAATCTTAATCTGAGAAGTGTTTTAGAGTTTAATATATAGACTACTATGATCAGCACCAGCTATTTTATTTCTGTAGGAAACATTCTAGAAATGTTGAGGTATCCTCGTTAGTGTTCATTATAGCAGATATTCCACTTTGGAGGTTGTGGTTGTTTATTGTTTCCTTTTGTTAAGCTTACTTTTTAGTTCATGATCTTTGTTGCTCTATTTTGATATTTTTGATGTCTGCTTGGTTTCCTTACTAAAAATATTGTTTATCTTGGTCAAAGTTTGAACTATTACTTACTTAAATATATGCTTAGGCCCTTTTTCTGGGAGAGAAGCTTTAACATTTTCATTAGCCTTCATGAATTTTTAAAATATTTCTCCTTGTTTTTCGATCAAGACTATAATCTTTCTACCCATATCTATTGATATGCTCTTCCCTTTTTACAGCGGAAGAATCTGAAACAGATAGTGAGGAATCTGATGTTAGTGGTTCTGACGGGGAGGACACATCCTGGATTTCATGGTTCTGTAACCTAAGAGGAAATGAGTTCTTTTGTGAAGTAGATGATGATTACATACAAGATGATTTCAATCTTTGTGGCTTAAGCAGCCAAGTTCCATACTATGATTATGCTCTTGATCTAATTTTGGATGTTGAATCATCTCATGGTAAGCTATGCACTTGGCCATTCTGGCGCTTCAAGCCATTCTGGCGCTTCAAGAAATTTGTGAATGCTGACTTTACATACTATGTCTGTAACTGCTATACCTATGATATATATCCAGATATGACATGACATGTCTGTGTAATTATAAAAAAAAGTCTTCTCTGATACACCCTATGAATAACAACCAATGCATGTGTTTGTGACTTGGAAACATCCCCTGAAGATAATGGTGCAGCACATATATAATAGTGCCTTCGTGTCTAGATTTTTATTATCCCGTGTCGTGCACCCCATATATGTGTCATAATATGACGTGCAGTAAGAAGCTAAACTTCCTAGCCCTTACCTAAATAGCTTTCTTCCACCAGTGTCCCTATGTTCTAATTATAGGCAATAACTAGATCATATTCTGTTGTATGCTTAAGTATTGAAAGTTCTGTGACACTTTATTATCTTCTGATCCCTGACTCATGTATCCTGTTGGACCCTCCTTTTCTTGGTGAAGAGCTGAGGATCGGACCTGACTTATATTAATCACCCAACTTCTCTAAGGTATTACTTTCTCAGCTCTAATGTCATAAGCTTGCAAAGACGGTCTCAGTTTAGACATTCAAACTTTCATGTTGGGTTGAACCATTTCTTGGTTCATAATTAAAAGACTAATTCTTACTCCCTTCTTCATGAACCTTGCAATTTTGAAACTTAACTGGTGAAATGCTTAAGAGCTTGTCCATTCCTGCATGTATGCTTGAATCATCCGCCAAGTTCTTAATAATTCCCTGTTCCTGATTCTGTATTTCCTAGTACAGGCTAAGCCTCCAATTTATATGTAATAGATTCAATGGTGCCAATTTATATGTAATAGATTCAATGCATGGTTTTGGAACTACTTGTTACAACATGGTTAAAAAGCTTGCATGTAAATGATAAATATGTGGATGGATCTGCGGCTTAGACCATGTCTGACTGACTAAGTTAAGGTATGAAAGTCGCTCAGTTTTATTATGTTGTTGATTCTGGAAATACTTTTACAACATGGTTAAAAAGCTTGCATGTTAAATGATAACTACGTGGATGGATCATGGATCTACAGCTTAGACCTTGTCTAGACTGACTAACTTAAGGTACGAAAGTCCCTGAATTTTTCTGTCAATATGTTTGGCCCTAAAGACACAAAGGATACTTTAGCCAATTTATTTTTTGAGGTATCAGTGTACTCTTCTAGTATTATTTTATATTGGGTTAATTGTGGATAGAGCCCTGGTACTATTGCCAAATTGAACTTGCTACCCATGTAGTTCTATTGTTGTAAATAGACCCATGCGTGAAAGTGTTTAGGGAATAATGCGGTTTATTTGGACTATCACCACATGCCATCATCACACTTTTCCTCGATTTTCGGTTTGAGGTTTGACGGTTAAAGAGGCATTATCAGCAGGAAAAAAAAATACATAATTCCTCAAATACGTACAGCGAGAAGCAGAAGGGGACACAAAAAATTGTGGTCAAAGGGGTTTCACACAAGACTTTTGTCAGGGGAGGAGACGAACAAAAAGCTCGTCAGAGGGGGCTGGATGCAAATTTCCCAAGTTTTTATATCCTTTCCAGGGTGTCTATCTGCAACAATAGAACTTTTGCAGGGGGTCTATCTGCAACAACAGAACTACAGGGGTAGTAAGTTCAATTTGGCGATAGTACAGGGTGTCTATCTACAATTAACCCTTTTATATTTTATAAGTCTTCCTGTTGCTTTCGTTACATGGAAAGCACTACCTTTCGTAACCCTCCTTTTGTGAGCAATATATGATCATAGCACTAAGTGAAAAAAAACTATCTTTCAAGATTGAATCATCATTAAGAAAGACTAGAAACCCTATTGACATTTTTCTTAAGACTGCTTCTTATAGAAAGGCTTTAAGATTGCTATGTAGATGACTTGGTTATTTCAAATTCCAAGCTTCCTATTCTCTTTCTAACCCTTTTGAATTTATGTATCTGGTTCATCCTTCCGAACCATATTGCATCCTGGCAATGAGATAGAGGATGAATTGAGACAGTGAGTTGTAAGTAGGTCATTATCTTTTCTGAGAATTACTTAACACACTTTTAGTATTCATATTTGTTTCCAAGCAACTTGCAAATAGTAATTTACTTCACTAAGCTTCTTCAAAGTAATTCAGAGCCTCTTAACATTTTTTCAGCAGAACATTTTACATGTATTGATCTTGAGATACAGCTACAGTTTCGCCATCTGCTGTCCAGGCTTCTGTTGATGGAGAAATTACTGAATTCATTGATAGTTTCTTCTGAAACTAAGACTATGCCTTACATGCTTTATTTCTGTTATCATTTGAATTATGTTATGTTGGCATTTATTGAGATTATCTTCATTGTACAATTGCGCAGGTGATATGTTTACTGAGGAACAAAATGAGTTGGTTGAATCTGCAGCAGAGATGTTATATGGTCTGATTCATGTCAGATACATTTTAACTAGTAAAGGGATGGCTGCCATGGTACAGCTTTGACTTAACTCATTATCTCTTCAATTATTTACTGTTTGACCGGAAAAAGAATAACAAAGCTAAAAATTGCAATCTTTGCAGCTAGACAAGTTCAAGAACTATGACTTTGGAAGATGCCCAAGAGTTTATTGCTGTGGCCAGCCCTGTCTTCCGTTGGACAATCTGACATTCCTCGGTCTAGTACTGTGAAAATATATTGTCCCAAGTGTGAGGATATATATTACCCGAGGTCCAAGTACCAAGGCAGTATCCTTTTCATTCAAATAACTTCTCTTGAATCAATTATGAATAAGCAATTCAGTATGTGCACTATGTTTTACTGCCGACATTTAATATTAAAGTGGAATTACTCAAGTATCTTGAAGTAGCTAGTGAGAGCAAGGATAGAGGTTACTTTTCATGCATGTTGTCCAGGTAGGATAACCATTTCTTATCCAAAATAAAATAAATAAACCATTCTCATGATTTATTGATTTATAGCATTTTAAAATGCAGAACAGATACAATTAAAGATATCATTCTTTTTCAGATAGGAAATATGTTACTGCTGAGGTACAATCTAAGGAAGCACCTTTTAATGCATGGAATAGACTATTACAATGGATGATCTGTTTTATTCGTCATGATCTAAATGTCTCAAAATATCTATAAAACAAAAATCATGATGTTTCAAACTTCTAACAAATATTTTTCATTCTCTTTAGTTGTATTGTCGTAAAACCGTTGATTTTCAATCACTTGATGCATAAATAACTATAACCAAATATGCTCATTTTTTGTTTATAAACCATCCAAAACATATAGATCAAAATGAATGGAGTGGATCAAGTAAATTGATTGCATGAAATGCAGTTTTGAAGGTGCATCCCTAGATTGAATCTAAGGTGCCTCCTTAGTAACATATTTCCCTTATTACATTCTCTTTTATCATATTGTTAGCATGAATATCTTTGTATAATGCATAGGTTTAAAGTTAAATGCCATATGCATTTTCTTTGATGTGTGCGTGCAAGCACATCAATAGTCCATGGCAAATAGTGTTGCTGCATACTTCTTGTTGTTTGGTTTGGAGCAGTGCCTTCATAGGCACTTGTCACTCTTGGATGAATTTGCTTTCTTCTGCGTGCAATGTCTGAATTGGAGATTTGGGGAACTTCGAACATTAGCATGGTTTGGGATTGACACATCATGCAGTATTAGCTGCTAGACATCTTCCTCTAATTGGATAGTTGCATTGGGGATGCATGCATTTGTGTTATTAATGTATTAGTTTACTCATCTTCGGACCCTTTAGTGAGATTTTTCTTAACATCCCGTAGATCTTGATGGGGCTTACTTCGGGACAACATTTCCACACCTCTTTCTAATGACATATCCGCACCTCAAACCTCAGAAGCCATCACAGCGGTATGTCCCAAGAGTATTTGGTTTCAAGATTCACAAGCCATGATCCAGAGGTGAGCTTCAAAGATCAAAGTGCATACTTCAAGATTCTTCGTTCAAATTTTTCTGCAAGAAAATGCTGGGACAGGACTAAAGAACTGGAGGAGGCACAACATCTATCCATCAGGCTTGCGAATGAGAGGAACTCAAATTGAATCATTCTTGCCAAGCCAATGTTTTATTTTATTGTAGTTTGTAACTAATGAGCTTTCTCGGGTTTCTAATGGCTGAGAATTTTCTGATACACGGTGCAATTTATTTGGTTAATTTGCTATTCAATGACTTTTTAAGGTATAATATGCTCTGGAATACTTGCATGGAAACTGGTAATGATACCATATGTGTCGAGGAGATTCATTCTCCGCTATTTCTACTGTTGTGTTCATTTACTGGTTCTGAACCAGTATAAATATTATGCTTCTCTTTAAATTATCTACACGGCATGAAGGTTCTCCCACTGTCAACAATGTCCTTATGTAGGACTTGGCTTCATCCTTCCTCCTGTGATTCTTTTGTTATTTGGTGTTGGTTTATTAATTTGAAAGGAAAGGAATAACAATGTGTGATTGCTCTTTATCATGAATGAAAGTCTTTTGTTGTCTTGCAACATAAAATGGCCATTTCTTTGGCTGTCTGCGAGTGTTCCCATTTATTTGTTTTTTTTATTTATTAAATTTCTTTCTTGATAGTCTCATGGATTTATTATTTTGCCTGATGTATTACACATGACTTTTTTAGTCATTTTTAGTCTCTTTGATCAAGTGAGAATTATGTTTTTCCTCAAAATTCATGATTTTTATGAGGTAATAGTCTATAATTTTGTTAATTTTATCCGTTATATCCAATGGCAATTAATTAAAGAACTTTAAAACTTACAGTTTTACGGGCTATAACTCATGATTTTTATCAATTTTGTTTGTCTCGAGGCAAAGACAATTAAGTTTACTTTCTATAAAATTTATGATTTTCATGAGCTAACCCATAGTTTTTGTCCATTTCATTTGTTTTGACCCATCGACAATTAATTGATGAACTTGGAATCACAATTTTCATGGGCTGTAACTCATGATTTTTGTCCATAATTCACGATAATTTTCCACTTTCTGTCATTTTGGTCGAGTGACAATTAAATTTTTTTCCTCAAAATTCATGATTTTCGTATAGTATAATCCACAATTTTGTCCATTTTCATGGTTTCCAAATAACGGTAAATACTCTGCGTAGTTCAAACATGTCAGATTTTATTGACTAAGATCCACGATTTTTATCCATTTTATCTGTTACACCCAATGACAAACAATTATAGTTTTTCAAAATTTTAATTTTCATGAGCTATAACCATTGCTTTTGCCCATTTTCTTTTGTTTCGAGCCAATGACAATTACATTTTTGTCTTCAAAGTTCACTTTTTCATAGGCTCATTTTCATTTGTTTTGATTGAATGAGCTATAACTCATAAATGTTATCAATTTTTGTTCGTTTTAACGAATGCAAATTTATTATGTGTACAAATTCATGATTTTTATGAATTATAACACATGGTTTTTGACAATATTTGTTCATTTTGAACGAATGTAAATTTATTATGTGTACATCAAAATTTATAATTTTCAAGATCTATATACCCACGCTTTTATCAATTTTGTTCATTCGAACAAACACAAATTTATTATAATGATATCAAAATTCAAGATTTTTATGAGCTATAACCCACAGCTTGTTAAAAGTTTTGTTTGTTTCGATGACTGGGAATTTATTGTGTACATTAAAATTTATAAATTTCTTGAGCGATAACTCAATTTTTTTTTCAATTTTTGTTTGCTTTGAATGAACAGAAATTTATTTTATGTAAATCAAAATTCATGATTTTCATGAGCTATAAATCATGTTTTTGAAAATTTTTGTTCATTTCAAACAAATCAATTTTTCATATGTTCATTTTGTACACCATGTAATTATTTTCCAATGGGTTGAAATGGACAAGAAATGGCCCAGAATCGTGGGTTATATCTCATGAAATCGTGAAGTTTGGACTCCGTAAAATTATTTACCAATAGATCGAAATGCATGAAAATGGCCAATAATCATGAGTTATAGCTCATTAAATCTTGAATTTTGGTCACCTTGAAATTATTTGCAAAGGGGTTAAAATGACTAAAAATAGCCAAAAATCATAGGTTCTATCCCATGAAATCGTCAATTTCGTCCACCGATAAATTATTTGACAAGGGGTTTAAACGATTAAAAATGGCTAAGAATTGTGGGTTATAGCACAAGAAAAAATGAATTTTATCCATCGCAAAATTATTTGACAAGTGGTGGAAAAGAAAAAGTGGCAAAAAATCATCGCTTCTAGCCCATGAAATCCTGAATTTTAGCCTCCACAAAATTATTTGTCAATGGTCGAAACGACTAAAAATGACCAATAATCGTAGGTTATAGCTCATGAAATCTAGAATTTTTGGCTACCACAAAATTATTTGCCAATTGGTTGAAATAATTAAAAATAGCCAAAATTGTGAGTTACGACTCATGAAGTCATGAATTTTAGCCACCGCGAAATTATTTGACAATGGGTCAAAATGACTATAGATGGCAAAAAATCATAGGTTATAGCTTAGGATATTGTGAATTTTTGCCTCCAAGAAATAATTTACCAATTGGTCGAAACGCATAAAAATGGTCAATAATCGTGGGTTATATAGCTCATTAAATTGTGAATTTTAGCCTGCGCGAAGTTATTTGCCAAAGGGCCGAAACAATTAAAAATGGCTAAAAATCGTGGTTAATAGCTCATAAAATCATGAATTTTGCCCTCTACGAAATTATTTGTCAACGAGTCAAAATGACTAAAAATGGCCAAAAATAGGTTCTAGCTAATGAAATTTTGAATTTTTGCCTCCACGAAGTTATTTGCCAATTTGTAGAAATAACTAAAAATGGCCAATAATCATAGATTATAGCTCATTAATCGTGGATTTTGGCCTCCGCAACATTATTCACCAGACTAAAATGGTCAAAAATCTAGGGTTATAGCCCATAAAATTGTTGCTAGAATAGTAATAATATACCTTGACCATCCAATACATTTTATGTAATATTCTTGAATATTAATAAAGATTTTATTGTTACACATATAATTTGGGTACCATTTATATAATTGTTATATATCCTTAGAAATTATTTTGTCAGATCATGCACTGTGATGGTCACTTGCTTGGAGATGTGATCTAACTTAGAGATTTTTTAAATCCGTGCTTAACCTATAACTAGTAAAGGATAACTTTGTTATAATAGATTATTATGCATGACACCGACACGTGAGATGTGGTGGGTCTCAACCATCGGGAATGGAGATTCCCGGGTGTATGTCATAAGCACGCATTGTGATGTTTGTAGCACTAGACCGCATTTGGATTCTCTAGGACGAGACACCAAAGAGATACAGAATTCAAATTGTTACATGGTCATTTTGACTTGATGATATTGTCATTTTGATTTGATAATATAATATGCTTTGATGTGATGGTTAAGCTTGTTTAGTAGCGCTACACAACCTGAAACGTTGGGTTACTAGATTTTATTAGAAAAATGATAGATATGTAGATAGAATCCGGTATGCTCATTATGATAAGTTAATTTATTATGCATTCCTATGAAGTTATTAAATTCCCACCGGTGGGTGGTTTTGGAAAATATTTTTCAAAATTTATTTCTTATAAAAATAATAAAATAAAATATTTGATGTTTCAAAATAATTTTTATTTATGTTCACGGGAATTGTAATTTAAGCATGAGCAAATAGGTTAATTGTCTTGCTCAAAAGAGTTGCCTAAAATAAATGATATTGGAGGGGACTGAATGGAAATTATTTGACAATGGGTTGAAATGACTAAAAATAGCCAAAAATCATGGGTTCTAGCCCACGAAATCATGAATTTTAGCTTTCATGAAATTATTTGCCAATGGGTTGAAGCAACTAAAAATGACCAAAAATTATGGGTTAAAGCTATGGAATCATGAATTTTAGCCTTCACCGAATTATATGCCAATGGGTCAAAATGCCAAAACTGGTGAATCGAAACGATAAAAAAAGGTTAAAATTTGTGGGTTCAAACCGACTAAAATCGTGAATTTTATCCACCATGAAATTATTTTCCAGTGGGTCGAAATGACTAGAAATGGCCAAAAATCATCGGTGTTATTTTACAAAATCGTGAATTTTAGCCTCATGAAATAGTGAATTTTGTTCACCGTGAAATTATGTGACAAAATGACTAAAAGTGGTAAAACATTATGGGTTATAGCACATGAATTTGTGAATTTTGGCCACTACGAAATTATTTGATAATGGGTCAAAATAACTAAAAATTGCCAAAAATTGTGGCTTCTATCCACGAAATCATGAATTTTAGTCGCCATGAAATTATTTGACAAGTGGTCGAAAGGACTAGAAATGGCCAATAATCATATGGGTTATAGCTCATGAAATCAAGAATTTTGACTACCACAAAATTATTTGCCAATGGGTCGAAACGACTAAAAATGATAAAAAATCATGGGTGCTCACAAAGTCGAGAATTTTAGCCACCGCAAAATTATTTGATAACAAGTTGAAATGTGACAAAAAATGGCTAAAAATTGTGTGTTATAGCTCACAAAATCTTTAATTTTGGCCACTGCGAAATTATTTGACAACGGGTCAAAACAATTAAAAATGGCCAAACACCATGGGTAACACATCATGAAATCTATAACCCTCCACGAAATTATTTGCCAACAGGTTAAAACGACTGCAAATGGCCAAAACTTTCAGGTTATAGCTCGTCAAGTCATGGTTTTTAGCCTTTGCGAAATTATTTGCCAACAGGTGAAAATGATTAAACATGGGCAAAAATAATGGGTTGTAGCCCACGAAATCATGAATTTTGGCCTCCAAGAAATTATTTATTAGTGGGTTGAAATGAGTAAGAATGGTAAACAATCATAGGTTATAACTCATTAAATTATGAATTTGGGCCTACACAAAATTATTTGCCAATGGGTTGATATTATAAGAAATGACCAAAAATCGTGGATTCTACCTTATAGAATTGTGAATTTCGGCCTTCGTGAAATTATTTTGTAATGGGGTCAAAATGACTAAAATTGGCCAAAACTTACGAGTTGTAGCTCACGAAATAGTAAATTTTGTCCACCATGAAATTATGTGACAAGTGGTCAAAAAGACTAAAAATGGCCAAAAAACATGGGTTAGAGCACAAGAAATTATGAATTTTGGTCACTACGAAATTATTTGACAACGGGTCAAAATGACTAAAAATAGCCAAAAATCATGGGTTCTAGCCCACGAAATCATGAATTTTAGCTTTCATGAAATTATTTGCCAATGGGTTGAAGCAACTAAAATGACCAAAAATTATGGGTTAAAGCTATGGAATCATGAATTTTAGCCACCGCAAAATTATTTGACAATGGGTCAAAATGCCAAACCGGTGAATCGAAATGATAAAAAAGGTTAAAATTTGTGGGTTCAAACCGACTAAAATCGTGAATTTTATCCACCATGAAATTATTTGCCAATGGGTCGAAATGACTAGAAATGGCCAAAATCATCGGTGTTATTTTACAAAATCGTGAATTTTAGCCTCATGAAATAGTGAATTTTGTTCACCGTGAAATTATGTGACAAAATGACTAAAAGTGGTAAAACATTATGGGTTATAGCACATGAATTTGTGAATTTTGGCCACTACGAAATTATTTGATAATGGGTCAAAATAACTAAAAATTGCCAAAAATTATGGCTTCTATCCACGAAATCATGAATTTTAGTCGCCATGAAATTATTTGACAAGTGGTCGAAAGGACTAGAAATGGCCAATAATCATATGAGTTATAGCTCATGAAATCAAGAATTTTGACTACCACAAAATTATTTGCCAATGGGTCGAAACGACTAAAAATGATAAAAAATCATGGGTGCTCACAAAGTCGAGAATTTTAGCCACCGCAAAATTATTTGATAAGAAGTTGAAATGTGACTAAAAATGGCTAAAAATTGTGTGTTATAGCTCACGAAATCTTTAATTTTGGCCACTGCGAAATTATTTGACAACGGGTCAAAACAATTAAAAATGGCCAAACACCATGGGTAACACATCATGAAATCAATAACCCTCCACCAAATTATTTGCCAACAGGTTGAAACGACTACAAATGGCCAAAACTTGCAGGTTATAGCTCGTCAAGTCATGGTTTTTAGCCTTCGCGAAATTATTTGCCAACATGTGAAAATGATTAAACATGGGCAAAAATTATGGGTTGTAGCCCACGAAATCGTGAATTTTGACCTCCAAGAAATTATTTATTAGTGAGTTGAAATGAGTAAGAATGGTAAACAATCATAGGTTATAACTCATTAAATTATGAATTTGGGCCTACACAAAATTATTTGCCAATGGATTGAAATTATAAGAAATGACCAAAAATCGTGGATTCTACCTTATAGAATTGTGAATTTCGGCCTCCGTGAAATTATTTTGTAATGGGGTCAAAATGACTAAAATTGGCCAAAACTTACGAGTTGTAGCTCACGAAATAGTAAATTTTGTCCACCATGAAATTATGTGACAAGTGGTCAAAAAGACTAAAAATGGCCAAAAAACATGGGTTAGAGCACAAGAAATTATGAATTTTGGTCACTATGAAATTATTTGACAACGGGTCAAAATGACTAAAAATAGCTAAAAATCATGGGTTCTAACCCACGAAATCATAAATTTTAGCCTCCAAAACTATTTGATAATTGGTCGAAACGACTACAAAATAGTCGTGGGTTATAGCTCATGAAATCATGAATTTTGGCTACCACAAAATTATTTGCTAATGGGTCGAAATGACTAAAAATGATCAAAAATCATGGGTTATCGCTCACAAAGTCGCAAATTTTAGTCACTATAAAATTATTTGACAACAAGTCGAAATGAGTAAAAATAGCCAAAAATTATGTGTTATAGCTCACGAAATCATGAATTTTGGCCACTGCGAAAATATTTGACAACGGGTCAAAACGATTAAAAGTGGCCAAACACCATGGTTAATACCTCATGAAATCTTTAATTTTAGTCTTCACGAAATTATTTGCTAATGGGTTGAAACGACGACAAATGGCCAAAATTTGTGGGTTATACCTCATCAAATCATGATTTTTGGCATTCATGAATTTATTTGCGAACGAGTAGAAATGACTAAAAATGGCCAAACATCGTGGGTTATAGCTCACGAAATCATGAATTTTGGCCTCCATAAAATTATCTACCAATGGTCCAAAATGAGTAAAAATGATAAATAATCATGGGTTATAGCTCATTAAATTATGAATTTAGGCTTGCGCAAAAAATTATTTGCCAATGGGTCGAAAAACCTAAAAATGGCTAAAAATCGTGATTAATAGCTCATGAAATCATAATTTTGGCCTTTGCGAAATTATTTGACAACTGGTCAAAACGATAAAAAAATGGCCCAAATTGTAGGTTATATAGCTCATAAAATCTTAAATTTTGGCCTTCACAAAGTTATTTGCCTATGGGTCTAAATGATTAAAAATAGCCAAAAATCGTGGGTTATATAGTTCATGAAATCATGAATTTTAGCCACTACGAAATTATTTGCCAAGGGGTTAAAATAACTAGAAATGGCCAAAAATCTTGTTTTGTAGCTCAATAAATTATAAGGTTTTGCCCTGCAAAATTATTTGGCAATGGATCGAAATGACTAAAAATGGCCAGAAATCGTGGGGCTTATGAACTCGTGAATTTTGGACTCCACAAAATTATTTACTATTTATTCGAAACAACTAAAAATTGCTAATAATCATGAATTATAGCTCACAAAATTTTAAATTTTAGCCTCTATGAAATTACTTGTCAAATGGTCAAAACAACTAAAAATGGTAAAAAATCGTGGGCTATATCTCGTGAAATCTTTATCTTTGGCCTCCATAAAATAATTTGACAATGGGTTAAAATGGCTAAAAATAGCCAATAATTGCGGCTTATAGCTTATAAAATTATGAATTTTGGCATCCAAAAAATTATTTGCCAAGGGTCGAAATGACTACAAATAGCCAAAAATCATGGGTTATAGCTCACAAAATCATGAATTTTGACCTCCGTGAAATTATTTGCCAATGGGTTGAAGCAACTAAAAATAGCCAAAAATTATGGTTTATAGCTCAAAAAATCATGAATTTTGCCCACCGCGAAATTAATAACCAAAGGGTTGAAGCGATTAAAATGACCGCAAATCATGGATTATATAGCTCATAAAATCATGAATTTTAGACTCCGTGAAATTATTAACCAATAGGTTGAAATGAATTAAAACAACTAAAAATGGGGAAAAAAAATCATAGGTTGTAGCTCATGAAATCGTGAATTTGTACTTTTGTGGAATTATTTTTAACGGGTCAAAATAACTAAAAATAGCAAAAAATTGTGGGTTATAGCTCCTAAAATTATGAATTTTGGCCATCATAAAATTATCTTTTAATAGGTCAGAACCACTAAAAATGGCCAAAAATGATTGGTTATACCTCATGAAATCATCAATTTTGGCATATGTGAAACTATTTACTAAGGGGTCAAAACAACTAAAAATTGTTAAAACCAAGGGTTAGCTCACAAAATCGTGAATTTTGGCCTTCGCGAAATTATTTGCCAATGGGTCAAAACGCTAAAACTAGCAAGTCGAAATGACTAAAATGGAAAAAATCATGGGTAATAGCTGACGAAATAGTGAATTTTCTATACTAAGAAATTATTTACCAATGGGTTGAAATGACTAGAAATAGCCAAAAATCATTGGTTACATCTCATGAAATCATGAACTTTGGACTTTGTAAAATTATTTACTAATGAATCAAAATGCCTAAAATTGGCCAATAACCGTGGGTTCTGGCTCATTAAATCGTGAATTTTGGGTCCGTAAATTATTGGCCTATGGGTCGAAATAATTAAAAATGATAAAAAATTATGGGTTATAGCTCACGAGATCGTGAATTTTGACCACCGCGAAATTATTTATGTATGGGTAGAAATGACCAAAAATGTCCAATAATTATTGGTTATAACTTATAAAATCGTGAATTTTGCCCTCCGTGAAATTATTTGCCAATGGGTCGAAATGAATAAAACTAGCCAAAATTATGGGTTATAGCTCACGAGATCGTGAATTTTGGCCTCCACAAAATTATTTGCCAATGGTCAAAATGACTAAACATGACCAAAAATCATGGGTTCTAGCCCACAAAATCATGAATTTTGGCCTTGCCAATGGTCAAAATGACTAAAAATGCCAACAAACTTGGGTTATAACTCATGAAATCATGAATCTTAGCTACCACAAAATTATCCCAATGGTCAAAATGACTAAAAATGGCCAATAATAGTGGGCTATAGCTGAGGAAATCATGATTTTTGGCCACCATAAAATTATTTGCCAAGGGGTCAGAATAACCAAAATTGGTCTAAAATTATAGGTAACACCTCACAAAATCATGAATTTTGGCCTCCACAAAATTATTTGCTAAGGATTCTAAATGACTAAAAACAGCCAAAATTTGTGAGTAATAGCTCATGAAATCGTGAATTTTAGCGTCCAAGAAATTATTTGCGAGCTAGTGGAAATGACTAAAAATGGCAAAAAAATCATAGATTATAGCTCATGAAATCGTGAATTTTGGCCTCCACAAAATTATTTACCAATGGGTCGAAATGAATAAAACTAGCCAAAAATTATGGGTTTATAGCTTATGATATCTTAAATTATGGCCTCCGCAAAATTTTTTGTTAAGAAGTCAAAATGCCTAAAGATGACCAAAAACCGTGGGTTCTATCCCACGAAATCATAAATTTTGGCCTCTGCATAATTATTTGTCAATGGTTTGAAATGAATAAAAATGACCAAAAGTTGTTGGTTTTAGCTCATGAAATCGTGAATTTTGAACTCTAAAAAATTATTTGCTAACGGGTTGAAACAAATCAAAATGGCCAAAAGTCATTGGTTCTAGCCCACGTAATCATGAATTTTGCCTCTCCATAATGATTTGCCAATTGGTCAAAATGACTAAAAATACCAACAAACTTGAGTTATAACTCATGAAATCATGAATCTTAGCTACCACAAAATTATCCCAATGGTCAAAATGACTAAAATGGCCAATAATAGTGGGCTATAGCTAAGAAATCATGATTTTGGCCACCATAAAATTATTTGCCAAGGGTCGAAATGACTAAAATTGGTCAAAAACTATGGGTTATATAGCTCATAAAATCATGAATTTTGCCTCCACAAAATTATTTGCTAAGGATTCTAAATGACTAAAACAGCCAAAATTTGTGAGTAATAGCTCATGAAATCATGAATTTTAGCGTCCAAGAAATTATTTGCGAGCTAGTGGAAATGACTAAAATGGCAAAAAATCATAGATTATAGCTCATGAAATCGAATTTTGGCCTCCACAAAATTATTTACCAATGGGTGAAATGAATAAAACTAGCCAAAAATTATGGGTTTATAGCTTATGATATCTTAAATTATGGCCTCCGCAAAATTTTTTGTTAAGAAGTCAAAACGCCTAAAGATGACCAAAAACCGTGGGTTCTATCCCACGAAATCATAAATTTTGGCCTCTGCATAATTATTTATCAATGGTTTGAAATGAATAAAAATGGCCAAAATTTGTTGGTTTTAGCTCATGAAATTATGAATTTTGAACTCTAAAAAATTATTTGCTAACGGGTTGAAACAAATCAAAATGGCCAAAAGTCATTGGTTCTAGCCCACGTAATCATGAAATTTTGCCTCTCCATAATGATTTGCCAATTGGTCAAAATGACTAAAATTGGTCAAAAACTATGGGTTATATAGCTCATAACTTTTGGTCTTAACAAAATTATGTGTCAATTGGTCGAACTGAATAAAAATGGCCAAACATCGTCGGTAATAGTTCACAAAATTGTGAATTTTGGTAACCACCAAATTATTTACTAATGGGTCAAAATGGCTAAAAATCATAAAAAATTATCAGTTATAGCTCAGGAAATCGTGAATTTTAGCCTCTGCGAGATTATTTGGCAATGGTCAAAATAACTAAAAATAGCCAAAAATCATGTGTAATACCTCAAGAAATCCTGAATTTTGGCCATCGTGAAATTATTTGCCAGAGAATCAATACCACGAAAAATAGCCAAAAATTATTTGTTATAGCTCATGAAATCATTAGTTTTCACATCCAAAAACTTATTTGCCAATGGGTCAAAATGACTAAAAATAGCTAAAATTCTTGGGTTATATAGCTAGCGAAATCGTGAATTTTGTACACCAGGAAATTATTTTCCAATGGGTCGAAATGATTGGAAATGACCAAAAATCATTGGTTATATCTAATGAAATTATGAAGTTTGGACTCCACAAAATTATTTACCTACTGATCAAACCGCCTAAAAACCGTGAAATTATTTGCCTATGGGTCCAAACGACTAAAAATGGTGAAATTTTGTGGGTAATCATTCATGAAATCGTGACTTTTGGCCACCATAAAAATATTTGCAAAGGGGTGAAAATGACTAAAAATGTCAAAATAATTATGGGTTATAGCTAATGAAATTGTGAATTTTGGCTTCCATGAAATTACTCGCTAACGGGTCAATATGAAGAAAAATAGCTAAAAACTCGTAGGTACCCACGAAATCGTGAATTTTTTCCACTGTAAAATTATTTGACAATGGGTCAAAATGACAAAGATGGCCAAAATCATGGGTTCTAGCCCAAGAAATCATGAATTTTGCCTCCTCAAAATTATTGGTAATATAGCTCATGAAATCGTCAATTTTGACCTCCATCAAATTATTTGACAACAGATCAAAATGTCTAAAAATACGTAAAACCTGTGGGTTATAGCTCACGTAGTCATGAATTTTTGTCTTTACAAAATTATTTACCATTGGGTGGAAATGCTAAAAATGGAGCATCGAAATGGTTAATAATAGCAAAAAATTGTAGGTCATAGCTGACAAAATCATGAATATTGGCTACCACGAAATTATTTACCAAGGAGTCAAAATGACTAGAAATGCCCAAAATTAAGGGTATCTCATGAAATCATGAAATTTGGACTCGCAAAATTATTTATCAATGGGTTGTAACACCTAAAAATGGCCAAAAATCGGGGGTTATAGCTTATGAAATTGTGAACTTTGGTCTCCATGAAATTATCTGTTATTGGGTCAAAACAACTGAAAATGCTAAAACATTATGGGTTATAGCGCATGAAATTGTGAAATTCAGCCACCACGAAGTAATTTTCAGAGGGGTTCAAATGACTAAAAATTTTCAATAATCATGGATATAGCTCATGAAACCATGAATTTTGGTCCATGCAAAATTATTTGCTATTGGGGCCAAAAATCGTAGGTTATAGCTGATAAAATCATGAATTTTATACACCATAAAATTATTTTTCAATGGGTCAAAATGACTAGAAAAGATCAAAAATCATGGGTTATATCTCATGAAATCGTGAACTTTGGACTCTATAAAATTATTTACCAATGCATTGAAATGCCCAAAGATGGCTAATAATCGTGGGTTACGGCTCATTAAATGGTGAATTTTAGCCTCCATGAAATTATTTACGTATGAGTCGAAATGACTGAAAATGGACAAACATTGTGGGTTATTGCTGATATAATCATGAATTTTGGGAACCATGAAATTACTTTCCAATGCGTCAAAATGACTAGAAATGGTCAAAAATCATGGGTTATATCTCATGAAATCGTGAAGTTTGGACTCTGCAAAATTATTTACTAATGAATTGAAACACTTAAAATGGATAATAGCTGTGGATTATAGCTCATTAAATTATGAATTTTAGCATCTATAAAATTATCTGCATATGGGTCGAAACAACTAAAAATGGCCAAAAATTGTGGGTTATTGCTCATGAAATCATGAATTTTGGTCTACACAAGATTATTTGCTAATGGGTTGAAATGACTAAAAATGGCCAAAAATCATGGATCTACTTTTGAAATTGTGAATTTCAGCCTCTGCATAATTATTTGCCAATGGGTCAACATGACTAAAAATGGTCAAAAATGCGTTTATAGCATGAAATCGTAAACTTTTGCCAAGGGTCGAAATAACTAAAAATAACTAAAAATCGTGGGTTATAGCTCATAAAATCATCAATTTAGGCCTCCATAGAACTATTTTCCAACAGGTCAAAATAACTAAAAATAATAAAAAAATCATGGGTCATAGCTTATGAAATTGTGAATATTGGGCTTCATGAAATTAATAACCAACGGGCCAAATTGATTAAAAACAGCCAAAAATCATGGATTATATAGCTCATGAAATTGTGAATTTTGGACTCCACAAATTTATTAGGCACTAGATCGAAATGACTAAAAATGAAAAAAAATCATGGGTTATAGCTCATGAAATCATAAATTTTGACCTCCGCGAAATTATTTTCCAATGGGTCGAAACGACTAAAAATGGTAAGAAATCATGGGTTATAGCTCTTAAAATTTTAAATTTTGGCCACCATGAAATTATTTATAAATGGGTTAAAGCCACTAGAAATGGCCAAAAGTCATTGGTTATAGCTTATGAAATCATCAATTTTGACCTCTGTGAAATTATTTGCCAACAGGTCAAAATGACTAAAAATGGCTAAAAACTGTGGGTTATAACTCACGAAATTATGAATTTTGAACTTCACAAAATTAGTTGTCAATCAAAACTCTAAAAATGGCGAATTGCAAAATGACTAAAATGGTCAAAAATTGTCGGTTATAGCTGATGAAATCGTAAATTTTGTACACCATGAAATTATTTTACAATCGGTTTAAATGACTAGAAATAGCCACATTTGTGGTGTATATCTCATGAAATATTAATTTTGTACCCTGTAAAATTATTTACTAATGGATCGAAATGCCTAAAAATGGCCAATAACTATGGGTTATAGCTCATTAAATCGTGAATTTTGGCATCCGTGAAATTATATACCTATAGGTCAAAATAATTGAAAATGGCAAGAAATTATGGGTTATAGCTCATAAAATTATGAATTTTGGCCATAGCAAAGTAATTTGTGAAGGGGCCAAAACGACTAAAATATTCGATAATCAGGGTTATAGCTCATGAAATCATGAATTTTAACCTATACAATTATTTGATAACCGGTCAAAATGACTAAAAATAGCAAACAATCATGGGTTATAGCTCAAGAAATTGAGAATATTGTCCACTACAAAATTATTTGACAAGGACTCAAAATTATTAAAAATGGCTAAAAATCATGGGCTCAAGAAATCTATAATTTTGACTACAATGAAATAATTTGGCAACGGGTCGAAATGATTAAAAATGGCCAAAAATTATAGGTTTTAGCCCAAGAAATCATAAATTTTGCCCTCCATGAAATTATTTGCTAATGGGTCAAAAAGTCTAAAAATGGCCAACAATCGGTTGTTATAATGCATGAAATCATGCATTTTTCCACGACAAAATCATTTTCCAATGGGTCAAAATGACTATACATGACAAAAAATCATAGATTATTGCTCACAAAGTTGTGAATTTTAGCCACCGTGAAATTGACAATGGGTCGAAAGGGCTAAAAATAGCTAAAAATCATGGGTTTAGCTCAAGTTATTGTGAATTTTGGCTATTGCAAAAATATTTGATAATAGGTCAAAATGACTAAAAATGACCAAAAATCATGGATAATAGCTCATGAAGTCTCTAATTTTAGCCACCACGATATTATTTGCCGACGGGTCTAAATGACTACAAATGACTAAATATTTTGGCCACCACAAAATTATTTTCCAAAGGGTTGAAATGGCCAAAAATCATTGGTTGTAGCCCATGAAATTATAAATTTTGGTCTCCGCAAAATTATTTGACAATGGATTGAAAAATGACTAAATATGGCCAGAAATCTTGGGTAATAGCCCATAAAATCATGAATTTTGGACTCCATAAAATTACTTACCATTAGTTTCAAATGACTAAAAATTATCAATAATTATGGGTTATGGCTCATGAAATCTGAAAATTTAGCCACCGTAAAATTACTTGTCTACTGGTTGAAATGACTAAAAATGGTAAAAAAATCATGGGTTATAGCTCATAAAATCATTAACTTTAGCCCCCGCGAAATTATTTGATAACAAGTCGAAATGACTAAAAATAATTGATAATCATGGGTAATTGCTCATGAAATCATGAATTTTTGACTCCACGAAATTATTTGCCAAGGGTCAGAATGACTAAAAATTACAAAAAACTATCGATTATAGCTCACGAAATCGTGAATTTTGACCTCAACGGAATTATTTGCCAACGGGTCGAAACAACTAAAAATAGCCAAAAATCATGGGTTATAGCTCTTAAAATTGTGAATTTTAGTCTCCGCGAAATCATTAACCAATGGGTCGAAATGACTAAAAATGGCCAAAAACTATGAATTATAGCTAATGAAATCATGAATTTTAAACTCTGTGAATTTATTAGTGAATGGGTGGAAATGACTAAAAATGATTAAAAGTGGAAAAAATCATGACTTATAACTCATGAAATTGTGAATTTTGACCTCCGTAAAATTATTTTACAATGAGCCATAACAAATAAAAATGGCAAAAAATTATGGGTTGTAGTTCACGAAATCGTGAATTTTTACCTTCGCAGAATTATTTACTTGTAGGTCGAAACGTGTGAGCTGAATGACTAAAATTGCCAAAGTTCATAGTTTATAGCTGACAAAATCATGAACTTTCTACACCACAGAATTATTTGCCAATCGGTTGAAATGACTAGAAATGGCCAAAAATCATGGGATATTATCTCATGGAATTGTGAAGGCTGTCCTGTGCAAAATTATTTTCCAATGGATCAAAATGCCCAAATATGGCCAATAATCGTGGGTTATAGCTCATTAAATTGTGAATCTTGGCCTTCATGAAATTATTTTCCTAAGGGTTGAAATGACTTAAAATGGCAAAAAATTATGGGTTATAGCTCATCAAATTGTGAACTTTGGCGATTGCAAAATTATTTGTAATGAGGTCTAAACGACTAAAAATGTCCGATAATCATGGGTTATAGTGTATGAAATTATGTCCATTACAAAATTATCTGACAAGGGGTCAAAATGACTAAAAATGCCAAATAGCGTGGGTTATAGCTCAATAAATAGTGAATTTTTATCACCGCGAAATTATTTGACAACGGGTTGAAACGACTAAATATGGCCAAAAATCAAAGGTTTTAGCCCATGAAATCATGAATTTTAGACTCTATAAAATTATTTACCATTGGATCAAAATGACTAAAAATAGCTAATTACTGTGGGTTATAGTTCATGAAACCATGAATTTTGACTAATGTAAAATTATTTGCCAGTGGGTCGAAAGGTCTGAAAATGGCCAAATATCGTGGGTTATAGCTCACGAAGTCGTGAAGTTTTGCCAATGGGAAATTATTTGGTAATTGATCAAAATGAGTAAAAATGGTAAAAAAATGGTGGGTTATAGATCATAAAATCGTGACTTTTGGCCATTGCAAAAATATTTGACAACGGGTCGAAACAATGAAAAATGGCCAATAATCGTGGGTTATAGCTCACAAGATCATTAATTTTGTCCTATATAGAATTATCTGCCAACGGTCAGAATGACTAAAAATAGCCAAAAGTCATGTGTTATAGCTCATAAAATGTTGGCCTCTAATGAATTATTCGTCAATGGGTCGATACGACTAAAAATGGCCAAAAATCATGGGTTATAATTATTCAATTATGAATTTTGACATGTGCAAAATTGTTTTCTAGCGTGTTGAAATAATAAAAATGGCTAAAAATTGTCAAAAAACGTAGGTTATGGGCCATGAACTTGTGGATTTTAGCTTCCACAAAAGTATTTGCCTACAGGTTGAAACAATTAAAAATGGCCAAAAATCGTGGATTATGGCTCAATAAATGGTGAAGTTTTGGCTCTGCAAAATTATTTGCTAATGGGTTGAAATGACTAAAAATGATAAAAATCATGGGTTATATAGCTCATAAAATTATGAATTTTGGCAACCACAAAATTAGTTGTCAATGAGTCGAAATGACTAAAAATAGCTAATAATCATTGGTTATAGTTTATGAAATTCTGAATTTTGGCTAACTTGAAACCAATGGGTCGAAACGACTAAAAATGCCATAAAATCATGGGTTATAACACAAGAAATCATAAATTTTGGCCTTCATGAAATTATTTGTTAACCGGTCAAAAGGACTAAAAATGTCCAATAATTGTGAATTTTAGGTCCTGAAATCATGAATTTTTGAGTCGAGAAAATTACTTAGCAATGGGTCGAAATGACTAAAAAGGCCAAAATAGTGGGCTACAGCTCATGAAATCTGAATTTTGGCCACCATGAATCGAAATGACTAAAAATCCTAGGTTATAGCTCACAAAATCGTAAATTTTGGCCATCGCGAAATTACTTGACAACGGGTCGAAATAACTAAAATAGCCAAAAATCATAAGTTATAGCTCATGAAATCATGAATTTTGGACACGTGAAATTATTTACCAACAAGTCAAAATGACTAAAAATAGTGGGTTATAGCTCATGAAAACGTGAATTTTGGTCACCACGAAATTATTTCATAACGGGTCAAAATAACTAAAATGGCCAAAAATATTGGTTCTAGCCCACGAAATCGTGAATTTTGGCCTTTGCTAAATTATTTCTCAATTGATTGAAATAACTAAAAATTACCATTAATCGTTGGTTATAGCTCATAAAATTGTGAATTTTAGCTACCGCAAAATTATTTGGCAATGGGTAGAAACAATTGAAAATGATCAAAAATTATGGGTTACAGCTCACAAAATCGTGAATTTTAGTCTTCATGAAAGTATTTGCCAATGTGTTGAAACGCTACAATCGGCAAGTCAAAATTAATAAAAATGGCCAAAAATCATGGGTTATAGCCAACAAAATTAGGAATTTCAACTATCAAGAAATTATTTCCCAACAGGTCGAAATGACAAGAAATGGCCAAAAATTGTAGGTTACATCTCATAAAATCGTGAATTTAACACCTAAAAATGATCAATAATCATGGACTATAGCTCATTAACTCATGAATTTTGGCATTCGTGAAATTATTTGCATATTGGTCAAAATGACTAAAAATGGCCAAAAATTAAGGGTTATAGCTCATGAAATCGTTAATTTTAACCATAGCGAAATTATTTGCAATGGGGTCAAAACAACCAAAAATACCCAATAATCATGGGTTATAGCGTATAAAATCATGAATTTTGGACTCCTTGAAATTATTTGCCAATAGGTAAAAATGAAAAAAATAACAAAAAATCATGGGTTGTTAGCCCATGAAATCATGAATTTTGGCCATCTTGAAATTATTTGACAAAATATCAGAATGACTAAAAATAGCCAATAATCATGGGATATAGCTCATGAAATTATAAAATTGTCTCCACGGAATTATTTGCCAATCGGTCGATATAAGACTAAAAAGGCTAAAAATCGTAGGTTATAGCTTATGAAATCCAGAATTTTGGCCTGCACAAAATTATTTTTCAATGGGTCCAAATGACTTAAAATGTCCAAAAATTAAGGAATATAGCTCACAAAATCATGAATTTTGGCCACTACAAAAATATTTGACAATGGTTCGAAATGATAAAAATTGGCCAAAAATTATTGGTAATAGCTCATGAAATATTTAATTTTAGCCTCACCAAAATTATTTGCCAACAGGTTGAAATGACTACAAATGCCAAATATTATGGGTTATAGCTCATAAAATTATGATTTTTGGCCTTATGGAAATTATTTGGCGACCGGGTCGAAATAACTAAAAATAGCAAAAATTCCTGGGTTGTAGCTCACAAACTCTTGAATTTGGCGTCCACGAATTTATTTATTAATGGGTCAAAACACGTAAAAATGGTCAATAATCATCTGTTATAGCTCATTTAAATTATGAATTTTGGTGTGCGCAAAATTATATGCTAACGTGTCGAAACAACTAAAAATAGCTAGTAATCTTGGTTAATAGCTCATAAAATCTTAAAATTTAGCCTCGCAAGTTATTTGGCAATGGGTTGAAATGACTAAATATGGCTAAAAATCATGGGTTATAGCTCATAAAATTATGGATTTTAGCTATTACAAAATTATTTGCTGAGGGGTCAAAATGACTAGAAATGGCCAAAAATCTTCTTTGTAGCCCATGAAATTGTAAATTTTGGCCTCCGCAAAATTAATTAATAACGGGTCAAAATAACTAAAAATGGCCAAAACTTGTAGGTAATAGCTCAAGAAATCGTGAATTTTAGACTAGGCAAAATTATTTACCGTTGGTTCAAAATGACTAAAAATTACTAATAATCATGGATTATAGCTCATAAAATGTTAAATTTTGGCCTTCGTGAAATTACTTGTTAGAGGGTCAAAGTCCTAAAAGTGGCAAAAATTTATGGGTTTTAGCTCATAAAATCTTTAACATTGGCGTCCATGAAATAAGTTGACAATATGTCAAAATGACTATGGCCAATAATCATAGGTCTCATGAAATCGTGAATTTTGTCCTTTACGAAATTATTTGTCAAGGGTTGAAATGGCTAAAAATAGCTAAAAATTATGGGTTATAGCTCACTAAATCATGAGTTTAGGCATCTCACAGAATTATTTACAACAACTAAAACTAGCAAAACAGTAGCTCATGAAATCACAAATTTTGGCCTCCAAAAAATTATTTTCCAATTTGTGAAACAACTAGATATGGCCAAAAAGTATGGGTTATAGCTCTGGAAATCATGAAATTTGGCCACCACGAAATTTTTTGCCAATGGTTTGACCACTAAAAATGACCATTAATCATTGGTTATAGCTCAAGATATCTTTAATTTTTACCCCCATGAAATTATTCGTCAATAGGTCAAAATGACTAAACATTGCCAAACATCGTTGGCTATAGCTCAAAAATCATGAATTTTGTCTTTCATAGAATTATTTGCTAATGGGTCGAAATGCTAGAAATAGTGAGTCGAAATGATTAAATATTGCAGGAAATTATGGGTTATAGCTAATGAAATCATGAATTTTGGCTACCATGAAATTATCTATCAATGAGCTGAAATGACTAAAAATGGCCAAAAATGATGGGTTATATCTTATGAAATCGTGAATTTTGACTCCGCAAATTATTTACCAATAGGTCAAAAAGCCCAAAAATGGCCAACAATCATGGGTGATAGGTCATTAAATCATAATTTTAGCCTCCGTAAAATTATTTGCCTAAGGGTCAAAATGACTAAAATGGCCAAAAATTATGGGTTATAGCACATGAAATTGTGAAGTTTGGCCACCATAAAGTTATTTGCAAATGGGTCAAAATGACCAATAATGTCCAATAAATAATAATCATATATTATAGCTCATGAAATCGTGAATTTGACCTCCATTAAATTATTTGGCAACGAGTCAAAGCGACTAACAATAATAAAAATCACGGGATATAGTTCACAAAATTATTAATTTTGTCTACATAAAATTATTTGAAAAGAGCTCAAAATGATTAAAATGGCCAAAATCATGGATTATAACTCAAGAAATTGTGAATATTGGCCACCGCAAAATTATTTGACAAGCTGGTAAATGACTAAAAATGCCAAAATTTGGGGTTCTAGCCCACAAAATTGTGAATTTTGACCTCGATGAAATTATTTGCTAATAGCTCAAAATGACTAAAATGACCAATAATTATGGGTTATAGCTCATGAAATCGTGAATTTTGACTCCATAAAATTATTTACCAATAGGTCAAAATGACTAAAATGGCCAACAATCATGGGTGATAGGTCATTAAATCATAATTTTAGCCTCCATAAAATTATTTGCCTAAGGGTCAAAATGACTAAAAATGGCCAAAAAGTATGGGTTATAGCACATGAAATTGTGAAGTTTGGCCACCATAAAGTTATTTGCAAATGGGTCAAAATGACCAATAATGTCCAATAAATAATAATCATATATTATAGCTCATGAAATCATGAATTTGACCTCCATTAAATTATTTGGCAACGAGTCAAAACGACTAACAATAATAAAAAATCACGGGATATAGTTCACAAAATTATTAATTTTGTCTACCGCAAAATTATTTGAAAAGAGCTCAAAATGATTAAAAATGGCCAAAATCATGGATTATAACTCAAGAAATTGTGAATATTGGCCACCGCAAAATTATTTGACAACTGGGCGAAATGACTAAAAAATGCCAAAATTTGGGGGTTCTAGCCCACAAAATTGTGAATTTTGACCTCGATGAAATTATTTGCTAATAGCTCAAAATGACTAAAAATGACCAATAATTATGGGTTATAGCTCATGAAATCGTAAATTTTGGCTACCACAAAATTATTTGCCAACGGGTTGAAATGACTAAATATGGCAAAAAATTATAGATTATAGCTCAATTATAGGTTATAGCTCAGAAGTCGCCAATTTTAGCCATCATAAAATTATTTGACAATGAGTCAAAATGACTAAAAATAGCAAAAATCATGGGTTATAGCTCATGAAATCATAAATTTTGGCTACATAAAATTATTTGAAAAGAGCTCAAAATGATTAAAATGGCCAAAATCATGGATTATAACTCAAGAAATTGTGAATATTGGCCACCGCAAAATTATTTGACAAGCTGGTAAATGACTAAAAATGCCAAAATTTGGGGTTCTAGCCCACAAAATTGTGAATTTTGACCTCGATGAAATTATTTGCTAATAGCTCAAAATGACTAAAAATGACCAATAATTATGGGTTATAGCTCATGAAATCATAAATTTTGGCTACCACAAAATTATTTGCCAACGGGTTGAAATGACTAAATATGGCAAAAAATTATAGATTATAGCTCAATTATAGGTTATAGCTCAGGAAGTCGCCAATTTTAGCCATCATAAAATTATTTGACAATGAGTCAAAATGACTAAAAATAGCAAAAATCATGGGTTATAGCTCATGAAATAATGAAATTTTGCCACTGCGAAAATATTTGACAATGGGTTGAAATGACTAAAAATAGCAAAAAATCGTGGGTAATTGCTCATGAAATCTTTAATTTTAATCTCCATGAAATAATTTACCAACAAGTCAAAATGACTACAAATGGCTAAAATTTATGAGTTATAGCTCATGAAATCATGAATTTTGACCTTCACAAAATTATTTGCTAAAGGGACGAAACAACTAAAAATGGCAAAAAATCATGGGTTATAGCTCACAAAATCGTGAATTATGGTCACCACAAAATTATTTACCAATTGGTTTTAATAATGAAGGATAGCCAAAAATCAAGGGTTGTAGCTCATGAAATTATTGATATTGTACACATTGAAATTATTTGCCAATGAGTCAAAATGACTAAAAATGAGCAAAAATTATGGGTTATAGCTCATGAATTAGTAAATATTGGCCTCCGTGTAATTCTTTGCCATCGGGTCGAAATGACTAAATAACCAAAAATTGTCGATTGTGGCTCACAAAATAAAAGATAATGTCCACCGTGAAATTATTTGATAAGGGTTAAAGCGACTAAAATGGCCAAACATTTAATAATGGGTGAAAAGACTAAAAATGATAAAAATCGTGGGCTTTTAGCCCATGAAATCATAAATTTTGGTCTCCATGAAATTATTTGTTTGTGGATCAAAATGACTAAAAATAGCTAATAATCAAGGATTATAGCGCATTAAATTGAGAATTTAGATTGCCGCAAAGTTATTTGCCAACAGGTCGAGATGACTAAAATGTCCAAAAATCATGGGTTATAGCTAACGAAGTCCTAAATTTTAGCCACCGTGAAATTATTTGACATTGGGTCGAAATGACTAAAAATAGCAAAAATCGTGGGTTATAGCTCACCAAATTGTGAATTTTGGCCACTTCAAAATATTTGACAATGGGTCAAAAGCGGTTAAACATGGCCAAAATCATGGATAATAGCTCATGAAATTGAGATTTTTGGCTTTTGTGAAGTAATTTGCCAACCGGTCAAACAAACTAAAAATGGTGAAAAATCAAAGTTTATAGATTACAAAATCATGAATTTTGTCCTCCAAGAAATTATTTAAATGACTAAAATAGTAAAAAATCGTGGGTTATAGCTTATAAAATAATGAATTTTAGCATGCATAAAATTATTTTCCAACAGGTCAAAATGACTAAAAATGGCCAAATCATTGGTTATAGCTCACCAAATTGTGCAACTTGGTCCTGAGCGAAACTATTTGTCAATGGGTGAAATGACTAAAATGGCCAAAAATCGTGGGTTATAGGTCATGAATTTGTGAATTTTAGCCTCCACGAAATTATTTACCAATGGGTCAAAACAACTAAAAATGGCAAAAATCATGGGTTATAGCTCACAAAATCGTGAATTATGGTCACCACAAAATTATTTACCAATTGGTTTTAACAATGAAGGATAGCCAAAAATCAAGGGTTGTAGCTCATGAAATTATTGATATTGTACACATTGAAATTATTTGCCAGCAGGTTAATATGATTAAAAATGAACAAAAATTGTGGGTTATAGATCATGAATTAGTAAATATTGGCCTCCGTGTAATTCATTGCCATCGGGTCGAAATGACTAAATAACCAAAAATTGTCGATTGTGGCTCACAAAATAAAAAATAATGTCCACCGTGAAATTATTTGATAAGGGGTTAAAGCGACTAAAAATGGCCAAACATTTAATAATGGGTCGAAAAGACTAAAAATGATAAAAAATCGTGGGCTTTTAGCCCATGAAATCATGAATTTTGGTCTCCATGAAATTATTTGCTTGTGGATCAAAATGACTAAAAATAGCTAATAATCATGGATTATAGCGCATTAAATTGAGAATTTAGATTGCCGCAGTTATTTGCCAACGGTCGAGATGACTAAAATGTCCAAAATCATGGGTTATAGCTAACGAAGTCCTAAATTTTAGCCACCGTGAAATTATTTGACATTGGGTCGAAATGACTAAAAATAGCAAAAATCGTGGGTTATAGCTCACCAAATTGTGAATTTTGGCCACTTCGAAAATATTTGACAATGGGTCAAAACGGTTAAACATGGCCAAAATCATGGATAATAGCTCATGAAATTGAGATTTTTGCCTTTTGTGAAGTAATTTGCCAACCGGTCAAACAAACTAAAAATGGTGAAAAATCAAAGTTTATAGATTACAAAATCATGAATTTTGTCCTCCAAGAATTATTTAAATGACTAAAATAGTAAAAATCGTGGGTTATAGCTTATAAAATAATGAATTTTAGCATGCATAAAAGTATTTTCCAACAGGTCAAAATGACTAAAAATGGCCAAATCATTGGTTATAGCTCACCAAATTGTGCAACTTGGTCCTAAGCGAAACTATTTACCAATGGGTCGAAATGACTAAAAATGGCCAAAAATCGTGGGTTATAGGTCATGAATTTGTGAATTTTAGCCTCCACGAAATTATTTACCAATGGGTCAAAATAACTAAAAATGGCCAAAATCATGGGTTATAGCTTATGAAATCATGAATTTTGGTCACCACAAAATTATTTACCAATTGGTTTTAACAATGAAGGATAGCCAAAAATCAAGGGTTGTAGCTCATGAAATTATTGATCTTGTCCACATTGAAATTATTTGCCAGCAGGTTAATATGACTAAAAATGAACAAAAATTATGGGTTATAGCTCATGAATTAGTAAATATTGGCCTCCGTGTAATTCTTTGCCATCGGGTCGAAATGACTAAATAACCAAAAATTGTCGATTGTGGCTCACAAAATAAAAGATAATGTCCACCGTGAAATTATTTGATAAGGGGTTAAAGCGACTAAAAATGGCCAAACATTTAATAATGGGTCGAAAAGACTAAAAATGATAAAAAATCGTGGGCTTTTAGCCCATGAAATCATAAATTTTGGTCTCTGCGAAATTATTTGTTTGTGGATCGAAATGACTAAAAATAGCTAATAATCAAGGATTATAGCGCGGTAAATTGAGAATTTAGATTGCCGCAAAGTTATTTGCCAACGGGTCGAGATGACTAAAATGTCCAAAAATCATGGGTTATAGCTAACGAAGTCCTAAATTTTAGCCACCGTGAAATTATTTGACATTGGGTCGAAATGACTAAAAACAGTATAAAAATCGTGAGTTATAGCTCACCAAATTGTGAATTTTGGCCACTTCGAAAATATTTGACAATGGGTCAAAACGGTTAAACATGGCCAAAAATCATGGATAATAGCTCATGAAATTGAGATTTTTGGCTTTTGTGAAGTAATTTGCCAACCGGTCAAACAAACTAAAAATGGTGAAAAATCAAAGTTTATAGATTACAAAATCATGAATTTTGTCCTCCAAGAATTATTTAAATGACTAAAATAGTAAAAAATCGTGGGTTATAGCTTATAAAATAATGAATTTTAGCATGCATAAAATTATTTTCCAACAGGTCAAAATGACTAAAAATGGCCAAATCATTGGTTATAGCTCACCAAATTGTGCAACTTGGTCCTGAGCGAAACTATTTGTCAATGGGTCGAAATGACTAAAAATGGCCAAAAATCGTGGGTTATAGGTCATGAATTTGTGAATTTTAGCCTCCACGAAATTATTTACCAATGGGTCAAAACAACTAAAAATGGGCAAAAATCATGGGTTTTGGCTTAAGAAATGGTGAATTTTTGCCTCCGCAAGATTATTTTCGAAAAGGTTGAAACGACTAAAAATGGCCTCAAATCGTGGGTTATAGCTCACGAAATTGTGAATTTTGGCCGCTGCAAAATTATTTGCCAATGAGTCAAAATGTTTAAAAATGGCCAGTAATCATTGGTTATAGCTTATGAAATCATGAACGTTAGCTACCATGAAACTAACGAATCAAAACAACTGCAAATGCCCAAAAATCGTAGGTTATAATTCATAAAATTATGAATTTCGGCCTCCATAAAATTATTTGCCAACGGGTCAATATGACTAAAAATGTCCAATAATCAAGGGTTATAACTCATGAAATCATGAATTTTAGACTCGACAAAATTACTTGGCAATGGGTCAAAATGACTAAAATGGCAAAAATAGATGACTAAAAATGTCCAATAATCATGGGTTATAGCTCATGAAATCATAAAATTTGACCTCCGTGAATTTATTAGCCAATGGGTCAAAATGACTAAAAATGGCAAAAAATCGTGGGTTATATAGCTCACGAAATCGCAAATTTTGGCCATCACATTATTTGACAATGGGTCGAAACAACTAAAAATTACCAAAAATTGTGAGTTTATAACTCATGAAATCATGAATTTTAGACACACGAAATTATTTGCCAATGGATCGAAATGATTAAAAATATCAAAAATCATGGGCTACAGCTCATGAAACCATGAATTTTGGCTACCGCAAAATTATTTGACGACGGGTTGAAATGACTAAAAATAGCCAAAAATCATTGGTTCAAGCCCACGAAATCGTGAATTTTGCCTTTGTGAAATTATTTTGCAATGAGTTGAAATGACTAAAATGGCCAAAAATCGTGGGTTATAGCTCATGAATCGTGAATCCAACCTTTATGGAATTATTTACCAATGGGTGAAATGCCAAACTAGCAAGTTGAAATGATCAAAAAGATTAAAATTGTGGGATATAGGCGATAAAATTATTAATTTTTCCATCATGAAATCAATTGCCAACGGTCAAAATGAATAGAAATGCAAAAATCGTGGGTTCTATCTTATGAAATAGTAAATTTTAGTCTTAATGAAATTATTTTTCAATGGGCCAAAATGATTAAAATAGCCAAAATTATGGGTTGCAGCTCACAAAATAGTGAATTTTGTCCACTACGAAATTATATGACAAGGGGTCGAAACGACTAAAAATGGCAAAAATCATGGGTTATGGCACAAGAAATTGTGAATTTTGCCTTTGTCAAATTATTTGAGAACAAGTCAAAACGATTAAAAATAGCCATAAATTATGGGTTCTAGCACACGAAATTGTGAATTGTAAGCCTCCATGAAATTATTTGATAACGAGTCTAAACGATTAAAAATGGCCAATACTCATGGGTTATAGCTCTTGAAATCATGAATTTTGGTACTGTAAATTTATTTGCCAATGGGTCGAAATGATTAAAAATGGCTAAAAATCATAGGTCATAGCTCATGAAGTCGTGAATTTTAGTCACAACAAAATTATTTAACAACGGGTCGAATGACTAAAAATGACAAAATTATGTGCTATAGCTCACGAAATTGTGAATTTTTGCCACTTCAAAAGTATTTAACAACGGGTAAAAATGATTGAAAATGGCCAAACACCACGGGTAATACCTCATGAAATCTTTAATTTTAGCGTTCGCGAAATTATTTGCCAACTGGTCAAAACGACTACAAATGGCCAAAACCTGTGAGTTATAGCTCATAAAATCATGATTTTTTTGCCTTCATGAAATTATTTGCCAGCAGGTGGATATGACTAAAAATGGTAAAAAATTAAGGGTTGTAGTTCATGAAATCAAGATTTTTGACCTCCATGAAATTTTTTACCGATGGGCTAAAATGAGTAAAAATGGTAAATAATCATAGGTTATAGCTCATTAAATACTGAATTTAGGTTTGAGTAAAATTATTTGCCAATGGGTGGAAACAACTAAAAATGGCCAAAAATCATGAATAGTGGCTCATGAAATTATAATGTTGGCCTTTACGAAATTATTTGCCAACGGGTCAAAATGAATAGAAATCGCCAAAAATCGTGGGTTATAGCTCATGAAATCATGAATTTTGGCTACCGCAAAATTATTTGCCAATGGGTCAAAATGACTAAAAATAGCCACAAATCGTGGGTTATAGCTCATGAAATCGTGAATTTTAGCCTCCACGAAATTATTTGCCAATGGGTCAAAACAACTAAAATGGCCAAAAATCATGGATAATAGCTCATGAAATCGTGAATTTTAGCCTCCACGAAATTATTTACCAATGGGTCGAAATGATTAAAAATGGCTAAAAATCATAGGTCATAGCTCATGAAGTCGTGAATTTTAGTCACAACAAAATTATTTAACAACGGGTCGAATGACTAAAAATGATAAAATTATGTGTTATAGCTCACGAAATTGTGAATTTTGCCACTACAAAAGTATTTAACAACGGTCAAAATGATTGAAAATGGCCAAACACCACGGGTAATACCTCATGAAATCTTTAATTTTAGCGTTAGCGAAATTATTTGCCAACGGGTCAAAATGAATAGAAATCGCCAAAAATCGTGGGTTATATAGCTCACGAAATTGTGAATTTTGGCCATCACATTATTTGACATTGGGTCGAAACAACTAAAAATTACCAAAAATTGTGAGTTTATAACTCATGAAATCATGAATTTTAGACACACGAAATTATTTGCCAATGGATCGAAATGATTAAAAATAGCAAAAAATCATGGGCTACAGCTCATGAAACCATGAATTTTGGCTACCGCAAAATTATTTGACGACGGGTTGAAATGACTAAAAATAGCCAAAAATCATTGGTTCAAGCCCACGAAATCGTGAATTTTTGCCTTTGTGAAATTATTTTGCAATGGGTTGAAATGACTAAAAATAGCCACAAATCGTGGGTTATACCTAACGGAATCGTGAATCCAACCTTTATGGAATTATTTACCAATGGGTCGAAATGCCAAACTAGCAAGTTGAAATGATCAAAAAAGATTAAAATTGTGGGATATAGCTGATAAAATTATTAATTTTTTCCATCATGAAATCAATTGCCAACGGGTCAAAATGAATAGAAATCGCCAAAAATCGTGGGTTCTATCTTATGAAATAGTAAATTTTAGTCTTAATGAAATTATTTTTCAATGGGCCAAAATGATTAAAATAGCCAAAATTATGGGTTGCAGCTCACAAAATAGTGAATTTTGTCCACTACGAAATTATATGACAAGGGGTCGAAACGACTAAAAATGGCAAAAAAATCATGGGTTATGGCACAAGAAATTGTGAATTTCGGTCACTGAAATTATTTGAGAACAAGTCAAAACGATTAAAAATAGCCATAAATTATGGGTTCTAGCACACGAAATTGTGAATTGTAAGCCTCCATGAAATTATTTGATAACGAGTCTAAACGATTAAAAATGGCCAATACTCATGGGTTATAGCTCTTGAAATCATGAATTTTAGACACGAAATTATTTGCCAATGGGTCGAAATGATTAAAAATGGCTAAAAATCATAGGTCATAGCTCATGAAGTCGTGAATTTTAGCCACAACAAAATTATTTAACAACGGGTCGAATGACTAAAAATGATAAAATTATGTGTTATAGCTCACGAAATTGTGAATTTTTGCCACTACAAAAGTATTTAACAACGGGTCAAAATGATTGAAAATGGCCAAACACCACGGGTAATACCTCATGAAATCTTTAATTTTAGCGTTCGCGAAATTATTTGCCAACAGGTCAAAACGACTACAAATGGCCAAAACCTGTGAGTTATAGCTCATAAAATCATGATTTTTTGCCTTCATGAAATTATTTGCCAATGGATCGAAATGATTAAAAATGGCTAAAAATCATGGGTTATAGCTCATAAAATCATGATTTTTGCCTTCATGAAATTATTTGCCAATGGGTCAAAATGACTAAAATGGTAAATAATCATAGGTTATAGCTCATTAAATACTGAATTTAGGTTTGAGTAAAATTATTTGCCAATGGGTCGAAACAACTAAAAATGGCCAAAATCATGAATAGTGGCTCATGAAATTATAATGTTGGCCTTTACGAAATTATTTGCCAACAGCTCAAAATGATAAAAAAAAATGGCCAAAAATCGTGGTTATAGCTCATAAATCTTGAATTTTGGTCTCCCCAAAGTAATTTGGCTATGAGTCTAAAAGACTAAAAATAGCCACAAATTGTGGGTTATAGCTCATGAAATCGTGAATTTTAGCCACCGCGAAATTATATGCCCAAACAACTAGAAATAGCTAAAAATCTTGGATTACAGCTCAAGAAGTTGTTAATTTTTGCCTGCACAAAATTATTTGATAATGGGTCGAAACGACTAAAAATGGCCAAAAAATATAGGTAATAGCTCATGAAATCGTGAATTTTGTACTCCGTAAAATTATTTAATATTAGTTTGAAATGACTAGAAATTGCTAATCATCGTGGATTATCACTCACGAAATCTTTAATCTTAGCCTCCGTGAAATTATTTGTCAAAGGGCCAAAATGAATAAAAATGGCCAAATCATGGGTTATAGCTCGTAAAATCTTTAAGTTTGGCCCCGTGAAATAATTTGACAACGGGTCGAAATGACTAAAAATGGTCAATAATCATGGATTATAGCTCATGAAATCATGAAATTTGGCATTCGCAAAATTATTTGCCAATAGTCAAAATGACTACAAATAGCCAAAAATCATGGGTTATAGCTCACAAAATCATGAATTTTAGACACACGAAATTATTTGCCAATGGGTCAAAACAACTAAAATGGCCAAAATCATGGGTTATAGCTCACGAAATTGTGAATTTTGCCACTACAAAAGTATTTAACAACGGGTCAAAATGACTAAAATGGCCAAAAATATAGGTAATAGCTCATGAAATCGTGAATTTTGTACTCAGTAAAATTATTTAATATTAGTTTGAAATGACTAGAAATTGCTAATCATCGTGGATTATCACTCACGAAATCTTTAATCTTAGCCTCCGTGAAATTATTTGTCAAAGGGCCAAAATGAATAAAAATGGCCAAATCATGGGTTATAGCTCGTAAAATCTTTAAGTTTGGCCCGTGAAATAATTTGACAACGGGTCGAAATGACTAAAAATGGCCAATAATCATGGATTATAGCTCATGAAATCATGAAATTTGGCATTCGCAAAATTATTTGCCAATAGTCAAAATGACTACAAATAGCCAAAAATCATGGGTTATAGCTCACAAAATCATGAATTTTAGCCACCGCGAAATTATATGCCCAAACAACTAGAAATAGCTAAAACTCTTGGGTTGCAGCTCAAGAAATTGTTAATTTTGCTGCGCAAAATTATTTGATAATGGGTCGAAACTACTAAAAATGGCTAAAATTCATGGTTTATAGCTCATGAAATCGTGATTTTGGCCTCCGTAAAGTTATTTGCCAAAGGGTCGAAATGATAAAAAATAATAAAAAATTATGGGTTCTAGCCCACAAAATCATTAATTTTGGGCTCCATGAAATTATTTTACAAGATTAAAAATGTACAATAATTATGGGTATAGGTCTTGAAATTGTGAATTTTGATCTCTATGAAATTATTTGCCAACTAGTCGAAATGACTAAAAATAGCAAAAGATCATGGGTTGTGGCTCATTAAATTTTACATTTTCTCCACTGTGAAATTATTTGACAAGGGGTCAAAATGACTAAAAATAATGGGTTCCACTAGACCAGAAAATTATGAATTTTGGCCTTCGTGCAATGATTTGCAAATAGGTCAAAATGATGAAAAATAGCTTATAATCATGGGTTATAGCTCATGAAATGATGAATTTTGGCCACCGTAAAATTATTTGCCAATGGGTCGAAACGACTAAAAAAGGTTAGTAATTGTGGGTTACATCCAGGAAATTATAAATTTTGGCAACCAAAAAGTATTCATCAAGGGGTTGAAATGATTAAAAATGGTAAAAATGGTGGACAATAGTGCATGAAATCGTGAATTTTGCCTCCACGAAATTATTTGTCAAGGGGTTGAAACGACTAAAATTGCCAAAATTCTTGGGTAATAACTCATGAAATCGTAAATTTTGGCATCTAGTAAATTATTTTCCAGCTAGTGAAAATAAATTCAAATGGAAAAAATAATGGATTATAGCTCATGAAATCGTGCATTTTGGCATCCACAAAATTATTTGCCAAGGGGTTAAAATGAATAAAACTAGCCAAATATTGTGGGTTATAGCTCATGAAATTGTAAATTATGGGCATCACAAAATTATTTGTTAACGGGTTGGAATGATTAAAAATGGTTAAAAATCGTGGGTTCTATCCCACAAAATCGTGAATTTTGACCTTCGTAAAATTATTTGCCAAAGGGTTGACATGACTAAAAATAACAAAAATTATGGGTTATAGCTCATGAAATCGAGAATTTTGGCTTTCGTAAAATTATTTACTAACAGGTTGAAACTATAAAAAATGGCCAAAAATCATAGGTTCTAGCCCACGAAATTGTGAATTTTGACCTCCGTATAATTATTTGCCAATGGGTCGAAATGACTGAAAATGGCCAAAAACGTGGGTCATAACTCTTGAAATTATGAATTTTGGCCTATGCGAAATTATTTGCCAATAGGTCAAATCAAATAAAAATAACCAATAATTATGGGTTATAGCTCACGACATCGTGAATTTTGGCCATGTTGAAATTATTTGCCAACGGGTTTAAATGTTTAAAAACGGCCAAAAATCATCGGTTATAGCTCATGAAGTCGTGAATTTTGGTCTCCATGAAATTATTTGGTAACATATTGAAATGACTGAAAATGGCCAAAATCCATTTGTAATAACTCATGACATCGTGAATTTTGGCCTATGCGAAATTATTTACCAACAAGTCGAAACGACTAAAAACTGAAAAAAAATCATGAATTTTGACCTCAACAAAATTATTTGCCAAAGAGTTGAAAAGTCTAAAATTGGAAAATATTTATGGGTTATATCTCATAAAATCATGAATTTTGACCTCAACAAAATTATTTGCTAAGGGTTAAAATGAATAAAACTAGCCAAATATTGTGGGTTATAGCTCATGAAATCGTAAATTATGGGCATCACAAAATTATTTGTTAACGGGTTGGAATGATTAAAAATGGTTAAAAATCGTGGGTTCTATCCCACAAAATCGTGAATTTTGACCTTCGTAAAATTATTTGCCAAAGGGTTGACATGACTAAAAATGACCAAAATTATGGGTTATAGCTCATGAAATAGTGAATTTTGGCTTTCGTAAAATTATTTCCTAGCAGGTTGAAACTATAAAAAATGGCCAAAAATCATAGGTTCTAGCCCACAAAATTATGAATTTTGACCTTCGTATAATTATTTGCCAATGGGTCGAAATGACTGAAAATGGCCAAAAACTGTGGGTCATAACTCTTGAAATTATGAATTATGGACTTCGCAGAATTATGTGCCAATAGGTCAAATCAAATAAAAATAACCAATAATTATGGGTTATAGCTCACGACATCGTGAATTTTGGCCATGATGAAATTATTTGCCAACGGGTTTAAATGTTTAAAAACGGCCAAAAATCATCGGTTATAGCTCATGAAGTCGTGAATTTTGGTCTCCATGAAATTATTTGGTAACATATTGAAATGACTGAAAATGGCCAAAATCCATTTGTAATAACTCATGACATCGTGAATTTTGGCCTATGCGAAATTATTTACCAACAAGTCGAAACGACTAAAAACTGAAAAAAATCATGAATTTTGACCTCAACAAAATTATTTGCCAAAGAGTTGAAAAGTCTAAAATTGGAAAATATTTATGGGTTATATCTCATAAAATCATGAATCTTGGCTACCGCGAAATTATTTGCCAATTAGTCAAAACAACTAAAAATAGCCAAAAATTAAGGGTTGTAGATTAGGAAATTGTGAATTTTGGTCTTCGTGAAGTTGTTTGCCAATGGGTCGGAACTACTAAAATGGACAAAAACTGTGGGTTATAGCTCATAAAATTTTAAATTTTGGAATCCATGAAATTCTTTGCTAAAGGGCCGAAATGACTAAAAATGGCCAAAAACTATGGGTTCTAGCCCAGGAAATCATTAATTTTGGGCTCCATAAAATTATTTTACAACTGGTCGAAACTACTAAAAACGGCCGAAAATCATGGATTCTAGCCCATGAAATTGTGAATTTTAACCTCTGTATAATTATTTGCCAATGGGTCGAAATGGCTGAAAATGGTCAAAAACTGTGGGTCATAACTCTCGAAATTATGAATTATGGTCTTCGCAAAATTATGTGCAAATGGATCAGATCAAATAAAAATAGCCAATAATCATGGGTTATAGCTCATAAAATTATGGATTTTGGCCACGATGAAATTATTTGCCAATGGGTTGAAATGTGTAAAAACGGCAAAAAATCATTGGTTATAGCTCATGAAGTCGAGAATTTTGGTCTCCATGAGATTATTTGGCATCAGATTGAAATGACTAAAAATGGCCAAAATTCCATTTGTAATAAAAAAATAAAAATGGTGGACAATAGCTCATGAAATCATGAATTTTGGCCTCCACGAAATTATTTGCGGAGGGATCAAAATGAATAATAATTTCAACATTTTGTGGGTAATAGGTCACAAAATCGTGAATTTTGGTCTCTAGAAAATTATTTGCCAATGAGTGGAAATGACTAAAAATAGGAATAAATCGTGGATTATAGCTTATAAAATCATGAATTTTGGTCTCCGCAAATTTTATTGCCAACAAGTCGAAATGAATAAAACTGGCCAAAATTCATGGGTTATAGCTCTGAAATCGTCAATTATGGCCTGAACAAAATTATTTGTTAACGTGTCAAAACATCCAAAAAGGCCAAAAATCGTGGGTTCTAGCCCACAAAATTAAAAGTTTTGACATCCACATAATTATTTGCCAATGGGTTGATATGATTAATAATGGCCAAAATTATGGGTTATAACTCATAAATTCGTGAATTTTGGCTTCCTCAAAATTATTTGCTAACTGGTTGAAATGATAAAAAAAATGGCCAAAAATCTTGGGTTCTAGCCCACGAAAACGTGAATTTTGGCCTCCGCATAAATATTTGCCAATGGATCGAAATGACTAAAAATGGTCCAAAAAATGTGGGTCAAAGCCCACGAAATATTTAATTTTGGTCTTTGTGGAATTATGTGCCAATGGGCCGAATCGGAATAAAAATGGCTAAAAATTATAGGTTATAGCTCACGAAATCTTAATAAATTTTGGTCACCACAAAATTATTTGCCAACGGGTTAAAATGGCCAAAAATCGTCGGTTATAGCTCATGAAGTCATGAATTTTGGTCTCCACGAGTTTTTTTGGCAACGGATCAAAATGACTAAAAATGATCAAAAATCATACGTAATAACTCATAAAATCGTGAAATTTGACCACCGTGAAATTATTTACAATGGGACGAAACGAATAAAAATGGTGAAAATTTGTGAATTTTTGCAAAAGCAAAATTATTTGATAATAGGTCGGAATGACTAAAAATGGTAAAAATCCATTTGTAATATCTCATGAGATCATGAATTTTGGAATATATGAAACTATTTTACCAACGTGTTGAAACGACTACAAATGGACAAAAATCATGAATTTTGGCCTCAATGAAATTATTTGCCAATGACTCAAAACAACAAAAAATAAAAAAAACAATAAGTTACAGCTCATGAAATTGTGAATTTTAGCCTCTGTGAAATTATTTACCAATGGGTCTAAACGACTCAAAATGGCAAAAAGTTGTGGGTTATAGCTCATAAAATCGTGAATTTTGGCTATCGTGAAATTATTTGTCAATGGGTCAAAACAACTAAAATGGCCAAAAACATCGGTTCGCTCGTGAAATCGTGAATTTTGGTCTTCGTGAAGTTGTTTGCCAATGGGTGAACTACTAAAATGGACAAAAATCATGGGTTATAGCTCATGAAATCATGAATTTTGGCCTCCACGAAATTATTTGCCAATGGGTCGAAATGACTAAAATGGCCAAAAATCGTGGGTTCTAGCCCATGAAATTGTGAATTTTGGTCTCCATGAAATTATTTGCCAATGGGTTGAAATGACTAAAAATAGCCAAAAATCATGGGTTCTAGCCCATGAAATTGTGAATTTTAACCTCTGTATAATTATTTGCCAATGGGTCGAAATGGTGAAAATGGTCAAAAGCGTGGGTCATAACTCTCGAAATTATGAATTATGGTCTTAGCAAATTATGTGCAAATGGATCGAGATCAAATAAAATAGCCAATAATCATGGGTTATAGCTCACAAAATTATGGATTTTGTACGATGAAATTATTTGCCAATGGGTTGAAATGTGTAAAATGGCAAAAATCATTGGTTATAGCTCATGAAGTCATGAATTTTGGTCTCCATGAGATTATTTGGCATCGATTGAAATGACTAAAATGGCCAAAATTCCATTTGTAATAAAAAATAAAAATGGTGGACAATAGCTCATGAAATCATGAATTTTGGCCTCCACGAAATTATTTGCCAATGGATCGAAATGACTAAAATGGCCAAAATTATGGGTTATAGCTCACAAAATCGTGAATTTTGGTCTCTAGAAAATTATTTGCCAATGAGTGGAAATGACTAAAAATAGGAATAAATCGTGGATTATAGCTTATAAAATCATGAATTTTGGTCTCCGCAAATTTTATTGCCAACAAGTCGAAATGAATAAAACTGGCCAAAATTCATGGGTTATAGCTCTGAAATCGTCAATTATGGCTGAACAAAATTATTTGTTAACGTGTCAAAACATCCAAAAAGGCCAAAAATCGTGGGTTCTAGCCCACAAAATTAAAAGTTTTGACATCCGCATAATTATTTGCCAATGGGTTGATATGATTAATAATGGCCAAAATTATGGGTTATAACTCATAAATTCGTGAATTTTGGCTTCCTCAAAATTATTTGCTAACTGGTTGAAATGATAAAAAAAATGGCCAAAAATCTTGGGTTCTAGCCCACGAAAACGTGAATTTTGGCCTCCGCATAAATATTTGCCAATGGATCGAAATGACTAAAAATGGTCCAAAAAATGTGGGTCAAAGCCCACGAAATATTTAATTTTGGTCTTTGTGGAATTATATGCCAATGGGCCGAATCGGAATAAAAATGGCTAAAAATTGTAGGTTATAGCTCACGAAATCTTAATAAATTTTGGTCACCACAAAATTATTTGCCAACGGGTTAAAATGGCCAAAAATCGTCGGTTATAGCTCATGAAGTCATGAATTTTGGTCTCCACGAGTTTTGGCAGCGGATCAAAATGACTAAAATGATCAAAAATCATCGTAATAACTCATAAAATCGTGAAATTTGACCACCGTGAAATTATTTATCAATGGGTCTAAACGACTCAAAATGGCAAAAATCATTGGTTATAGCTCATGAAATTGTGAATTTTTGCAAAAGCAAAATTATTTGATAATAGGTCGAATGACTAAAATGGTAAAATCCATATGTAATATCTCATGAGATCATGAATTTTGGAATATATGAAACTATTTTACCAACGTGTTGAAACGACTACAAATGGAAAAAAATCATGAATTTTGGCCTCAATGAAATTATTTGCCAATGACTCAAAACAACAAAAAATAAAAAAAACAATAAGTTACAGCTCATGAAATTGTGAATTTTAGCCTCTGTGAAATTATTTATCAATGGGTCTAAACGACTCAAAATGGCAAAAAGTTGTGGGTTATAGCTCATAAAATCGTGAATTTTGGCTATCGTGAAATTATTTGTCAATGGGTCAAAATAACTAAAAATGGCCAAAAAAAACATCGGTTCTGGCTCGTGAAATCGTGAATTTTGGTTTTGAATTTTTTGCTAATGGGTCGAAACCACAAAAAATGGCAAAACATCATGAGTTATGGCTCATGAAATCATGAATTTTCTCCTCCGCGAACTTATATGCCAATGGGTCGAAATGACTAAAAATGGCTAAAACGTGGGTTCTAGCCCACGAAATCATTAATTTTGGGCTCCATAAAATTATTTTACAACGGGTTGGAATGACTAAAAATAGCCAAAAATCATGGGTTCTAGCCCATGAAATCATGACTTTTGGCCTCCGTATAGCTATTTGCCAATGAGTCGAAATGACTAAAAATAATGAAAAACTGTGGGTTAATCGTGAAATTTAGCATTCATGAAATTATTTGCCAATAGGTAAAAATAATTAGAAATAGCCAAAAATCATAGGTTGTAGCTCATAAAATTGTGAATTTTATTTCCCACAAAATAACTTGACAAGGCGTCAAAAAACCTAAAAATGGCCAAAAATCATGAGTTATAGCTCAATAAATTGTCAATTTTAGCCATCGCAAAATTATTTGACAACCGGTCAAAATGCTAAAAATGGCCAAAATTCTTGGGTTCTAGCCCACGAAATCAAGAATTTTTGCCTAGAATTTATTTGACAACGGGTTGAACTGACTAAAAATGGCCAATAATCGTGGGTTATAGCTCATGAAAATGTGAATTTTGGCAACCGCAAAATTATTTATCAATGGGACAGAACAACTAAAAAAGGTCAAAAATTGTAGGTAATAGATCATGAAATCATGAATTTTGGTCATTGCAAAAATAGACAACGGGTCCAAACAACGAAATGACCAAAAATCATGGGTTGTAGCTCATGAAATCTTTAATTTTAGCCTCTACAAAATTATTTGCCAACAAATCGAAATGACTATAAATAGTTGAAAATTGTGGTTTATAGCTCATGAAATCGTGAGTTTTGACTTATGCGGAATTATTCGCCAACAGGTCGAAATAACGAAAAATGACCAAAAATCGTGGGTTGTAGCTCATGAATCGTGAATATTGCCTCCATGAAATTATTTACCAATGGGTCAAAACAAGTAAACATGGTCAATAATCGAGAGTTATAGCTCATTAAATTATGAATTTCGCCCTACGTTAAATTATTTCCCAACAAGTCGAAACAACTAAACACAACAAAAAATCATGGTTAATAGCTTATGAAATCGTGATTCTTAGCATCTGTGAAATTATTTACTAATAGATCGAAACAACTAAAAATGTCCAAAAATGATGTGTATTATAGCTCATGAAATCTTAAAATTTGGCCTATGTGAAGTTATTTGCCATTGGATCGAAACGACTAAAATGGCCAAAAATCATGGGTTATAGCTCACGAAATCTTAATAAATTTTGGTCACCGTGAAATTATTTTACAATGGGACCAAACGAATAAAAATGGTGAAAATTTGTGAATTTTTGCAAAACAAAATTATTTGATAATAGGTCGAATGACTAAAATGGTAAAATCCATTTGTAATATCTCATGAGATCATGAATTTTGGAATATATGAAACTATTTTACCAACGTGTTGAAGCGACTACAAATGGACAAAAATCATGAATTTTGGCCTCAATGAAATTATTTGCCAATGACTCAAAACAACAAAAATAAAAAAAACAATAAGTTCTGACTCATGAAATTGTGAATTTTAGCCTCGTGAAATTATTTACCAATGGGTCTAAACGACTCAAAATGGCAAAAGTTGTGGGTTATAGCTCATAAAATCGTGAATTTTGGCTATCGTGAAATTATTTGTCAATGTCAAAACAACTAAAATGGCCAAAAACATCGGTTCGCTCGTGAAATCGTGAATTTTGGTTTTGAATTTTTTGCTAATGGGTGAAACCACAAAAATGGCAAAACATCATGAGTTATGGCCCATGAAATCATGAATTTTCTCCTCCATGAACTTATATGCCAATGGGTGAAATGACTAAAATGGCTAAAGCGTGGGTTCTAGCCCACGAAATCATTAATTTTGGGCTCCATAAAATTATTTTACAACGGGTTGGAATGACTAAAAATAGCCAAAAATCATGGGTTCTAGCCCATGAAATCATGACTTTTGGCCTCCGTATAGCTATTTGCCAATGAGTCGAAATGACTAAAAATAATGAAAAACTGTGGGTTAATCGTGAAATTTAGCATTCATGAAATTATTTGCCAATAGGTAAAAATAATTAGAAATAGCCAAAAATCATAGGTTGTAGCTCATAAAATTGTGAATTTTATTTCCCACAAAATAACTTGACAAGGCGTCAAAAAACCTAAAAATGGCCAAAAATCATGAGTTATAGCTCAATAAATTGTCAATTTTAGCCATCATAAAATATTTGACAACCGGTCAAAATGCTAAAAATGGCCAAAATTCTTGGGTTCTAGCCCACGAAATCAAGAATTTTTGCCTAGAATTTATTTGACAACGGGTCGAACTGACTAAAAATGGCCAATAATCGTGGGTTTTGGCAATCGCAAAATTATTTATCAATGGGACGGAACAACTAAAAAAGGCCAAAAATTGCAGGTAATAGATCATGAAATCATGAATTTTGGTCATTGCAAAAATAGACAATGGGTCCAAACAACGAAATGGCCAAAAATCATGGGTTGTAGCTCATGAAATCTTTAATTTTAGCCTCTGCAAAATTATTTACCAACAAATCGAAATGACTATAAATAGTTGAAAATTGTGGTTTATAGCTCATGAAATCGTGAGTTTTAGCTTATGCGGAATTATTCGCCAACAGGTCGAAATAACGAAAAATGACCAAAAATCATGGGTTGTAGCTCATGAATCGTGAATACTGCCTCCATGAAATTATTTACCAATGGGTCAAAATAAGTAAACATGGTCAATAATCGAGAGTTATAGCTCATTAAATTATGAATTTCGCCCTACGTTAAATTATTTCCCAACAAGTCGAAACAACTAAACACAACAAAAAATCATGGTTAATAGCTTATGAAATCGTGATTCTTAGCATCTGTGAAATTATTTACTAATAGATCGAAACAACTAAAAATGTCCAAAAATGATGTGTATTATAGCTCATGAAATCTTAAAATTTGGCCTATGTGAAGTTATTTGCCATTGGATCGAAACGACTAAAAATGGCCAAAAATCATGGGTTATAACTCGAAATTATAAATTTTGGCCACCGTGAAATTATTTGCTAATGGATCAAAATAACTAGAAATGGCCAAAAATTTTGGGTTGTAGCCCATGATTTTATAAATTTTGACCTCCACAAAATTATTAGACAATGGGTCAAAATGACAAAAAATAGCTAAAAATCATGGACAATAGCTCATAAAATCGTGAATTTTAGAGTCCGTAAAATTATTTACCATGGATTTGAAATGATCAAAACCTGCTAATAATCATGGATTATAGCTCATGAAATCTTAAATTTTGGCATTAGTGAAATTACTTTTCAAAGGTTGAATTGACAAAAATGGACAAAAATCGTGGGTTATAGCTCATTAAACTCTTTAACTATGGCCTCTGTGAAATAATTTGATAATGGGTTGAAATGATTAAAAATGGCCAATAATTCATAATGGGTCGAAATGACTAAAAAAGTCAAAAATCATGGGTTATAGCTCACAAAATCATAAATTTTAGCTTCCGCAGAGCTATTTTTTAACATGTTGAAATAACTAAAAATAGCAAAATATTTTGGGCTATAGCTCATAAAATCGTGAATTTTGGCCTTCAAATAATTAATAACCAATGAGTCGAAATAACTAAAAATGACAAAAATTTATGGACTATATAGCTCTTGAAATAGTGAACTTTGGACTCCACAAATTTATTAGCTAATGGGTTGAAACAAATAAAAATGACTAAAAAAGAAAAAAAATCATGGGTCGTAGCTCATAAAATTGTGAATGTTGGCCTCCACGAAATTTTTTTTCAGTAGGTCGAAATGACTAAAAATGGTAAAAAATGGTGGGTTATAGCTCTTGAAATCATGAATTTTAGATAATCGAAATTATCTGTCAATGGGTCAAAACAACTAAAAAAGGCCAAAAATCAGGGATTATAGCTCAAAATATCATGAATTTATTTTTCATGAAGTTGTCTGCCAATTGATCGAAATCACTAAAAATGGCCAAAAATAATGTGTCACAGCTCATAAAATTATGAATTTTGGCCACCACGAAATTATTTGCCAAAGTATCGAAATGACTAAAAATGGCAAAAAAGTTTTGAGTTCTAGCTCATGAAATCATTAATTTTGAGCTCCATGAAATTATTTTACAACATGTTGAAACGACTAAAAATGGCCAATAATCGTGAGTTATAGCTCATTAAATCATGAATTTAAGCATGCATGAAAATATTTATCTATGTGTCAAAATAACTAAAATGGCCAAAATTAATGATTATTGCTCAAAAAAATTGTGCATTTTAGTCACTCCAAAATTATTTGCAAATGGGTCGAAACGACTACAAACCACTAATCATGGGTTAACCGTGAATTATTGCCTTCGTGAAATTATTTGCCAACAGGTTAAAATGACTAGAAATATCAAAAACCATGGGTTGTAGCCCACAAAATTGTGAATTTCGTCTCCCATTAAATAACTTGACAACGGGTCAAAATGACTAAAATGACAAAATTTATGGACTATATAGCTCTTGAAATAGTGAACTTTGGACTCCACAAATTTATTAGCTAATGGGTTGAAACAAATAAAATGACTAAAAAAGGAAAAAAATCATGGGTCGTAGCTCATAAAATTGTGAATGTTGGCCTCCACGAATTTTTTTTTAGGTAGGTCGAAATGACTAAAATGGTAAAAATGGTGAGTTATAGCTCTTGAAATCATGAATTTTAGCTAACGAAATTATCGTCAATGGGTCAAAACAACTAAAAAGGCCAAAAATCGGGGATTATAGCTCACAATATCAAGAATTTATTTTTCATGAAGTTGTCTGCCAATTGATCGAAATCACTAAAATGGCCAAAAATAATGATTATTGCTCAAAAAATTGTGCATTTTAGTCACTCCAAAATTATTTGCCAATAGGTCAAAATGACTAAAATGGCAAAAAGTTTTGAGTTCTAGCTCATGAAATCATTAATTTTGAGCTCCATGAAATTATTTTACAACATGTTGAAACGACTAAAAATGGCCAATAATCGTGAGTTATAGCTCATTAAATCATGAATTTAAGCATGCATGAAAATATTTATCTATGTGTCAAAATAACTAAAAATGGCCAAAAATTAATGATTATTGCTCAAAAAAATTGTGCATTTTAGTCACTCCAAAATTATTTGCAAATGGGTCGAAACGACTACAAACCACTAATCATGGGTTAACCGTGAATTATTGCCTTCGTGAAATTATTTGCCAACAGGTTAAAATGACTAGAAATATCAAAAACCATGGGTTGTAGCCCACAAAATTGTGAATTTCGTCTCCCATTAAATAACTTGACAACGGGTCAAAATGACTAAAAATGACAAAAATCGTGGGTTATAGCTCAAGAAATCATCAATTTTGTTCACCGCAAAATTATTTGACAATCAATCGAAATGACTAAAAATGGCCAAAATTTTGGATTCCAGCCCACGAAGTTGGGAATTTTTGCCTCTAATAAATTATTTAACAACTGGTAAAAATGACTAAAAATAGTGAATAATCGTGGGGTTATAGCTCATAAAAATGTGAATTTTAGCTATCGCAAAACTATTTGTCAATGGGTTGAAATGACTAAAAATTAGAGGTTATAGGTTATGAAATCATGAATTTTAGCCATCGCAAAAAAAGACAACGGGTCCAAACAATGAAATGGCCAAATATCATTGGTTGTAACTCATGAAATCTTTAATTTTAGCCTCTCCAAAATTATTTGCCAATAGGTCAAAATGACTAAAAATGACCAAAAATCATGGTTTATAGCTCATAAAATTGTTATTTTTTGCTTATGTGAAATTATTTGCCAACGGGTCAAAACAATAAAAAAAGCCAAAAATCGTGGGTTGTAGCTCATAAAATCTTAAATGGCAATGGGTCAAAACAAGTAAAAATAGTCAATAATCAGGGGTTATAGCTCATTAATTTATGAATTTTTCTCTATGCAAAATTATTTGTCAATGAGTCGAAACAACTAAAAATAGCCAAAAATCATGGTTAATAGCGCATGAAATCGTGATTTTTACCCTCCGCGAAATTATTTGCCAACGATCAAAATAACTAAAAATCGCGAATTATAACTCATGAAATCTTTAATTTTGGCCTATGCGAAGGTATTTGCCAATGGGTCAAAACAACTAAAAATGGTCAAAAATCGTGGGTTATAACTCTTAAAATTGTAAATTTTAGCCACCGCCAAATTATTTGCTAATGAGTCAAAATAAGTAGAAATGGCCAAAAATCTTGGGTTGTAGCCCATGATTTTGTAAATTTTGGCCTCCGAAAAATTATTAGACAATGGGTCAAAATAACTAAAAATGGCCAAAAATCGTGGGTAATAGATCGTGAAATCTTAAATTTTGGACTCCGCAAAATTATTTACCAAAGGTTTGAAACAACTAAAAACAGCTAATAATTATGGATTATAGCTCATTAAATCTTAAATTTGGCCTTCGCGAAACTACTTGTCAAAGGGTCAAAATGATAAAAATGGACAATTTTGAGGGCCATAGCTCATGAAATCATTAACTATGGCCACCACGAAATAATTTGGCAACATGTCAAAATGACTAAAAATGACCAATAATCGTGGGTTATAGCTCATGAAATCATAAATTTTTGCCTTTGAGAAATTATTTGCCAAGGGTCGAAATGAATAAAAATAGTAAACAATCATGGGTTATACCTCACAAAATCCTAAATTTTGGCCTATGTGAAATTATTTGCCAACGGATCGAAACAACTAAAAATAGCAAAAAATCATGGGTTATAGCTCATGAAATCATTAATTTTGGTTTTCATGAAGTTATTTACCAATGGATCGAAATCACTAAAAGTAGTAAAAAAAATTATGAGTTATAGCTCTTAAAATCATAAATTTTGGCCCCTACGAATTTATTTGCTAATGGGTCGAAATGGCTAAAAATGGCCAAAAATTATGGATCATAAAATCGTAAATTTTAGACCCCACAAAATTATTTATCAATGGGTAGAAATGAGTAAAACTAGTCAATAATCGTGGGTTATAGCTCATGAAATCATGAATGTTTGACTCCGCAAATTTATTAGCATGTCGGTCGAAACAAATAATAATGATTAAAAATGAAACAAATCATGTGTTTTAGCTCATGAAATACAAAATATTGGCCTCCATGAAATTATTTTCTAATGGGTAAAAACAACTAAAAATGATTAAAAATGGTGGGTTATAGGTCATGAAATCATGAATTTTGACCGTCGCGAAATCATTTTTAATGGGTCAAAACAATAAAAATGGCTAAAAATTGTTTGTTATTGTTTATGAAATTGACAATTTTGGCTTCCATAAAATAACGTGTCAATGGGTTAAAATAACAAAAAATGACCAAAAATCATGGGCTGCAGCTCATGAAATCATGAATTTTGGCCTTTGTGGAATTATTTGCAAATGTGTCGAAATGCTAAAATGGCATAAAATGATTGGAAATAGCTCATGAAATCATATTTTAACTTCCACGAAACTATTTGCCAATGGGTCAAATAACTAAAAATTACAAAAATTTGCTGGTAATAGCTCATGAAATCGTGAATTTTATCCTTCTTGAAATTAATTGCCAATGGGTGAAAATGACTAAAAATGGGGAAAAAATCTTGGATTATAGCTCATGAAATTGTAAATTTTGGCCTCCACAAAATGATTTGCCAACGGGTCGAAGTGAATAAAATTGGCAAAAAATTATTGGTTATAGCTCATTAAATCATGAATTATGGCTTCCATAAAACTATTTGCTAACAGGTCAAATCAACTAAAAATGGCAAAAAATTGTGGGTTCTAGCCTACAAAATCATGAATTTTGGCTTCTGCATAATTATTTACCAATGGGTCAAAATGATTAAAAATAGCCAAAAAATTATGGCTTACAGCTCATGAAATCATGAATTTTGACATTTACAAAATTATTTATTAACATGTCCAAAGGACTAAAGATGGCCAAAAATCATGGGTTCTAGCCCACGAAATCGAAAATTTTGGCCTCCGCATAATTATTTGCCAATAGGTTGAAATCACTAAAAATGTACAAAAACTGTGGGTGCTCACAAAATCATGAATTTTGGTCTTCGCGGAATTGTGTGCCACTGAATTGAATTGAATAAAGATGGCAAAACATCGTGAATTTTGGCCATCGTGAAATTATTTACCAATAGTTCGAAATGACTGAAAATGGTAAAACAAATCATGTGTAATGGCTCATGTCATCGTGAATTTTGCGCAATGCAAAATTATTTATGAACAATTCAAATGACCAATCTTGGCCAAAAATCTTGGGTTGTAGCCCATGATTTTGTAAATTTTGGCCTCCATGAAATTATTTGCCAATGGGTCAAATAACTAAAATGGCCAAAATCATGGGTTATAGCTCATGAAATCTTAAATTTTGGACTCATAAAATTATTTACCAAGGTTTGAAACAACTAAAATGATTAAAAATGATGGGTTATAGGTCATGAAATCATGAATTTTGGCCATCGTGAAATTATTTGCCAATGGGTCAAAATGATAAAAATGGACAATTTTGAGGGCCATAGCTCATGAAATCATTAACTATGGCCACCACGAAATAATTTGGCAACATGTCAAAATGACTAAAATGACCAATAATCGTGGGTTATAGCTCATGAAATCATAAATTTTGCCTTTGAGAAATTATTTGCCAAGGGTCGAAATGAATAAAAATAGTAAACAATCATGGGTTATACCTCACAAAATCCTAAATTTTGGCCTATGTGAAATTATTTGCTAATGGGTCGAAACAACTAAAAATAGTAAAAATCATGGGTTATAGCTCATGAAATCATTAATTTTGGCTTCCATGAAGTTATTTACCAATGGATCGAAATCACTAAAAGTAGTAAAAAATTATGAGTTATAGCTCTTGAAATCATAAATTTTGGCCCCTACGAATTTATTTGCTAATGGGTCGAAATGGCTAAAAATGACCAAAAATTATGGATCATAAAATCGTAAATTTTGGACCCCACAAAATTATTTATCAATGGGTAGAAATGAGTAAAACTAGTCAATAATCATGGGTTATAGCTCATGAAATCATGAATGTTTGACTCTGCAAATTTATTAGTATGTCGGTCGAAACAAATAAAATGATTAAAAATAAAACAAATCATGGGTTTTAGCTCATGAAATACAAAATATTGGCCTCCATGAAAATATTTTCTAATGGGTCAAAACAACTAAAAATGATTAAAAATGATGGGTTATAGGTCATGAAATCATGAATTTTGACCGTCGCGAAATCATTTTTAATGGGTCAAAACAATAAAAATGGCTAAAAATTGTTTGTTATTGTTTATGAAATTGTCAATTTTGGCTTCCATAAAATAACTTGTCAATGGGTTAAAATAACAAAAATGACCAAAAATCATGGGTTCTAGCCCACGAAATCGAAAATTTTGGCCTTTGTAGAATTATTTGCAAATGTGTCAAAATGCTAAAAATGGCATAAAATGATTGGAAATAGCTCATGAAATCACATTTTAACTTTCACGAAACTATTTGCCAATGGGTCAAATAACTAAAAATTGCAAAAAATTGCTGGTAATAGCTCATGAAATCGTGAATTTTATCCTTCTTGAAATTAATTGCCAATGGGTGAAACTGACTAAAAATGGGGAAAAAATCTTGGATTATAGCTCATGAAATTGTAAATTTTAACCTCCACAAAATGATTTGCCAACGGGTCGAAGTGAATAAAATTGGCCAAAAATTATTGGTTATAGCTCATTAAATCAAGAATTATGGCTTCCATAAAACTATTTGCTAACAGGTCAAATCAACTGAAAATGGCAAAAAATTATGGGTTCTAGCCCACAAAATCATGAATTTTGGCTTTTGCATAATTATTTACCAATGGGTCAAAATGATTAAAAATAGCCAAAAATTTATGGCTTACAGCTCATGAAATCATGAATTTTAACATTTACAAAATTATTTATTAACATGTCCAAAGGACTAAAGATGGCCAAAAATCATGGGTTCTAGCCCACGAAATCGAGAATTTTGGCCTCCGCATAATTATTTGCCAATAAGTTGAAATCACTAAAAATGTACAAAAACTGTGGGAGCTCACAAAATCATGAATTTTGGTCTTCGCGGAATTGTGTGCCACTGAATTGAATTGAATAAAGATGGCAAAAAATCGTGAATTTTGGCCATCGCGAAATTATTTACCAATAGTTTGAAATGACTAAAAATGGTAAAAAAATCATGTGTAATGGCTCATGTCATCGTGAATTTTGCGCAATGCAAAATTATTTATGAAAAATTCCAAATGACCAATACTGGCCAAAAATCTTGAATTTTGGCTTCCATGAATTATTACCGCTGTGTCAAAAAGACTAAAAATGAAAAAAAATCGCAGGTTACATCTCATGAAACCATGAATTTTAGCCTCTATAAAATTATTTACCAATAGTTTGAAATGACTAAAATGACCGATAATCATGGGTTATAGCTCATGAAATCGTGAATTTTGGCCATCGTGAAATTATTTGCCAATGGGTCAAAATGACTAAAATGGCCAAAATTGTGGGTAATAACTCATGAAATCGTAAATTTTGACCACCACGAAATTATTTGCTTATGGGTCGGACTAAACATGACCAAAAATCGTGGGTTATCCAGGAAGTTATTTGCCACGGGATCAAAACAACTAGAAATAGCCAAAAATCTTGGGTTATTGTACTTGAAATTGTAAATTTTAGCCTCCATGAAGTTATTTACCAATGGGTCAAAATGACTAAAATGGCCAAAATTGTGGGTAATATCTCATAAAATTGTTACTTTTAGGCCCCACAAAATTATTTATCATTAGTTCAAAATAACTAAAAATTACCATTCATGGTTATAGCTCATGAAATCTTAAATTTTAGCTTCTATAAAATTACTTGTCAATGGGTGGAAATGACAAAAAAATGGCCAAAAATTATAGGTAATAACTCATGAAATCGTTAATTTTGGCCTCCATGAAATTATTTGCCAATGGGTCAAAATGACTAAAATGACCGATAATCATGGGTTATAGCTCATGAAATCATAAATTTTGGCCTATGTGAAATTATTTGCCAATGGGTCAAAATGACTAAAATGGCCAAAATTATAGGTAATAACTCATGAAATCATAAATTTTGCCTTTGAGAAATTATTTGCCAATGGGTCAAAATGACTAAAAATAGCAAAAATCATGGGTTATAGCTCATGAAATCATAAATTTTGGCCTCCATGAAATTATTTACCAAGGGTCAAAATGACTAAAATGGTAAAAAAATCATGGGTTATAGCTCATGAAATCATGAATTTTAGCCTCTATAAAATTATTTACCAATGAGTGAAATAACTAAAATGGATAAAAATAATGGGTTATAGCTCAAAAATAGTGAATTTTGGCTATCATAAAATTTAGTGCCACTAGGTTAAAATAACTAAAAATAATCAAAAATCTTGTGTTATAGCTCACAAAATCGTGAATTTTAGCCTCCATGAAGTTATTTACCAATGGGTCAAAATGACTAAAAATGGTAAAAAAATCATGGGTTATAGCTCATGAAATCATAAATTTTGGCCTCTACAATTTATTTGCTAATGGGTCAAAATGGCTAAAATGGCCAAAAATTATGGATCATAAAATTATAAATTTTGGACCCCACAAAATTATTTATCAATGGGTAGAAATGAGTAAAACTAGTCAATAATCGTGGGTTATAGCTCATGAAATCATGAATTTTGGCCTCTACAATTTATTTGCTAATGGGTCAAAACAACTAAAAATGATTAAAATAGCCAAAATCATGGGTTATAGCTCATGAAATACAAAATATTGGCCTCCATGAAATTATTTACCAATGGGTCAAAACAACTAAAAATGATTAAAATAGCCAAAATCATGGGTTATAGCTCATGAAATCATGAATTTTGGCCTCCATGAAATTATTTACCAATGGGTCAAAATGACAAAAAATGGCCAAAAATCTTGGGTTATTGTACTTGAAATTGTAAATTTTGGCCTCCATGAAATTATTTGCCAATGGGTCAAAATGACAAAAAATGGCCAAAAATCATGGGTTATAGCTCATGAAATCATAAATTTTGGCCTATGTGAAATTATTTGCCAATGGGTCAAAATGACTAAAATGGCCAAAATTATAGGTAATAACTCATGAAATCATGATTTTTACGTGCAAAATTATTTACCAATGGGTCAAAATGACTAAAAATGGTAAAAAAATCATGTGTAATGGCTCATGTCATCGTGAATTTTAGCCTCTATGAAATTATTTGCCAATGGGTCAAAATGACTAAAATGGCCAAAAATCATGGATTATAGTTCATGAAATCATGAATTTTAGCCTCTATAAAATTATTTGCCAATGGGTCAAAATGACTAAAATGGCCAAAATTATAGGTAATAACTCATGAAATCATAAATTTTGGCCTCCATGAAATTATTTGCTAATGGGTCAAAACAACTAAAAATGGCAAAAATTATGGGTTCTAGCCCACAAAATCATGAATTTTGGCCTCTGCAATATTATTTTCCAACTTGTCAAAATGACTAAAATGGCCAAAAATCATGGGTTATAGCTCATGAAATCATGAATTTTAACATTTACAAAATTATTTATTAACATGTCCAAAGGACTAAAGATGGCCAAAAATCATGGGTTATAGCTCATGAAATCGTAAATTTTGACCACCACGAAATTATTTACCAATAGTTTGAAATGACTAAAATGGCCAAAAATCATGGGTTATAGCTCATAAAATCATGAATTTTGGTCTTGTGAATTGTGTGCCACTGAATTGAATTGAATAAAGATGGCAAAAATCGTGAATTTTGGCCATCATGAAATTATTTACCAATAGTTTGAAATGACTAAAATGGTAAAAAAATCATGTGTAATGGCTCATGTCATCGTGAATTTTAGCAATGCAAAATTATTTATTAACATGTCCAAAGGACTAAAGATGGCCAAAAATCTTGAATTTTGGCCTCCATGAAATTATTTACCAATAGTTTGAAATGACTAAAAATGGTAAAAAAATCATGGGTTATAGCTCATGAAATCATGAATTTTAGCCTCTATAAAATTACTTGTCAATGGGTGGAAATGACAAAAAATGGCCAAAATTATAGGTAATAACTCATGAAATCATGAATTTTGGCTTCCATAAAACTATTTGCTAACAGGTCAAATCAACTAAAATGGCAAAAATTATGGGTTCTAGCCCACAAAATCATGAATTTTGGCTTTTGCATAATTATTTACCAATGGGTCAAAATGATTAAAATAGCCAAAATCATGGGTTACTCATGAAATCATGAATTTTAACATTTACAAAATTATTTATTAACATGTCCAAAGGACTAAAGATGGCCAAAAATCATGGGTTCTAGCCCACAAAATCATGAATTCATGAATTTTGGCCTCCATAATTATTTGCCAATGGGTCAAAATGACAAAAATAGCCAAAATCATGGGTTATAGCTCATAAAATCATGAATTTTGGCCTCTGCGATATTATTTTCCAACTTGTCAAAATGACTAAAAATGGCAAAAATCGTGAATTTTGGCCTCCATGAAATTATTTACCAATAGTTTGAAATGACTAAAAATGGGGAAAAAATCTTGGATTATAGCTCATGAAATCATGAATTTTGGCCTTTGTAGAATTATTTGCAAATGTGTCAAAATGCTAAAATGGCATAAAATGATTGGAAATAGCTCATGAAATTGTAAATTTTAGCCTCCATAATTGACAACGGGTCAAAATGACTAAAATGGCCCAAAATTGTGGGTAATATCTCATAAAATTGTTACTTTTAGGCCCCACAAAATTATTTATCATTAGTTCAAAATAACTAAAATTACCATTCATGGTTATAGCTCATGAAATTTTAAATTTTAGCTTCTATAAAATTACTTGTCAATGGGTGGAAATGACAAAAAATGGCCAAAATTATAGGTAATAACTCATGAAATCGTGAATTTTATCCTTCTTGAAATTAATTGCCAATGGGTGAAAATGACTAAAAATAGCAAAAATCAAGGTTAATAACTCATGAAATCGTAAATTTTGACCACCACGAAATTATTTGCTTATGGGTCAAAATGACTAAAATGGCCAAAAATCATGGGTTATAGCTCATAAAATTATTTGCCACGGGATCAAAACAACTAGAAATAGCCAAAAATCATGGGTTATAGCTCATGAAATTGTGAATTTTAGCCTCTATAAAATTATTTACCAACGAGTCCAAATGACTAAAATGGCCAAAATTGTGGGTAATATCTCATAAAATTGTTACTTTTAGGCCCCACAAAATTATTTATCATTAGTTCAAAATAACTAAAATTACCATTCATGGTTATAGCTCATGAAATTGTGAATTTTAGCCTCTATAAAATTATTTGCCAATGGGTCAAAATGACAAAAAAATGGCCAAAAATTATAGGTAATAACTCATGAAATCGTTAATTTTTGCCTCCACGAAATAATTTTTCAACATGTCAAAATGACTAAAAATGACTGATAATCATGGGTTATAGCTCATGAAATCATGATTTTTTACCTGTGCAAAATTATTTACCAAGGGTCAAAATGACAAAAAATAGCAAAAATCAAGGGTTATAGCTCAGGAAATCGTAAATTTAGGCCTCCATGGAATTATTTGCCAATAGATCGAAAAAACTAACAATAGCCAAAAATCATGGATTATAGTTCATGAAATCATGAATTTGGGACTTAGTGAATTTATTAGCTAATGATTGAAAATAGAAAAAAAAATTTGTGCGTTATAGCTCATAAAATCATGAATTTTGGCCTCTGTGTAATTATTTGCCAATGGGTCAAAATGACTAAAATGGCCAAAAATCATGGGTTATAGCTCATGAAATCATGAATTTTAACATTTACAAAATTATTTACCAAGGGTCAAAATGACTAAAATGGCCAAAAATCATGGGTTATAGCTCATGAAATCGTGAATTTTAGCCTCTATGAAATTATTTGCCAATGGGTCAAAATGACTAAAAATGGTAAAAAATCATGGGTTATAGCTCATGAAATTGTGAATTTTGACCTCCACAAAATTATTTGCCAATGGGTCAAAATGACTAAAATGGCCAAAAATTATAGGTAATAACTCATGAAATCATGAATTTTAGCCTCTATAAAATTATTTGCCAATGGGTCAAAACAATTAAAATGGCAAAAATTATGGGTTCTAGCCCACAAAATCATGAATTTTGGCCTCTGTGTAATTATTTGCCAATGGGTCAAAATGACTAAAATGGCCAAAAATCATGGGTTAGAACTCATGAAATTATGAATTTTAGCCTCTATAAAATTATTTACCAACGAGTCCAAATGACTAAAATGGCCAAAAATCATGGGTTCTAGCCCACAAAATCATGAATTTTGGCCTCCATAATTATTTGCCAATAAGTTGAAATCACTAAAATGTACAAAAGCGTGGGTGCTCACAAAATCATGAATTTTGGCCTCCGTGTAATTATTTGCCAATGGGTCAAAATGACTAAAATGGCCAAAAATCGTGAATTTTGGCCATCGCGAAATTATTTACCAATAGTTTGAAATGACTAAAATGGCCAAAAATCATGGGTTATAGCTCATGAAATCGTGAATTTTAGCCTCTATAAAATTATTTACCAACGAGTCCAAATGACTAAAATGGCCAAAAATCATGAATTTTGGCCTCCATGAAATTATTTACCAATGGGTCAAAATGACTAAAAATAGCAAAAATCATGGGTTATAGCTCATGAAATCATGAATTTTGGCCTCCATGAAATTATTTACCAACGAGTCCAAATGACTAAAATGGTAAAAATCATGGGTTATAGCTCATGAAATTGTGAATTTTGACCTCCACAAAATTATTTGCCAATGGGTCAAAACAATTAAAAATGGCAAAAAATCTTGGGATATGGCTCACGAAATCGTGAATTTTAGCCTCCATGAAGTTATTTGACAATGGCGTGAAATCACTGAAAATGGGAAAAAATCATGGGTAGCTCATGAAATCGTGAATTTTGGCCCCTGTGAATTTATTTGCTAAAGGGCCAAAATGACTAAAAATAGCCAAAAATTATGGATTATAAAATCATAAATTTTACACTCCGCAAAATTATTTATGGATGGGTCAAAATGAGTAAAATTGGTCAATAATCATGGATTATAGGTCATTAAATTATCAATTTTGGCATGCACAAAATTATTTTCCAACTTGTCAAAATGACTAAAAATAGCAAAAATCAAGGTTAATAACTCATGAAATCGTAAATTTTGACCACCACGAAATTATTTGCCAATGGGTCAAAATGACTAAAAATAGCCAAAAATCATGGGTTATAGCTCATAAAATTATTTGCCAATGGGTCAAAACAATTAAAATGGCAAAAATCTTGGGATATGGCTCACGAAATCGTGAATTTTAGCCTCCATGAAGTTATTTGACAATGGGCGAAATGACTAAAAATAGCCAAAAATCATGGGTTATAGCTCATGAAATTGTGAATTTTGACCTCCACAAAATTATTTATCACTGGTTCAAAATGACTAAAAATTGCCATTAATTGTGGGCTATAGCTCATGAATTCTTGAATTTTGGCCTCCGTGAAATTACTTGTCAATAGGTCGAAATAACAAAAAAAGGCCAAAATTTATAGATTATAACTCATGAAATCTTTAATTTTTGCATCCAAGAAATAATTTGAGAATAGGTTAAAATAATTATAAAGATGGCCGATAATCATGGGTTATAGCTCATGAAACTGTGAATTTTGACCTCCGCAAAATTATTTGCAAAGGGTCGAAATGACAAATAATGACTAGAAATGGCAAAAACCATGGGTTATAGCTCATGAAATCGCAAATTTTAGCCACCGTAAAATTATAAGAAAAATAGTCAAAATGAATAAAAATGGCCAAAAAGTGTGGGTTATTTCCAACAAAATAGCGAATTTACCCACCAAGAAACTATTTGACAATGGGCCGAAATGACTAAAAATATCAAAAAAAATCATGGGAAATAGCTTATGAACTATTTAATTTTAGCCTCCACGAAAGTATTTGCCAATTGGTCGAAATGACTAAAAATGATAATAAAAATCATGGGTTATAGCTCATGAAATTGTGAATTTTGGCCTCCATGAAGTTATTTGACAATGGGCGAAATGACTAAAATGATAATAAAAATCATGGGTTATAGCTCATGAAATCGTGAATTTTAGCCTCCATGAAATTATTTGCCAATAGGTCAAAACAACTAAAATGGCTAAAAATCATGGGTAGCTCATGAAATTGTGAATATTAGCCTTTGCAAAATTATTTTCCAACAAGTTGGAATGACTAAAATGATAATAAAAATCATGGGTTATAGCTCATGAAATTGAGAATTTTGTGAAATTATTTTCCAACAAGTTGGAATGACTAAAATGATAATAAAAATCATGGGTTATAGCTCATGAAATTGAGAATTTTGTGAAATTATTTTCCAACAAGTTGGAATGACTAAAAATGGCCAAAAATCATGGGTAGCTCATGAAATCGTGAATTTTGGACATTGCAAAGAGATTAGCCAATGGGTTGAAGCGAATGAAAATGACTAAAATGATAATAAAAATCATGGGTTATAGCTCATGAAATTGAGAATTTTGTGAAATTATTTGCCAATGGGTCAAAACCACTAAAATGGCCAAAAATCATGGGTTATAGCTCATGAAATTGAGAATTTTGTGAAATTATTTGCCAATGGGTTGAAACGAATGAAAATGACTAAAAATGGCAACAAATCGTGGGTGATAGTGCATGAAATTCAAAATTTTGTGAAATTATTTGCCAATGGGTCAAAATGTTAAAATGGCGAGTCAAAATGAATAAAATGGCCAAAAATCATGGGTAGCTCATGAAATTGAGAATTTTGTGAAATTATTTTCCAACAAGTTGGAATGACTAAAAATAGCCAAAAATCATGGGTAGCTCATGAAATTGAGAATTTTGTGAAATTATTTTCCAACAAGTTGGAATGACTAAAAATAGCTAAAATCATGGATTAGCTCGTAAAATCATGAATTCTAGACTCCACAAAATTATTTTCCAACAAGTTGGAATGACTAAAAATGGCCAAAAATCATGGGTTATAGCTCATGAAATCGTGAATTTTGGACATTGCAAAGAGATTAGCCAATGGGTTGAAACGAATGAAAATGACTAAAATGATAATAAAAATCATGGGTTATAGCTCATAAAATTATTTGCCAATGGGTCAAAATGTTAAAATGGCGAGTCAAAATGAATAAAATGGCCAAAAATCATGGGTAGCTCATGAAATTGAGAATTTTGTGAAATTATTTTCCAACAAGTTGGAATGACTAAAAATAGCCAAAAATCATGGGTAGCTCATGAAATTGAGAATTTTGTGAAATTATTTTCCAACAAGTTGGAATGACTAAAAATAGCTAAAATCATGGATTAGCTCGTAAAATCATGAATTCTAGACTCCACAAAATTATTTTCCAACAAGTTGGAATGACTAAAAATAGCTAAAATCATGGATCGTAGCTCATGAATTCGTGAATTTTGGACATTGCAAAGAGATTAGCCAATGGGTTGAAACGAATGAAAATGACTAAAAATAGCCAAAAATCATGGGTAGCTCATGAAATCGTGAATTTTGGACATTGCAAAGAGATTAGCCAATGGGTTGAAGCGAATGAAAATGACTAAAAATAGCCAAAAATCATGGATTAGCTCGTAAAATCATGAATTCTAGACTCCACAAAATTATTTTCCAACAAGTTGGAATGACTAAAAATAGCCAAAAATTGTTTGCCTCAGGTGAAATTATTTGCCAATGGGTGAAACACTAAAATGGCGAGTCAAAATGAATAAAATGGCCAAAAATCATGGGAAATAGCTTATGAACTATTTAATTTTAGCCTCCACGAAAGTATTTGCCAATTGATCGAAATGACTAAAAATGGCCAAAAATCATGGGTAGCTCATGAAATTGAGAATTTTGTGAAATTATTTTCCAACAGTCGAAATGACTAAATATAGCAAAAGTCATGGGTTATAGCTCATGAAATTGAGAATTTTGTGAAATTATTTTCCAACAGTCGAAATGACTAAAAATAGCTAAAAATTATGGGTTATATCTCATAAAATTATTTGCCAATGGGTCAAAACCACTAAAATGGCCAAAAATCATGTGTTATAGAGCATGAAATTGTGAATATTAGCCTTTGCAAAATTATTTTCCAACAAGTTGGAATGACTAAAAATGGCAACAAATCGTGGGTGATAGTGCATGAAATTCAAAATTTTGTGAAATTATTTGCCTATAGGTCGAAATGACAAATAATGACTAGAAATGGCAAAAACCATGGGTTATAGCTCATGAAATTGAGAATTTTGTGAAATTATTTGCCTATAGGTCGAAATGACTAAAAATGGCCAAAAATCATTGGTTATGTAGCTTATGAAATCGTCAATTTTGGCTTGAACAAAATTATGGGTTATAGCTCATGAAATTGAGAATTTTGTGAAATTATTTGCCTATAGGTCGAAATGACTAAAAATGTTAAAAATCATGTGTTATAGAGCATGAAATTGTGAATATTAGCCTTTGCAAAATTATTTTCCAACAAGTTGGAATGACTAAAAATGGCCAAAAATCATGGGTTATAGCTCATGAAATTGAGAATTTTGTGAAATTATTTTCCAACAAGTTGGAATGACTAAAATGATAATAAAAATCATGGGTAGCTCATGAAATTATTTTCCAACAGTCGAAATGACTAAAAATAGCCAAAAATCATGGGTTATAGCTCATGAAATTGAGAATTTTGTGAAATTATTTGCCAATGGGTCAAAATGTTAAAATGGCGAGTCAAAATGAATAAAATGGCCAAAAATCATGGGTTATACCTCACAAAATCGTGTATTTTAGCATTCGCGGAATTAGTTGTCAATGGGTCAAAATGTTAAAAATGGCGAGTTGAAATGATAAAATATCCAAAAATCATGGGTTCTAGCCCACAAAATCATGAATTCATGAATTTTGGCCTCCGTGTAATTATTTGCCAATGGGTCAAAACCACTAAAATGGCCAAAAGTCGTGGGTTATAGCTCACAAAATCGTGAATTTTGGACATTGCAAAGAGATTAGCCAATGGGTTGAAGCGAATGAAAATGACTAAAATAGCCAAAAATTGTTTGCCTCAGGTGAAATTATTTGCCAATCAATCAAAATGACTTAAAATGGCAAAATTTCATGGTCAATAGCTCATGAAATTGTGAATTTTGGCTGTGTGAAATAATTTATCAACATCAAAATGATTAAAAATAGCAAAAATCATGGATTAGCTCGTAAAATCATGAATTCTAGACTCCACAAAATTATTTTACAATGTGTTATTTGTCAAAATGGCTAAAAATGGTAAAAAATCATGGGTTAGAACTCATGAAATTATGAATTTTAGCCTCCATGAAGTTATTTGACAATGGCGTGAAATCACTGAAAATGGGAAAAAATCATGGGTAGCTCATGAAATCGTGAATTTTGGCCTCCATGAAGTTATTTGACAATGGCGTGAAATCACTGAAAATGGGAAAAAATCATGGGTAGCTCATGAAATCGTGAATTTTGGCCTCCATGAAGTTATTTGACAATGGCGTGAAATCACTGAAAATGGGAAAAAATCATGGGTAGCTCATGAAATCGTGAATTTTGGCCTCTGTGAAATTATTTGCTAATGGGTCGAAATGACTAAAATAGCCAAAAATTATGGATTATAAAATCATAAATTTTGAACTCCATAAAATTATTTATGGATGGGTCAAAATGACTAAAATGGCCAATAATCATAGATTAGAGCTCATAAAATCATGAATTTTGGCCTCCATGAAATTATTTTCCAACAAGTTGGAATGACTAAAAATGACTAAAATGGTCAAAAGGTTAACGACTCATAAAATCATGAATTCTAGACTCCACAAAATTATTTATCACTGGTTCAAAATGACTAAAATTGCCATTAATTGTGGGCTATAGCTCATGAAATCATGAATTTTGGCCTCCATGAAATTATTTGCCAATGGGTCGAAATGACTAAAATAGCCAAAAATCATAGGTTATAGCTCATGAAATCGTGAATTTTGTACACCAAGAATTATTTGACAAGGAGTTAAAATGGGAAAAAAATAGCAAAAATCATGGGTTATAGCTCATGAAATCGTGAATTTTGGCCTCCATGAAATTATTTGCTAATGGGTCGAAATGACTAAAAATGATAATAAAAATCATGGGTTATAGCTCATGAAATCGTGAATTTTGGCCTCCATGAAATTATTTGCCAATGGATCAAAATGCCAAAATGGCATATCAAAATGACTAAAATGGCCAAAAAGTGTGGGTTATTTCCAACAAAATAGCGAATTTACCCACCAAGAAACTATTTGACAATGGATCTAAATGACTAGAAATAGCCAAAAATCATGGGTTATAGCTCATGAAATCATGAATTTTGGCCTCCATGAAATTATTTGCCAATGGGTCGAAATGACTAAAAATGATAATAAAAATCATGGGTTATAGCTCATGAAATCGTGAATTTTGGCCTCCGTGAAATTATTTGCCAATGGATCAAAATGCCAAAATGGCATATCAAAATGACTAAAATGGCCAAAAATCGTGGGTTATAGCTCATGAAATCGTGAATTTTGTACACCAAGAATTATTTGACAATGGATCTAAATGACTAGAAATAGCCAAAAATCATGGGTTATAGCTCATGAAATTGTGAATTTTGGCCTCCATGAAATTATTTGCCAATGGGTCGAAATGACTAAAAATGATAATAAAAAGTCATGGGTTATAGCTCATGAAATTGTGAATTTTAGCCTTTGAGGAATTATTTGCCAATGGGTCGAAATGACTAAAATGGCCAAAAATCATGGGTTATACCTCATGAAATCGTGAATTTTGGCCTCCATGAAATTATTTGCCAATGGGTCGAAATGACTAAAATGGCCAATAATCGTGGACAAGAGCTCATGAAATCGTGAATTTTACCTTGGTGAAATTATTGGCCTATAGGTCAAAACAACTAAAATGTCCAACAACCGGGTTATACCTCATGAAATCGTGAATTTTGTACACCAAGAATTATTTGACAATGGATCTAAATGACTAGAAATAGCCAAAAATCATAGGTTATAGCTCATGAAATCATGAATTTTACCTATCATAAATTTATTTGCTAATGGGTGAAACACTAAAATGGCGAAAATTTGTGGGTTATAGCTCATGAAATTGTGAATTTTAGCCTTTGAGGAATTATTTGCCAATGGGTCGAAATGACTAAAAATAGCCAAAAATGGGTTATAGCTCATGAAATCATGAATTTTCCACCATGAAATTATTTGCCAATGGATCAAAATGCCAAAATGGCATATCAAAATGACTAAAAATAGCCAAAAATCATAGGTTATAGCTCATGAAATCATGAATTTTCCACCATGAAATTATTTGCCAATGGATCAAAATGCCAAAATGGCATATCAAAATGACTAAAATGGCCAATAATCATAGATTAGAGCTCATAAAATCATGAATTTTCCACCATGAAATTATTTGCTAATAGGTCAAAACAACTAAAATGGCCAATAATCATAGATTAGAGCTCATAAAATCATGAATTTTCCACCATGAAATTATTTGCCAATGGATCAAAATGCCAAAATGGCATATCAAAATGACTAAAAATAGCCAAAAATCATGGGTCATAGTACACAAAATTGTGAATTTTAGCCTTTGAGGAATTATTTGCCAATGGGTCGAAATGACTAAAATGGCCAAAAATCATGGGTCATAGTACACAAAATTGTGAATTTTAGCCTTTGAGGAATTATTTGCCAATGGGTCAAAATAACTAAAAATAGCCAAAAATCATGGGTTATAGCTCATGAAATCGTGAATTTTAGCCTTTGAGGAATTATTTGCCAATGGGTCGAAATGACTAAAAATGACTAAAAATAGCCAAAAATCATGGGTTATAGCTCATGAAATCGTGAATATTAGCCTTTGCAAAATTATTTTCCAACAAGTTGGAATGACTAAAATGGCCAAAAATCATGGGTTATAGCTCATGAAATCATGAATTTTGGCCTCCATGAAATTATTTTCCAACAAGTTGGAATGACTAAAATGGCCAAAAATCGTGGGTTATAGCTCATGAAATTGGGAATTTTGTGAAATTATTTTCCAACAGGTCGAAATGACTAAAAATAGCCAAAAATCATGGGTTATAACTCCAGAAATTGTGAATTTGGCCACCAGGAAATTATTTTTTAATGGGTCAAAACCACTAAAAATGGCCAAAAATCATTGGTTATGTAGCTTATGAAATCGTCAATTTTGGCTTGAATAAAATTGTATGCAAACAGGTCAAAACGACTAAAAATGGCCAAAAATCATGGATTAGCTCGTAAAATCATGAATTTTTGCCTTCGAGGACTTATTTGCCAATGGGTCGAAACACTAAAAATGGCGAGTCAAAATGAATAAAGTGGCCAAAAATCGTGGGTTAAAGCTGACAAAATCGTGAATTTGGTACATCAAGAAATTATTTCCCAACGAGTCTAAATGACTAGAAATGGTTGAAAATCATCAGTTATATCACATGAAATGATAAAGTTTGACTCTACAAAATTATTTATCAGTGGAATGGAATGCCTAAACATAGCCAAAAATTGTTTGCCTCCGTGAAATTATTTGCCTATAGGTCGAAATGACTAAAAATAGCCAAAAATTATGGGTTATATCTCATAAAATTATGAATTTTGGCTACCGCGAAATTATTTGCTAAGGGGTCGAAACAACTAAAATGTCCAATAATTTTGGTTTATAGCCTATGTAATCGTGAATTTTGGCCTGTGTGAAATAATTTATCAACGCATCAAAATGATTAAAAATAGCAAAAAATGGTGGGTTGTGGCTTACAAAATTATGAATTTTCTTCATTGCAAAATTATTTGACAAGGAGTTAAAATGGGAAAAAAAATAGCAAAAAATCATGGGTTCTAGTCAACAAAATTGTAAATTTTGACCTCTGTAAAATGTTTTGACAATTGGTCGAAATGACTACAATAGGCCAATAATCATAGATTAGAGCTCATAAAATCATGAATTTTACCTATCATAAATTTATTTGCTAATGGGTCGAAACAACGAAAAATGGCCAATAATCGTGGACAAGAGCTCATGAAATCGTGATAATTGGCCTCCGTGAAATTATTTGCCTAGGGATCTATAAGACTGAAAATGGTCAAAAATCATGGGTTATACCTCATGAAATAATTAAATTTGGCCTCTGTGAAATTAATAACAATCGGGTCGAAATGACTAAAAATAGCCAAAAATCATGGGTTATAGCTCATAAAATCATGAATTTTAACTTTCACAAAATTATTTGCCAATGGATCAAAATAACTAAAAATAGCCAAAAATCATGATTAATAGCTCATGAAATCATATATATTTGTATCCAAGAAATTATTTTTAATGGGTCAAAATGACTAAAAATAGCCAAAAATTGTGGGTTATAGCTCATGAAATTGTGAATTTTGGCCTCTATGAAATTATTTGCTAATGGGTGAAACAACTAAAAATAGCCAAAAATCATAGGTTATAGCTCATGAAATTGTCCATTTTGGTATCCAGAAATTATTTGCTAATAGGTCAAAACAACTAAAATTTTGCCAAAAATCATGGGTCATAGCACACAAAATTGTGAATTTTTGCCTTTGAGGAATTATTTGCCAATGGATCAAAATGCCAAAAATGGCATATCAAAATGACTAAAATGGTCAAAAATCGTGGGTTATAGCTGCCGAAATCGTGAATTTTGTACACCAAGAATTATTTGACAATGGATCTAAATGACTAGAAATAGCCAAAAATCGCGGGTTATATCTCATGAAGTCATGAAGCTTCGACTCTAAAAAATTATTTGCTAGTGGATTGAAATACCAAAAAATGGCCAATAATCACGGGTTATAGCCCATTAAATCGTGAATTTTTACCTTGGTGAAATTATTGGCCTATAGGTCAAAACAACTAAAAATGGCGAAAATTTGTGGGTTATAGCTCATGAAATCATGAATTTTACCACCATGAAATTATTTACGAAGGGGTCGAAACAACTAAAAATGTCCAACAACTTCGGGTTATACCTCATGAAATCGTGAATTTTGTTGGTATCGACCGACTTGAACGGCGGCCTCAGCTATTGAAAGCAACTCTCAAAGTTGAGTCTTCTCTGCCGACTCCTTGCGAGGACGACTCACAAGGCGGTACTTGCCGACATCTCAATACCCGCTGGATCGACTCGGCAAAAGGCTTATTCAACCGTCCCCTTTGTCGACTCCTCACGAGAACGACCCGCAAGGCGTTACATGTCGTCACAATAGCATAATCACGAAGCCGATTGAAGGGTCATCCGATTCAACCTCTTTGAATATGTTGGCCCCACGGGCAACCCACTCAGCCGATTCGCCGACACCTCGTGAGTTTGACTCAAAAGGCGGTGCTACTTGGCATGCCACCTAGAGTAGGGCGGCGACGCCGTGTCTCGAGCCTCCCGCCAAACGATGAGTCGTCGCCACATTAAATGCAAAATCATAGCCATCAATTCTCTGAGCTCATAGGTCTTTAAGACCGTCATACCATGTGCTACCTATCTCTTCACATTAAATACCGACGCAACTCATCATCAATCGAGATGATGACACTTATAAAGGTAGATCTGACTCAGCCGCCGACCCATGCCTAGTCGAAGTGACCCCCATCCACTTGCCGACCGGCACTTGTAAAGCAGAAGCTGACTCAGCCGCCAGATGTCAGTCAACCAAAGTTACTAAACTAACCCCGAACATTGCTATAAATAGGGAGCTGCTTACGATAAAGGTAAGCAAGTTTTACACACTTGGAATTTTTTGATAGCATTTAGCTTAATCTTTACTTCCCCACTCAAGATTACCCACTAACTTGATCGTCGGAGGAACCACCGGGATCCAACCCCAACCTCTCATGACTTGTGACATGTGCGGGCTATCTCGGGGATTTTCCGGCTTGGACATCCGTGAGGAATTAGAGGACCCTAATCATCGACAACCTAAATTAATTGATCAGGTGATCCATAGCATCAACATTTGGCTATTGTAAAATTATTTGCCACTAGGTCAAAATAACTAAAATGGCCAATAATCATAGATTAGAGCTCATAAAATCATGAATTTTACCTATCATAAATTTATTTGCTAATGGGTCGAAATGACTAAAATGGCCAATAATCGTGGACAAGAGCTCATGAAATCGTGAATTTTGGCCTCTATGAAATTATTTGCCTAGGGATCTATAAGACTGAAAATGGTCAAAAATCATGGGTTATACCTCATGAAATAATTAAATTTGGCCTCTGTGAAATTAATAACAATCGGGTCGAAATGACTAAAAATAGGCAAAAATCATGGACTCAAAAAATCATTAATTTTAAATTCTACAAATTGATTAGCCAATGGGTCGAAATGACTAAAATAGCCAAAAATCATAGGTTATAGCTCATGAAATCATGAATTTTGGCCTTCACAAAATTATTTATCATTGGTTAAAATGACTAAAAATGATAAGAAATTGTTGGTTCTAGCTTATGAAATTGTGTATTTTGGCCACCAGAAAATTATTTTTTAATGGGTCAAAACCACTAAAAATAGCCAAAAATCATAGGTTATAGCTCATGAAATTGTCCATTTTGGTATCCAGAAATTATTTGCTAATAGGTCAAAACAACTAAAATTTTGCCAAAAATCATGGGTCATAGCACACAAAATTGTGAATTTTAGCCTTTGAGGAATTATTTGCCAATGGATCAAAATGCCAAAAATGGCATATCAAAATGACTAAAATGGTCAAAAATCGTGGGTTATAGCTCAAGAAATCATGAAATTTGGCTACCACAAAATTATTTGACAATGGATCTAAATGACTAGAAATAGCCAAAATCGTGGGTTATAGCTCATGAAATCATGAATTTTGGCCTCTATGAAATTATTTGCTAGTGGATTGAAATACCAAAAATGGCCAATAATCATGGGTTATAGCTCATTAAATCGTGAATTTTTACCTTGGTGAAATTATTGGCCTATAGGTCAAAACAACTAAAAATGGCGAAAATTTGTGGGTTATAGCTCATGAAATCATGAATTTTACCACCATGAAATTATTTGCTAAAGGGTCAAAATGACTAAAAATGGCCAATAATCATGGGTTATACCTCATGAAATCGTGAATTTTGTTGGTATCGACCGACTTGAACGGCGGCCTCAGCTATTGAAAGCAACTCTCAAAGTTGAGTCTTCTCTGCCGACTCCTTGCGAGGACGACTCACAAGGCGGTACTTGCCGACATCTCAACACCCGCTGGATCGACTCGGCAAAAGGCTTATTCAACCGTCCCCTTTGTCGACTCCTCACGAGAGACCATGAAGGCGTTACATGTCGTCACAATAGCATAATCACGAAGCCGATTGAAGGGTCATCCGATTCAACCTCTTTGAATATGTTGGCCCCACGGGCAACCCACTCGGCCGATTCGCCGACACCTCGTGAGTTCGACTCAAAAGGCGGTGCTACTCGGCATGCCACCAGAGTAGGGCGGCGACGCCGTGTCTCGAGCCTCCCGCTAAACGATGAGTCATCGCCACATTAAATGCAAAATCATAGCCATCAATTCTCTGAGCTCATAGGTCTTTAAGACACGTCATACCATGTGCTACCTATCTCTTCACATTAAATACCGACGCAACCTCATCCACTGAGATGATGACACTTGTAAAGGTAGATCTGACTCAGCCGCCGACCCATGCCTAGTCGAAGTGACCCCCATCCACTTGCCGACCGACACTTGTAAAGCAGAAGCTGACTCAGCCGCCAGCTGTCAGTCGACCAAAGTTACTAAACTAACCCCTGAACATTGCTATAATTAGGGGAGCTGTTTACAGATAAAGGTAAGCAAGTTTTACACACTTGGAATTTTTTTGATAGCATTTAGCTTAATCTTTACTTCCCCACTCAAGATTACCCACTAACTTGATCGTCGGAGGAACCACCGGGGATCCAACCCCAACCTCTCATGACTTGTGACATGTGCAGGCTATCTCAGGGATTTTCGGCTTGGACATCCAGAGGAATTAGAGGACCCTAATCATCTGACAACCTAAATTAATTGACTGTGTGATCCATAGCATCAACATTTGGCTATTGTAAAATTATTTGCCACTAGGTCAAAATAACTAAAATGGCCAATAATCATAGATAATAGCTTATGAAATCTTGATATTTGACCGCCGTGAAATTGTTTGCCTAGAGATCAAAATAACTAAAAATTGCCAAAATTTGTGGGTAATAGCTCATGAAATCGTGAATTTAGGCCCTTAGGAAATATTCGCTAACGGGTGTTTTGGGTCTTTTTATATTGTAATTGACATAGATTACAATTAGAAGACTTATAATAAAACTAAAGAAAATTTATATTTTCTAGGGGTTCTTTTCTATGTACCGATGGAGCGTCAATATTGCACTCCGTTGACTCACCACCTAAGACAATGAGTCTTTTGCTGTTGATGAGAACTTGGTTGCTTTGAAGATAACTCAGTCTTCTCTTAGCACCGAAGTTGGGTTGATTTCTTGATTTGTTCGTGTGTAAGTGGGTTGATCTCTATATGATAAGATCCTTAAAATGAGCAATCTCCTCCCCTTTTATAGGCTAAAAGAGAGAATTAATGGCCTTTAATTGTGAGTTAAGTGGCCATCAAAATAGAAGATAGTGGAGAACAGTTATTCCCTTGAAAATAGCTCTCAGAAGGCTGTTTGGCGGGGTTCGCTGACTCGGCAAAGCTCACTGAAGACGTTTAGGCGAGGCTTGCTGAAGACATTTAGGCGAGGTTGTTGGTGAAGTCCGCCGATATCAAGTGGTGAACTTCGCATGGTTCGCTATTGATTCGTTTGGGCTAAACCAAAATGGACTATGTGGCGATGTTCGCGTGCTGGTTTGAGCAATCTTTGCCATGACCTATTGTGAGCTTGACTTTGGGCCCATTTGAAGTGTTTAGCCCGTGGGCGTTCACTTCTTGAGTCCAAGCTGAACATTGGCCTGGATAGGATATATTTTAACTGTCTACAATGGGTGAAAATGATTAAAAATGAGAATAAATCTTGGATTATAGCTCATGAAATCATGAATTTTGGCCTCTATGAAATTATTTATTAACGGGTCGAAACGAATAAAACAGGCCAAAAATCGTGAGTTATATAGCTCACAAAATCGTGAATTTTGACCTTTGCACAACTATTTGCCAATGGGCTGACATGACTAAAATGACCAACAATTATGAATTATAGCTCATGAAATCATGAATTTTAACTTTCACAAAATTATTTGCTAACGGGTCGAAACGAAGGCCAAAAATCATTGTTTCTAGCACAAAATCGTGAATTCTGGCCTCCGCCTAATTATTTGCCAATGGATCAAAATAACTAAAAATGATTAAAAACTATGGGTAATAGCTCACAATCATGAATTTCAGCCTTCGTAAAATTATGTGCCAATGGGTGAAATGACTAAAATTATCATTAATCATGGGTTATAGCTCATAAAATCATGAATTTTGGCCTTCACAAAATTATTTGCTAAAGGGTCAAAATGACTAAAAATGGCCAAAAATAAAGGTTAATAGATCATTAAATTGTGAATTCTAGACTCCACAAAATTATTTATCATTGGTTAAAAATGACTAAAAATTATCATTAATCATGGGTTATAGCTCATGGAATCTTGAATTTTGGCTTTCGAAAAATTACTTGTCAATAGGTTGAAATAAGAAGTGGCCAAAAATTATAGGTTATAACTCATGAAATCTTTAATTTTTCCCTCCACAAAATAATTTGAGAACAGGTCAAAATGACTAAAAATAGCCAATAATCGTGGATTATTGCTCATGAAATCGTGAATTTTGGCCTTCGCGGACTTATTTGTCAAGGATCGAACTGACAAAAAATAGCCAAAAATTATGGGTTATAGCTCAGAAATCATATATTTAGGCCTCCGTGAAATTATTTGCCACCGGATCAAAAAATCTAAAAATAGCCAATAAAAAATGAGTTAGAGCACATGAAATCATGAATTTTAGACTCAACAGATTTATTAGCCAATGGGTTGAAACAAGTAAAAATGGAAAAAAATCATGGGTTATAGCCTATGAAGTCATGAATTTGGGTCACCGCAAAATAATTTGCCAATGGGTCGAAATGACTAAAAAGGTCAAAAATCATTGGATTATAGCTCATGAAATCGTCAATTTTATCCTCAGTGAAATTGTTTGCCAACAGGTCGAAATGACTGAAAACGGTCAAAAATAGTGAGTTATAGCTCATAAAACCATGAATTTTGCCGTTCGCAAAATTATTTGCCAATAGATTGAAATGCTAAAAATGGCAAAAAAAAATTGTGGGTTATAGCTCAAGAAATTGTGAATTTTGGCCACTATAAAATTATTTGACAATGGGTGGAAATGTCTAAAAATAGGTAAAAATCGTGTGTTCTAGATCACAAAATCGTGAATTTTGGCCTTCACAAAATTATTTAACAACGGATCGAAACGATTAAAATGACCAATAATAGTGGGTTATAGCTCAAGAAATCATGAAATTTGGCTACCACAAAATTATTTGCTAAAGGGTCAAAATGACAAAAATGAGCAAAATTCGTGGGTTATAGCTCACGAAATCATGAATTTTAGCCATCAACAAAATTATTTGACAACGGGTCAAAACGAATAAAAATGGCTAAAAATTTTGAGTTATAGCTCATGAAATCGCAATTTTTGGCCACTGCAAAAATATTTAATTTTAGCCTCTATGAAATTATTTGCCGACGGGTCAAAGCGACTAAAAATAGCCAAAAACCATGGGTTATAGCTCATGAAATCGTGAATTTTAACCTCCATGAAATTAATAACAAATGGGTCAAAATGACTAAAAATGGTAAAAAAAATCATGGGTTACTCATGAAATATTTAATTTTAGCCTCTATGAAATTACTTGCCAATGGTTCGAAAGGACTAAAAATAGCCAAAAATCATGGGTTATAGCTCATGAAATCGTGAATTTTTTCCTCCATGAAATTAATAAACAAATAGGCTAAATTACCATTTTGGTATATTTAGTGGCACTCCTATACCAACAAGACCTATTTAGTGGCACCGATGACAATAAGGTATATTTAGTTATCCCAAAATTGTCATTAAGACCTATCTGACCGCCGGCGGTAAATTTTAAATATAAAATTATAGATTTTTGTATATATATCCCTCAAATTTCTTATATTTACAAATTATCCCCTAAATTTTATTTTTGAAAACCCCTTTTCTTTCTCCCTCCCTCCTTCCCGCCCCTCTCTCCCTCACTCCGGCCACTCTCCCCACTTCTTTCTCCCTCCCTCACTCCTGCCCCACTCGGCCACCGCCACCAACATTTTTGCACTGCTTCTTGATGACAGTGATGTAGGTGATCGAATCAGGACAGAGGCTAGAGGTTTTCATCTCATTCAGGATGGAGGCCGCGTCGGCGGCGGCAGTGGAGTGAGGCGGGAGTGAGGGATGGAGAAAGAAGGGGGGAGAGTGGTGGGAGTGAGGGAGAGAGGGGCGGGAGGGAGGGAGGGAGAAAGAGAAGGGGTTCAAAAATAAGATTTAAGGGATAATTTATAAATATGAGAAATTTGAGGATATATATATATATATATATATATATATATATATATATATATATATATATATATATACATATATATATGCAAAACATTTATAATTTTGTATTCAAAGTTCACCGTCGGCGGTTGGATAGGCCTTAATGACAATTTTAGGATAATTAAATATACCTTATTGTCGCCGGTGCCACAAAATAGGTCATGTTGGTATATGAGTGCCACTAAATATACCAAAATGGTAATTTAGCCTTAAAAAATGTGTCAAAACGACTAAAATTAGCCAAAAATCATGGATTGTATCTCATGAAATATTAGACCTACAAATTGATTAGCCAATGGGTCAGAACGAATAAAAATGACTAAAAATAGTAATAAATTCATGTGTTATAGCTCATAAAATCGTGAATATTGGCCTCTACCAAATTATTTTCCAATAGGTCGAAATGACTAAAAATGGGATGAAATTGTGGGTTATTGCTTATGAAATTATCAATTTGGGTTATAGCTCATGAAATCATTAATTTTTGTAGAAATTATTTGCCAACATGTCAATAGGACTGAAAATTGCCCAAAATCGTGTGATGTAGCTCTCAAAATCATGAATTTTAGCCTTGGAGAAATGATTTGCTAATGGGTCGAGACTAAAAATGGCGAGTTGAAATGACTAAAATGGTGAAATATAGTGGGTTATAGCTGACAAAATCATGAATTTTGTACACCAAGAAATTATTTGCCATCGGGTCTAAATGACTAGAAATTGCCAAAAATCGTGAGTTAATCTCATAAAATCATGAAGTTTCAACTCTATAAAATTATTTAACAGTAGATTGAAGTGCCTAAAATGGACAATAATCGCGGGTTATAGCTCATTAAATCGTGAATTTTTACCTCCACGGAATTATTTGCCTACAGGTCAAAACGATAAAAAGTGGCCGAATATTGTGGGTTATAGCTTATGAAATCATAAATTTTGGCTACCACGAAATTATTTTGAAGGGGTTGAAACAACTAATAATGTCCAATAATTTAGGTTATATCTTATGAAATTGTGAATTTTAGCCTTTATGAAATTTTTGCCAACTAGTTGAAATGACTAAAAATAGCAGAAAACTATGGGAGGTGGCTTACGAAATCATGAATTTTATCTACCGTGAAATTATTTGACAAGGAGTCGAAACAACTAAAAATGGCTAAAAACATGGGTTTTAGGCCACAAAATCATGAATTTTAGCCTTTGTAAAATGATTTGCCAAAGGGTTGAAACGGCTGAATATGGCCAATAATCATGGGTTATAGCTCATGAAATCATGAATTTTACCTACCACAAAATTATTTACCAATGGGTCAAAAATACTAAAAATGGCTAATAATCATGGACAACAGCTCATGAAATCATGACATTTGGCCTCTCTGAAATTATTTTCCTAGAGTCAAAATAACTAAAAATGGCCACAAATTATGGATTACAGCTCATAAAATCGTTAATTTTGGACTCCATGAAATTAGTAACAAATAGGTCGAAATGACTAAAAATGCCTAAAATGCCTAAAAATCGTGAATTATACCTCATGAAATCAAGAATTTTGGACTCTACAAATTGATTAGCAAATGGATCGAAATGAATAAAAATGACTAAAATGATTTAAAAAAATCATGCGTTATAGCTCATGAAATTGTGAATATTAGCCTCCATGAAATTATTTTCCAACAGTGAAATGACTAAAAATGGCAACAAATTGTGAGTTATAGATTATGAAATTGTGAATTTTGGCCACCACGATAATATTTTACAATAGGTCAAAACATCAAAAATGGCCAAAATCATGGGTTATAGTTCATGAAGTCGCCAATTTTGGCATCCGTGAAATTATTTGCCAATAGGTCAAAACGACTAAAAATAGCTAAAACTATGGGTTATAGCTCACGAAATTTAAATGTTGGCCATTTTGAAGTTATTTACCAATGGGTTGAAATGACTAAAAATGGCCAACAATCATGGGTTATAGCTCACAAAATCGTGAATTTTAGCCTTCGAGGAATTATTTACCAATGGAAAAATCCCCCGACGTCCAGCACTAATCATGAATTTCGGCCTCCGCGAAATTGTTTACCACAGGTCAAAATGATTAAAAATGGTAAAAAAAATCATGAATATTGGCCAGTGCAAAATTATTTCATAACGGGTCAAAATGACTAAAAATGGCAAAAATGACTAAACATTATTTCATAATGGGTCAAAATTATTTCAAAATTAAATGACTAAAAATTACATGAAGATGAAGCAAACAATGTTTGCAGGTCGACCACGCCGAGTGAGATATCATGCAACTGATGACTTGTACAAGCACATTCTCTGTAAGAGATGAAAGAAGCCAACCAAGGATCAGCTGGTCCTGTTCCTGACATGCCGTGTACTCAAGATTGAGTACAGGGGAAGGTGATGTTGTTGAGGTAGCTGTTGGCTCCATCAAGGAGTCCGTTGAGGAGGCAACAATGATATATTCAGATGGGCATGGAAATGACCCATTGACATAGCCAATAAGACGCAACCCACGTAAGGTGGGAAGAAATTGAGCCTGCCATAGAAGATAGTTGGACCCGTCGAGTTTGACGGACACCAGATTGAAGACATTCTTTGATTGAAATGGGTTTGTCAAAGTGGATGTAGATGAGGTTAAGGTAGAGAGGGTAGAAGAAGAAGAGGCCAAGGAAGCAAAAATAGACAGCTAGTCTTATGAAATCATGAATTTTGGCCTGCACAAAATTATTTGCCAACAGGTCAAAATGAATAAAAATAGCCAAGAATCATGGTTGTAGCTCATGAAATTATGAATTTTTTCCACCGTGAAATTATTTGACAAGGGGTGGAAACGACTAAAAATGGCCAAAAATCGTGGGATATAACTCAAAAGTTGTGAATTTTGATCACCACGAAATTATTTGACAACGAGTTGAAATGACCAAAAGTGCCCAAAAACATGGGTTCCATCCCACGAAATTGTGAATTTTTGCATCCATGAAATTATTAAAAATGGCAAATATTCGTGGGTTATAGCTAATGAAAACATGAATTTTAGCTATCGAAAATTTATTTGCCAATAGGTCGAATGATTAAAAATGGTAAAACATTGTGGGTTATAACTCACTAAATCATGAATTTTGGCCACTATGATAATATTTTACAATAGGTCAAAACATCAAAAAATGGCCAAAATCGAGTTATAGCTCACAAAATCGTGAATTTCAACCACCAGAAGATTTGACATTGGGTCAAAATAACTAAAAAATAGCCAAAAATCATGTGTAAGAGCTTAAGAATTCGTGAATTTAGGCCTATGCGAAAATATTTACCAACAGGATGAAACGACTAAAAATGGCAAAAAATCATGAATTTTGGCCTCCATGAAATTATTTGCCAATAGGTCAAAACGACTAAAATAGCCAAGAATCATGGTTGTAGCTCATGAAATTGTGAATTTTGGCCTCCATGAAATTATTTGCCAATGGGTCGAAACCACTAAAAATGGCCAAAAATCGTGGGATATAACTCAAAAGTTGTGAATTTTGATCACCACGAAATTATTTGACAACGAGTTGAAATGACCAAAAGTGCCCAAAACATGGGTTCCATCCACGAAATTGTGAATTTTGCATCCATGAAATTATTTGCTAACAGATTGAAATGACTAAAAATGGCCAAAATCATGGGTTATAGCTCATGAAATCATGAATTTTAGCTACGAAAATTTATTTGCCAATAGGTCGAATGATTAAAATGGTAAAACATTGTGGGTTATAACTCACTAAATCATGAATTTTGGCCACTATGATAATATTTTACAATAGGTCAAAACATCAAAAAATGGCCAAAATCGAGTTATAGCTCACAAAATCGTGAATTTCAACCACCGTAAGATTTGACATTGGGTCAAAATAACTAAAAATAGCCAAAAATCATGTGTAAGAGCTTAAGAATTCGTGAATTTAGGCCTATGCGAAAATATTTACCAACGGGATGAAACGACTAAAAATGGCAAAAATCATGAATTTTGGCTAAAGCGAAATTCTTCGCCAATGAGTCAAAATGACAAAAATGGCAAAAATCATGAGTAATAGCTCATGAAATCATGAATTTTGGCCTCCGTGAAATTATTTGCCAATGGGTCAAAATGACAAAAATGGCAAAAAATCATTAAACTGTGATTTTCACCAAAAATCATGAATTTTGGCCTCCGTGAAATTATTTACCAATGGGTCAAAATGACTAAAATGTCCAAAACCCTAGGTTATAGCTCATGGAATCTTGAATTTTAGCTACTATGAAATTATTTGCTAATGGGTGGAAATATTTAAAATGGCCAAAAATCATGGGTTATAGTTCACAAAATCGTGAATTATAACCTCCGTAAAGTTGCTCACCAATGGGTCAAAACCACTAAAATGGCCAAAAATCATGGGTTATAGCTCACAAAATCATGAATTTTAGCTACTATGAAATTATTTGCCAATGGGTTGAAATGACTAAAATGGCCAATAATCATGGGTTATAGCTCATGAAATCATGAATTTTGGCTACCACAAAATTATTTACCAATGGGTCAAAATGACTAAAATGGCCAATAATCGTGGACAACAACTCATGAAATCATGAATTTTGGCCTCCATGAAATTATTTGCCAAGAGTTCAAAAGGACTGAAAATGGCCAAAAATCATGGGTTATAGCTCATGAAAATGTGAATTTTGGCCTCCATGAAATTATTTACCAATGGGTCAAAATGACTAAAATGACTAAAATGGCCAAAAATCATGGGTTATAGCTCATGAAATCATGAATTTTGGCCTCCATGAAATTATTTGCCAATGGGTCGAAATGACTAAAATGACTAAAATGACTTTAAAAGCCAAAAATCACAGGTTATAGCTTATGAAATTGTGAATTTTGGCCTCCATGAAATTATTTGCCAACAAGTCAAAAATGACTAAAAATGGCAAAAATCATGAGTAATAGCTCATGAAATTGTGAATTTTGGCATGTGCAAAATTATTTTTCAACTGGTCAAAACTACAAAAAGGCCAAAATCAAGGTTAATAGTTCATAAAATCACAAATTTGCCTCCATGAAATTATTTACCAATGGGTCAAAACGACTAAAATGACTAATAATCGTGGGTTATAGCTCATGAAGTCTTGAATTTTGGCCTTTGAAAAGTTATTTGCCAATGGGTTGAAACAATAAAAATGGTCAAAAATCGTGGGTTAGAGTTTATAAAATCATGAATTTTGGCCTCCATGAAATTATTTGCCAATGGGTCAAAACCACTAAAATGGCCAAAAATCATGGGTTATAGCACATGAAATCGTGAATTTTGGCCTCCGTGAAATTATTTGCCAATGGGTCAAAATAACTAAAAATAGTCAAAAATCATGGGTTATAGCTCATGAAATCGTGAATATTGGAGTCCACAAATATATTTATCATTGGTTCAAAATGACTAAAATCATCAATAGTTGTGGATTATAACTCATAAAATCGTGAATTTTGGCCTCCGTGAAATTATTTGCCAATGGGTCGAAACCACTAAAATGGCCAAAAATCATGGGTTATAGCTCATGAAATCATGAATTTTGGCCTCCATGAAATTATTTGACAACGGGCCAAAATAACTAAAAATAGTCAAAAATCATGGGTTATAGCTCATGAAATCAAGAATTTTGGCCTATGCAAAATTATTTTCCAAGGGTCAAAATGACAAAAATAGCTAAAAATCATGGGTTATAGCACAAGAAATTGTGAACTTATGCCTCCATGGAATTATTTGCCAATGGGTCAAAACCACTAAAAATAGCCAAAAATCATGGGTTATAGCTCATGAAATCGTGAATTTTGACTAATTTATTAACCAATAGGTCGAATCGACTACAAATTTAAAAAATCATGGGTTATAGCTCATGAAATCGTGAATTTTGGCCTCCATGAAATTATTTGCCAATGGGTCGAAACCACTAAAATGGCCAAAAATCATTGGTTATTGCTCATAAAATTCTGAATTATAGCCTTCACAAAATTATTTACCAACGGGTCAAAATGACTAAAATGGCCAAAAATCGTGGATTATAAAATCATAAATTTTGAACTCCATAAAATTATTTAGCAATGGGTCAAAACAACTAAAAATAGCCAAAATTATGGGTTATAGCTCATAAAATCTTTAATTTTGACCTCATAAAATTATTTACCAATGGGTCGAAATGACTAAAATGACTAAAAATAGCCAAAATCATGGGTTATAGCTCATGAAATCATGAATTTTGGCCTCCATGAAATTATTTGCCAATGGGTCGAAATGACTAAAATGACTAAAATGACTTTAAAAGCCAAAAATCACAGGTTATAGCTTATGAAATTGTGAATTTTACCTCTATGAAATTATTTGCCAATGGGTCAAAATGACTAAAAATAGCTAAAAATCATGGGTTATAGCACAAGAAATTGTGAACTTATGCCTCCATGGAATTATTTGCCAATGGGTCAAAATGACTAAAAATAGCCAAAATCATGGGTTATAGCTCATGAAATCGTGAATTTTGACTAATTTATTAACCAATAGGTCGAATCGACTACAAATTTAAAAAATCATGGGTTATAGCTTATGAAATTGCATATTTAGGCCTCTGCAAAATAATTATCCAATGGGTGAAATGACTAAAATGGCCAAAAATCATTGGTTATAGCTCATGAAATCGTGAATTTTGGCCTCCGTGAAATTATTTGCCAATGGGTCAAAATGACTAAAAATAGCCAAAATTATGGGTTATAGCTCACAAAATCATGAATTTTGGCCTCCATGAAATTATTTGCCAATGGGTCAAAATGACTAAAATGGCCAAAAATCATGATTAATAGCTCATGAAATCGTGAATTTCTACCACCACGAAATTATTTTCCAAGGGTCAAAATGACTAAAAATGGCAAAAATCATGAATTTTGGCCTCCATGAAATTATTTGCCAACAAGTCAAAATGACTAAAATGACTAAAATGACTAAAATTGTGGGTTATAGCTCATGAAAATGTGAATTTTGGCCTCCATGAAATTATTTGCCAATGGGTGAAATGACTAAAATGACTAAAATTGTGGGTTATAGCTCATGAAATCGTGATTTTTAGCCTATGCAAAATTATTTGACAATGGGTCGAAACCACTAAAATGGCCAAAAATCATGGGTTATAGCTCATGAAATCGTGATTTTTAGCCTATGCAAAATTATTTGCTAACAGATTGAAATGACTAAAATGGCCAACAATCATGGGTCATAGCTCATGAAATCGTGAATTTTGACCTTTGTCATATAATTTGCCAATGGGTCAAAATGACTAAAATTGTGGGTTGTAACGATGACATGATGACTTTTGGCCATCACGATTAAAGCCGATGACATCATGACTTTTGGCTACCACGATTAAGCGGGGTTCATCGTGAAGTTTGACCATCATGAATTTATTTGCCAATGGGTCGAAACCACTAAAATGGCCAAAAATCATGGGCTCTAGCTCATGAAATCGTGAATTTTGGCCTCCATGAAATTATTTGCCAATGGGTGAAATGACTAAAATTGTGGGTTATAGCTCATGAAAATGTGAATTTTGGCCTCCATGAAATTATTTGACAATGGGTCGAAATGACTAAAATGACTTTAAAAGCCAAAAATCACAGGTTATAGCTTATGAAATCATGAATTTTGGCCTCCATGAAATTATTTGCCAACAAGTCAAAATGACTAAAAATAGCCAAAATCATGGGTTATAGCTCATGAAATCATGAATTTTATCTACCGTGAAATTATTTGACAACGGGTCAAAATGATTAAAAAGGCTAATAATCATGGGTTAAAGCTCATGAAAAGCTAAATATTGGCTACATAAAATTATTTATCAATGGGTCAAAATAACTAAAAATAGCCAAAATTATGGGTTATAGCTCATAAAATTGTGAATTTTGGCCCAATGAAAATAGACAAGTCGAGAAACAACGAAATGGCCTAAAATCTTGGGTAGAGTCATGAAATCTTTAATTTTAGCATCTATAAAATTATTTGCCAACAAGTCAAAACGATTATAAATGGCTAAAAATGGTGGGTTATACCTCATGAAATCGTGATTTTTAGCCTATGCAAAATTATTTGCTAACAATCTAAATGACTAAAATTAGCCAAAATTATGGGTTATAGCTCATGAAATTGTGAATTTTACCTCTATGAAATTATTTGCCAATGGGTCAAAACAAGTAAAATGGATAATAATTTTGTGGGTTACAACTCATTAAATTATGCATTTTGCATAAAATTATTTACCGTGGTGAAACAATTAAAATGGCCAAAAATCATGATTAATAGCTCATGAAGTGGCATCGTGAAATTATTCACCAACAAGACAAAATAACTAAAATGACCAAAAATGGTGGATTATAGCTCATGAAATTGGGAATTTTGGCCACCACGAAATTATTTGACAACGGGTCAAAATGACTAAAATGACTAAAATTTTGGGTTGTAGCCCATAAAATTATAAAGTTTGGCCTCATAAAATTATTAAACAATGGACCCAAATGACTAAAATGGCCAAATATCGTGGGTTATAGCTCATGAAATCATGAATTTTAGCTATCGAAAATTATTTGCCAATGGGCCAAAATAACTAAAATAGATAAAAATCACACGTTGTAGCACATGAAATCGTGAATTTTTCCACTAACAAATTATTCGACAACGGGTTGAAATGACTAAAAGGCAAAAATCATGGGCAATGGCCCGAAATTATAAATTTTGGCCACCACGAAATTATTTGACAACAGTCGAACAAGTAAAATAGCCAACAATCGTGGGTTCTAGCCTATAAAATTGTGAATTTTACCTCTATGAAATTATTTGACAACGGGTCAAAATGATTAAAAAGGCTAATAATCATGGACAACAACTCATGAAATCATGAATTTTGGCCTCCATGAAATTATTTACCAATGGGTCAAAATAACTAAAATGACCAAAAATTATGGGTTATAGCTCATAAAATCTTTAATTTTGGACTCCATGAAATTAGTAACAAATAGGTCGAAATGACTAAAAATGCCTAAAAATGCCTAAAAATCGTGAATTATACCTCATGAATCAAGAATTTTGGACTCTACAAATTGATTAGCAAATGGATCGAAATGAATAAAAATGACTAAAATGATTTAAAAAAATCATGCGTTATAGCTCATGAAATTGTGAATATTAGCCTCCATGAAATTATTTTCCAACAGGTCGAAATGACTAAAAATGGCAACAAATTGTGAGTTATAGATTATGAAATTGTGAATTTTGGCCACCGGAAAATTATTTTTAATAGGTCGAAATCACAAAAAATGACCAAAAATCATTGGTTATAGTTCATGAAGTCGCCAATTTTGGCATCCGTGAAATTATTTGCCAATAGGTCAAAACGACTAAAAATAGCTAAAAACTATGGGTTATAGCTCACAAAATCGTGAATTTCAACCACCAGAAGATTTGGCATTAGGTCAAAATAACTAAAAAATAGCCAAAAATCATGTGTAAGAGCTTAAGAATTCGTGAATTTAGGCCTATGCGAAAATATTTACCAACAGGATGAAACGACTAAAAATGGCAAAAAAAATCATGAATTTTGGCTAAAGCGAAATTCTTCGCCAATGAGTCAAAATGACAAAAAATGGCAAAAAATCATGAGTAATAGCTCATGATACCGTGTATTTTGTCCTCCGTGAATTATTTTCAAATGGGACAAAACGATCAAAAATGGCAAAAAATCATTAAACTGTGATTTTCAGCTCAAAAAATCATGAAATTTTCCCTCCGTAAAATTATTCATCAATGGGTCGAAATGACTAAAAATGTCCAAAACCCTAGGTTATAGCTCATGGAATCTTGAATTTTAGCTACTATGAAATTATTTGCTAATGGGTGGAAACATTTAAAAATGGCCAAAAATCATGGGTTATAGTTCACAAAATCGTGAATTATAACCTCCGTAAAGTTGCTCACCAATGGGTCAAAACCACTAAAAATGGCTAAAAATCATTGGTTATAGCTCATAAAATTCTGAATTATAGCCTTCACAAAATTATTTACCAATGGGTCAAAATGACTAAAAATGGCCAAAAATCGTGGATTATAAAATCATAAATTTTGAACTCCATAAAATTATTTAGCAATGGGTCAAAACAAGCAAAAATGGTAAATGATTGTGGGTTATAGTACATTAAATTATGAATTTTGGACTTCACAAATTTATTTGAGTACGGATCAAAAGAACTAAAAATGGCAAAAAAAAATTTGTGGTTAATAGCTCATGAAAACGTGAATTTTGGCTCCACATAATTATTTGCTAACAGATTGAAATGACTAAAAATGACCAAAACTCGTAGGTTATAGCTCACGAAATTTAAATGTTGGCCATTTTGAAGTTATTTACCAATGGGTCGAAATGACTAAAATGGCCAACAATCATGGGTCATAGCTCATGAAATCGTGAATTTTAGCCTCTGCCAAATTATTTGCCAATGGGTCGAAATGACTAGAAATGGCCTAATATCATGGGTCAAATCTCAAAAAGTCATGAATTTTGTCCCCTGCAAAATTATTCGCCAACAAGTTGAAATGATTAAAAATGACCAAAAATTATGGGTTATATAGCTCATGAAATCTTAAATTTTAGACTTTTCAAAGTTATTTGTCTATGGGTTGAAACGACTTAAATTGCCAAAAATCGTGCGTCATAGCTCATGAAATCGTGAATTTTGGCCTCCATGAAATTATTTGCCAAGAGGTCAAAAGGACTAAAAATAGCCAAAAATCTTGGGTTATAGCCCATGAAATTATAAATTTTAGCCTCCGCAATTGACAACAGGTCGAAACGAATTTTAGCTTTTGCAAAATTACTTGGCAATAGATCGAAATGACTAGAAAGGGACAAAAATTATGGGTTATATAGCTCATGAAATCGTGAATTTTAGCCTCTGCCAAATTATTTGCCAAGAGTTCAAAAGGACTAAAATGGCCAAAAATCGTGGGATATAACTCAAAAGTTGTGAATTTTGATCACCACGAAATTATTTGACAAGGGGTGGAAACGACTAAAATGGCCAAAATCATGGGTTATAGCTCACAAAATCATGAATTTAATCCTCTAAGGATTTATTAGCAAACAGTCAAAATAACTAAAAATAGTCAAAATTATGGGCTCTAGCTCATGAAATCGTGAATTTTAGACTCGTGAATTTATTAGATAATGGGTCGAAATAACTAAAAATGACTTTAAAAGTCAAAAAAATCACAGGTTATAGCTTATGAAATTGCATATTTAGGCCTCTGCAAAATAATTATCCAATGGGTCGAAATGACTAAAAATAGCCAAAAATTATGGGTTATAGCTTATGAAATCGTGAATTTCGGCCACCACGAAATTATTTTCCAATGGTTCAAAACTAATAAAAATAGCCAGAAATCATTGGCTAGAGCTCATGGAATCGTCAATTTTTTGTCTCTATTGAATTATTTGTCAATGGGTCAAAGTGACTAAAAATGGCCAATAACCGTGGATTATAGCTCACGAAATCGTGAATTTTGACCTTTGTCATATAATTTGCCAATGGGTCGAAATGCTAAAATGGTGAGTCGCAATGACTAAAATGACTGAAATTTGTGGGTTGTAACTGATGACATGATGACTTTTGGCCACCACGATTAAAGCTGATGACATCATGACTTTTGGCTACCACGATTAAACGGGGGTTCATCGTGAAGTTTGACCATCATGAATTTATTTGCCAATGGGCCAAAATAACTAAAAATAGCCAAAAATCATGGGTTATAGCTCATGAAATCGTGAATTTTTCCACTAAAAAATTATTCGACAACGGGTTGAAATGACTAAAAGGCAAAAATCATGGGCAAATGTTCAAGAAATTATAAATTTTGGCCACCACGAAATTATTTGACAACAGATCCAACAAGTAAAATAGCCAACAATCGTGGGTTCTAGCCTACAAAATTGTGAATTTTTACCTCTATGAAATTATTTGACAACGGGTCAAAATGATTAAAAAAGGCTAATAATCATGGGTTAAAGCTCATGAAAAGGTAAATATTGGCTACCGCAAAATTATTTGTCAATGGGTCAAAATAACTAAAAATAGCCAAAAATTATGGGTTATAGCTCATAAAATTGTGAATTTTACCTCTATGAAATTATTTGACAACGGGTCAAAATGACTAAAATGGCCAAAATCATGGGTTATAGCTCATGAAATCTTTAATTTTAGCATCTATGAAATTATTTGCCAACAAGTCAAAACGATTATAAATGGCCAAAAATGGTGGGTTATACCTCATGAAATCGTGAATTTTAGCCTCTGCCAAATTATTTGCCAATGGGTCAAAATGACTAAAATGACTAAAAATAGCCAAAAATTATGGGTTATAGCTCATGAAATCGTGAATTTTAGCCTCGCCAAATTATTTGCCAATGGGTCAAAATGACTAAAATGACTAAAAATTGTGGGTTATATAGCTCATGAAATCATGAATTTTGTCCCCCAAAATTATTCGCCAACAAGTTGAAATGATTAAAATGACCAAAAATTATGGGTTATATAGCTCATGAAATCGTGAATTTTGGCCTCCATGAAATTATTTGCCAACAAGTCAAAACGATTATAAATGGCCAAAAATGGTGGATTATAGCTCACGAAATCGTGAATTTTAGCCTCTGCCAAATTATTTGCCAATGGGTCGAAATGACTAGAAAGGGACAAAAATTATGGGTTATAGCTCATAAAATTGTGAATTTTGGCCTCCATGAAATTATTTGCCAATGGGCCAAAATAACTAAAAATAGTCAAAAATCATGGGTTATAGCTCATGAAATCGTGAATTTTGGCCTCCATGAAATTATTTGCCAATGGGTCGAAATGACTAAAATGGCCAAAATCATGGGTTATAGCTCATAAAATTGTGAATTTTGGCCTCCATGAAATTATTTGCCAATGGGTCGAAATGACTAAAATGGCCAAAAATCTTGGGCTATAGCCCATGAAATTATAAATTTTGGCCACCACGAAATTATTTTCCAATGGTTCAAAACTAATAAAATAGCCGAAATCATTGGCTAGAGCTCATGGAATCGTCAATTTTTGTCTCTATTGAATTATTTGTCAATGGGTCAAAGTGACTAAAATGGCCAAAATCATGGGTTATAGCTCATGAAATCGTGAATTTTAGACTCAGTGAATTTATTAGATAATGGGTCGAAATGACTAAAAATGGCTAAAAATCATTGGTTATTGCTCATAAAATTCTGAATTATAGCCTTCACAAAATTATTTACCAACGGGTCAAAATGACTAAAATGGCCAAAAATGGTGGATTATAAAATCATAAATTTTGAACTCCATAAAATTATTTAGCAATGGGTCAAAACAAGCAAAAATGGTAAATGATTGTGGGTTATAGTACATTAAATTATGAATTTTGGACTTCACAAATTTATTTGAGTACGGATCAAAAGAACTAAAATGGCAAAAAAAATTGTGGTTAATAGCTCATGAAAATGTGAATTTTGGCTCCACATAATTATTTGCTAACAGATTGAAATGACTAAAATGACCAAAAATTGTGGGTTATATAGCTCATGAAATCTTAAATTTGGGACTTTTCAAAGTTATTTGTCTATGGGTTGAAACGACTAAAATTGCCAAAAATCGTCGTCATAGCTCATGAAATCGAATTTTAGCCTCTCCAAATTATTTGCCAATGGGTGAAATGACTAGAAATGGCCTAATATCATGGGTCAAATCTCAAAAATCATGAATTTTGTCCCCTGCGAAATTATTCGCCAACAAGTTGAAATGATTAAAAATGACCAAAAATTGTGGGTTATATAGCTCATGAAATCTTAAATTTGGGACTTTTCAAAGTTATTTGTCTATGGGTTGAAACGACTAAAATTGCCAAAAATCGTGCGTCATAGCTCATGAAATCATGAATTTTGGCCTCCATGAAATTATTTGCCAAGAGTTCAAAAGGACTGAAAATGGCCAAAAATCTTGGGCTATAGCCCATGAAATTATAAATTTTAGCCTCCGCAATTAACAACAGGTCGAAACGAATTTTAGCTTTTGCAAAATTACTTGGCAATAGATCGAAATGACTAGAAAGGGACAAAAATTGCGGGTTATAGCACATGAATTCTTTTATTTCTGCCTCCGCAAAATAATTTGACAACAGATCAAAATGACTAAAATCTGTCAATAGTTGTGGATTATAACTCATAAAATCGTGAATTTTGGCCTCCGTGAAATTATATGTTAAGGGTCGAATTTACTAAAAATAGCCAAAAATCATGGGTTATAGCTCACAAAATTATGAATTTAATCCTCTAAAGATTTATTAGCAAACAGGTCAAAATAACTAAAAATAGTCAAAAATCATGGGCTCTAGCTCATGAAATCGTGAATTTTAGACTCTGTGAATTTATTAGATAATGGGTCGAAATGACTAAAAATGACTTTAAAAGCCAAAAAAATCACAGGTTATAGCTTATGAAATTGCATATTTAGGCCTCTGCAAAATAATTATCCAATGGGTGAAATGACTAAAAATAGCCAAAAATTATGGGTTATAGCTCATGAAATCGTGAATTTCTACCACCAATAAATTATTTTCCAATGGGTTAAAACCAATAAAATAGCCGAAATCATTGGCTAGAGCTCATGGAATCGCCAATATTTTGTCTCTATTGAATTATTTGTTAATGGGTCAAAGTGACTAAAATGGCCAATAACCGAGGATTATAGCTCACGAAATCGTGAATTTTGGCCTCCGTGAAATTATATGTTAAGGGTCGAATTTACTAAAATAGCCAAAAATCATGGGTTATAGCTCATGAAATCGGAATTTTAGACTCGTGAATTTATTAGATAATGGGTCGAAATGACTAAAATGACTTTAAAAGCCAAAAATCACAGGTTATAGCTTATGAAATCGTGAATTTTGGCCTCCGTGAAATTATATGTTAAGGGTCGAATTTACTAAAATAGCCAAAAATCATGGGTTATAGCTCATGAAATCGTGAATTTTGGCCTCCATGAAATTATTTGCCAATGGGTCGAAATGACTAAAAATAGCCAAAAATCATGGGTTATAGCTCATGAAATCATGAATTTTGGCCTCCATGAAATTATTTGCTAATGGGTGGAAATATTTAAAATGGCCAAAATCATGGGTTATAGTTCACAAAATCGTGAATTATAACCTCCGTAAAGTTGCTCACCAATGGGTCGAAACCACTAAAATGGCTAAAAATCATTGGTTATTGCTCATAAAATTCTGAATTATAGCCTTCACAAAATTATTTACCAACGGGTCAAAATGACTAAAATGGCCAAAAATCGGATTATAAAATCATAAATTTTGAACTCCATAAAATTATTTAGCAATGGGTCAAAACAAGCAAAAATGGTAAATGATTGTGGGTTATAGTACATTAAATTATGAATTTTGGACTTCACAAATTTATTTGAGTACGGATCAAAAGAACTAAAAATGGCAAAAAAAAATTGTGGTTAATAGCTCATGAAAATGTGAATTTTGGCTCCACATAATTATTTGCTAACAGATTGAAATGACTAAAAATGACCAAAACTCGTAGGTTATAGCTCACGAAATTTAAATGTTGGCCATTTTGAAGTTATTTACTAATTGGTTGAAATGACTAAAATGGCCAACAATCATGGGTCATAGCTCATGAAATCGCGGAATTTTAGCCTCGCCAAATTATTTGCCAATGGGTCGAAATGACTAAAAATAGCCAAAAATTATGGGTTATAGCTCATGAAATCATGAATTTTGGCCTCCATGAAATTATTTGCCAATGGGTCGAAATGACTAAAATGACCAAAAATTGTGGGTTATATAGCTCATGAAATCATGAATTTTGGCCTCCATGAAATTATTTGCCAAGAGGTCAAAAGGACTAAAATGGCCAATAACCGTGGATTATAGCTCACGAAATCGTGAATTTTGGCCTCCGTGAAATTATATGTTAAGGGTCGAATTTACTAAAATAGCCAAAAATCATGGGTTATAGCTCATGAAATCATGAATTTTGTCCCCCAAAGATTTATTAGCAAACAGTCAAAATAACTAAAAATAGTCAAAAATCATGGGCTCTAGCTCATGAAATCGTGAATTTTAGACTCGTGAATTTATTAGATAATGGGTCGAAATGACTAAAATGACTTTAAAAGCCAAAAATCACAGGTTATAGCTTATGAAATTGCATATTTAGGCCTCTGCAAAATAATTATCCAATGGGTCGAAATGACTAAAAATAGCCAAAAATTATGGGTTATAGCTCATGAAATCGTGAATTTCTACCACCACGAAATTATTTTCCAATGGGTTAAAACCAATAAAAATAGCCAGAAATCATTGGCTAGAGCTCATGGAATCGTCAATATTTTGTCTCTATTGAATTATTTGTTAATGGGTCAAAGTGACTAAAAATGGCCAATAACCGAGGATTATAGCTCACGAAATCGTGAATTTTGACCTTTGTCATATAATTTGCCAATGGGTCGAAATGCTAAAATGGTGAGTCGAAATGACTAAAATGACTAAAAATTGTGGGTTGTAACTGATGACATGATGACTTTTGGCCATCACGATTAAAGCTGATGACATCATGACTTTTGGCTACCACGATTAAACGGGGGTTCATCGTGAAGTTTGACCATCATGAATTTATTTGCCAATGGGCCAAAATAACTAAAAATAGATAAAAATCACACGTTGTAGCACATGAAATCGTGAATTTTTTCCACTAACAAATTATTCGACAACGGGTTGAAATGACTAAAAAGGCAAAAAATCATGGGCAACAGCCCAAGAAATTATAAATTTTGGCCACCACGAAATTATTTGACAACAGATCTGAACAAGTAAAAATAGCCAACAATCGTGGGTTCTAGCCTATAAAATTGTGAATTTTTACCTCTATGAAATTATTTGACAACGGGTCAAAATGATTAAAAAAGGCTAATAATCATGGGTTAAAGCTCATGAAAAGCTAAATATTGGCTACCGCAAAATTATTTATCAATGGGTCAAAATAACTAAAAATAGCCAAAAATTATGGGTTATAGCTCATGAAATTGGGAATTTTGGCCACAGCGAAAATAGACAACGGGTCGAAACAACGAAATGGCCTAAAATCTTGGGTAACAGGTCATGAAATCTTTAATTTTAGCATCTATAAAATTATTTGCCAACAAGTCAAAACGATTATAAATGGCTAAAAATGGTGGGTTATACCACATGAAATCGTGATTTTTAGCCTATGCAAAATTATTTGCTAATGATCTAAATGACTAAAATTAGCCAAAAATTGTAGGTTGTAGATCACGAAATTGAGAATTTTACCCGCCACAAAGTTATTCACCAATGGGTCAAAACAAGTAAAAATGGATAATAATTTTGTGGGTTACAACTCATTAAATTATGCATTTTACCTTACGCAAAATTATTTACCAGCAGGTCGAAACAATTAAAAATGGCCAAAAATCATGATTAATAGCTCATGAAGTGGCATCTGTGAAATTATTCACCAACAGGACAAAATAACTAAAAATGACCAAAAATGGTGGATTCTGACTCATCAAATTGTAAATTATTTGCCACAGGTCGAAACAACTAGAAATGACTAAAAATTTTGGGTTGTAGCCCATAAAATTATAAAGTTTGGCCTCCGCAAAATTATTAAACAATGGACCCAAATGACTAAAAATGGCCAAATATCGTGGGTTATAGGTCATGAAATCGTAAATTTTGATAGCCGTGAAATTATTTAAAAATGAGTCGACATCACTAAAAATGGCCAAATTTTTTTCATTTTAGCTCATAAAATCTTTAATTTTGACCTCCGCAAAATTATTTGACAATGGGTCGAAATGGCTAAAAATGGCCAAAAATCATTGGCCCTTCATGAAATTTTGAATTTTGGACACTGAAAAATTACTTACCATTGGTTCAAAACTACTAAATTTACCAATAACCGTAGGTTATAGCTCATGACATTTTGAATTTTAGTCTCCCAGAAATTATTTGTCAATGAGTCGAAATGACTAAAAATAGCCAAAAATTACGGGGTATAGCTCATGAAATCTTTAATTTTTGCCTAAGTGAAATAATTTGATAATGGGTCAAAATGACTAAAAATGGCTAACAATCGAGGATTATAGCTCATGAAATTGTGAATTTTGGCCTCTACGAAATTATTTTTTACGGATCAGAATCACTACAAAGAGTCAAAAATCATGGGTTATAGCTCATAAAATCGTGAATTTAAGCCTCTACAGATTTATTAGTAAATGGTTCAAAATAATTAAAAATACCCAAAAATTCGGGGTTGTAGATCATAAAATTGTGAATTCTGGACTCTACGGATTTATTAGGAATGGGTGAAATGACTAAAAATGATTTGAAATAAAAAATTATAGGTTATAGCTTATGAAATCATGAATTTAGGCCTTCGATAATAATTTTTAACGGTCGAAATAAATAAAAATGGTCAAAAATCATGGGTTATAGTTCATGAAATCGTGAATTTTGGCCATCGTAATTATTTTCCAATGGATCGAAACCACTACAAATAGAAAAAATCATTGGTTATAGCTCATGGAATCATAAATTTTTTTCTCCATGAAATTATTTGCTAACGGTAAAATGACCAAAAATACCTAAAAATCAGAGGTGAATTTTTACCCCTCATGAAATTATTTGCCAATGGGTTGAAACACTAAAATGACAAGTCAAAATGGCTAAAAAATGGCTAAAAATCATGGGTTAAAGTTGACAAAATCATGAGCTTTGGCCACCACGAAATTATTTGTCAATGGGTCGAAATGACTAGAAATAGCCAAAAATTGTGGGTTATGTCTCATGAAATCATAAATTTTGGACTCCAAAAAGTAATTTACCAACGGGTCAAAATACCTAAAAATCACCAATAATAGTGAATTATAGCTCTTTAAATCGGGAACTTAGGCCTCGGAAATTATTTGCCTATAGGTCAAAATGGCCAAAAATTAATGGTTATAGCTCATGACAACGTGAATATTGGCCACTGTGAAATTATTTGCAAAGGGTCAAATAACTAAAAATGTCTAACTATCATGGGTTAAACATGAATTTTGCCAACGGTTAAAATGAATTAAAATAGCCAAAAATCATGGATTTTAGCCCATGAAATCGTGAATTTTGTATTTGACAAGGGTCGAAACAACTAAAAGGGCCAAATTTTGTGGTTTATAGATCAAGAAACCATCAAATTTTGCCACCAAAAATTATTTGACAAAGGTTGGAACAACTAAAATAGCCAAAAATCGTGGGTTCTAGACCACAAAATCATGAATTTTACCTCCACGAAATTATTTGACAACGGGTCAAAATGATTAAAAAGGCTAATAATCATGGGTTAAAGCTCATGAAAAGGTAAATTTTGGCTACCACAAAATTATTTTCGATGGTTTGAATTGACTAAAAATAGCCAAAATTCATGAATTATAAAATCATAAATTTTGGACTCAAAAGTAATTTACCAACGGGTCGAAACGAGTAAACCGGTCCATAATCGTGGGTTATAATTCATTAAATTGTGAATTTTGGCATGTGCAAAATTATTTTTCAACTGGTCAAAACTACAAAAAGGCCAAAATCAAGGTTAATAGCTCATAAAATCACGAATTTTACCTCCATAAAATTATTTACCAATGGGTCAAAACAAGTAAAATGGATAATAATTTTGTGGGTTACAACTCATTAAATTATGCATTTTACCTTACGCAAAATTATTTACCAATGGGTCAAAACAAGTAAAATGGATAATAATTTTGTGGGTTACAACTCATTAAATTATGCATTTTACCTTACGCAAAATTATTTACCAATGGGTCAAAACAAGTAAAATGGATAATAATTTTGTGGGTTACAACTCATTAAATTATGCATTTTACCTACATAAAATTATTTATCAATGGGTCAAAATAACTAAAAATAGCCAAAATTACGGGTATAGCTCATGAAATTGTGAATTTTGGCCTCCACGAAATTATTTGTCAATGGGTCAAAATAACTAAAATGACCAAAAATGGTGGATTATAGCTCATCAAATTGCAAATTGTAGCCACTACAATTATTTGCCACAGTCGAAACAACTAGAAATGACTAAAAATAGCCAAAATTGTGGGTTATGTCTCATGAAATCATAAATTTTGGACTCCAAAAGTAATTTACCAACGGGTCAAAATACCTAAAAATCGAGGTGAATTTTTGCCCCTCATGAAATTATTTGCCAATGGGTTGAAACACTAAAATGACAAGTCAAAATGACTAAAAATGGCCAAAAATCATGGGTTAAAGCTCATGAAAAGCTAAATATTGGCTACCGCAAAATTATTTGACAACAGATCGAACAAGTAAAATAGCCAACAATCGTGGGTTCTAGCCTATAAAATTGTGAATTTTACCTCTATGAAATTATTTGACAACGGGTCAAAATGATTAAAAAGGCTAATAATCATGGGTTAAAGCTCATGAAAAGCTAAATATTGGCTACATAAAATTATTTATCAATGGGTCAAAATAACTAAAAATAGCCAAAATTATGGGTTATAGCTCATGAAATTGGGAATTTTGGCCACAAATAAAATAGACAACGGTCGAAACAACGAAATGGCCTAAAATCTTGGGTAGCAGGTCATGAAATCTTTAATTTTAGCATCTATAAAATTATTTGCCAACAAGTCAAAACGATTATAAATGGCTAAAAATGGTGGGTTATACCACATGAAATGTGATTTTTAGCCTATGCAAAATTATTTGCTAATGATCTAAATGACTAAAATTAGCCAAAATTGTAGGTTGTAGATCACGAAATTGAGAATTTTACCCGCCACAAAGTTATTCACCAATGGGTCAAAACAAGTAAAAATGGATAATAATTTTGTGGGTTACAACTCATTAAATTATGCATTTTACCTTACGCAAAATTATTTACCAGCAGACCGAAACAATTAAAAATGGCCAAAAATCATGATTAATAGCTCATGAAGTGGCATCTGTGAAATTATTCACCAACAAGACAAAATAACTAAAAATGACCAAAAATGGTGGATTACAGCTCATCAAATTGTAAATTATTTGCCACAGGTCGAAACAACTAGAAATGACTAAAAATTTTGGGTTGTAGCCCATAAAATTATAAAGTTTGGCCTCCGCAAAATTATTAAACAATGGACCCAAATGACTAAAAATGGTCAAATATCGTGGGTTATAGGTCATGAAATCGTAAATTTTGATAGCCGTGAAATTATTTAAAAATGGGTCGACATCACTAAAAATGGCCAAAATTTTTTCATTTTAGCTCATAAAATCTTTAATTTTGACCTCCGCAAAATTATTTGACAATGGGTCGAAATGGCTAAATATGGCCAAAAATCATTGGCAATACTTCATGAAATTCTGAATTTTGGACACTGAAAAATTACTTACCATTGGTTCAAAATGACTAAATTTACCAATAACCGTAGGTTATAGCTCATGACATTTTGAATTTTAGTCTCCCAGAAATTATTTGTCAATGAGTCGAAATGACTAAAAATAGCCAAAATTACGGGTATAGCTCATGAAATCTTTAATTTTGCCTAAGTGAAATAATTTGATAATGGGTCAAAATGACTAAAAATGGCTAACAATCGAGGATTATAGCTCATGAAATTGTGAATTTTGGCCTCCACGAAATTATTTTTACGGATCGAATCACTACAAATAGTCAAAAATCATGGGTTATACTCATAAAATCGTGAATTTAAGCCTCTGAGATTTATTAGTAAATGGGTCAAAATAATTAAAATACCAAAAATTCGGGTTGTAGATCATAAAATTGTGAATTCGGACTCTGCGAATTTATTAGGAATGGGTCGAAATGACTAAAAATAATTTGAAATAAAAAATCATAGGTTATAGCTTATGAAATCATGAATTTAGGCCTTCGCATAATAATTTTTTAACGGTCGAAATAAACAAAAAATAGTCAAAAATCATGGGTTATAGTTCATGAAATCGTGAATTTTGGCCATCGTGTAATTATTTTCCAATGGATCGAAACCACTACAAATAGCAAAAAATTGGTTATAGCTCATGGAATCATTAATTTGTTTCTCCATGGAATTATTTGCCAATGGGTCGAAATGACTAAAAATAGCCAAAAATCATGGATTTTAGCCCATGAAATCGTGAATTTTTCCACTAACAAATTATTCGACAACGGTTGAAATGACTAAAATGACTAAAATTAGCCAAAATTATAGGTTGTAGATCACGAAATTGAGAATTTTACCCATACAAAGTTATTCACCAATGGTTCAAAACAAGTAAAAATGGATAATAATTTTGTGGGTTACAACTCATTAAATTATGCATTTTGCCTTCACATAAAATTATTTACCGGCAATTGAAACAATTAAAATGGCCAAAATCATGATTAATAGCTCATGAAGTGGCATCTGTGAAATTATTCACCAACAGGACAAAATAACTAAAAATGACCAAAAATGGTGGATTATAGCTCATCAAATTGCAAATTGTAGCCACTACGAATTATTTGCCACAGGTCGAAACAACTAGAAATGACTAAAAATTTTGGGTTGTAGCCCATAAAATTATAAAGTTTGGCCTCCGCAAAATTATTAAACAATGGACCCAAATGACTAAAAATGGCCAAATATCGTGGGTTATAGGTCATGAAATCAGAATTTTGATAGCCGTGAAATTATTTAAAATGAGTCGACATCACTAAAATGGCCAAAATTTTTTCATTTTAGCTCATAAAATCTTTAATTTTGACCTCCATAAAATTATTTGACAATGGGTGAAATGGCTAAAATGGCCAAAAATCATTGGCCCTTCATGAAATTTTGAATTTTGGACACTAAAAATTACTTACCATTGGTTCAAAACTACTAAATTTACCAATAGCAAGTAGGTTATAGCTCATGACATTTTGAATTTTAGTCTCGAAATTATTTGTCAATGAGTCGAAATGACTAAAAATAGCCAAAATTACGGGTATAGCTCATGAAATCTTTAATTTTGCCTAAGTGAAATAATTTGATAATGGGTCAAAATGACTAAAAATGGCTAACAATCGAGGATTATAGCTCATGAAATTGTGAATTTTGGCCTCTGAAATATTTTTCGGATCGAGAATCACTACAAAGAGTCAAAAATCATGGGTTATAGCTCATAAAATCGTGAATTTAAGCCTCTGATTTATTAGTAAATGGTTCAAAATAATTAAAATACCCAAAATTAGGGGTTGTAGATCATAAAATTGTGAATTCGGACTCTAATTTATTAGGAATGGGTGAAATGACTAAAAATGATTTGAAATAAAAAATTATAGGTTATAGCTTATGAAATCATGAATTTAGGCCTTGGATAATAATTTTTAGCAATTTGAAATAAATAAAAATGGTCAAAAATCATGGGTTATAGTTCATGAAATCGTGAATTTTGGCCATCGTGTAATTATTTTCCAATGGATGAAACCACTACAAATAGAAAAAATCATTGGTTATAGCTCATGGAATCATAAATTTTTTCTCCATGAAATTATTTGCTAACGGGTAAAATGACCAAAAATACCTAAAAATCGTGGGTGAATTTTTACCCCTCACGAAATTATTTGCCAATGGGTTGAAACACTAAAAATGACAAGTCAAAATGGCTAAAAAATGGCTAAAAATCATGGGTTAAAGTTGACAAAATCATGAGCTTTGGCCACCACGAAATTATTTGTCAATGGGTCGAAATGACTAGAAATAGCCAAAAATTGTGGGTTATGTCTCATGAAATCATGAATTTTGGACTCCAAAAAGTAATTTACCAACGGGTCAAAATACCTAAAAATCACCAATAATAGTGAATTATAGCTCATTAAATCATGAACTTAGGCCTCCGTGAAATTATTTGCCTATAGGTCAAAATGGCCAAAAATTAATGGTTATAGCTCATGACAACGTGAATATTGGCCACCGTGAAATTATTTGCAAAGGGTCAAAATGACTAAAAATGGCCAAAAATTAATGGTTATAGCTCATGAAATCTTTAATTTTAGCATCTATGAAATTATTTGCCAATGGGTCGAAATGACTAAAAATGGTCAAATATCGTGGGTTATAGGTCATGAAATCGTAAATTTTGATAGCCGGAAATTATTTAAAATGGGTCGACATCACTAAAATGGCCAAAATTTTTCATTTTAGCTCATAAAATCTTTAATTTTGACCTCATAAAATTATTTGACAATGGGTCGAATGGCTAAATATGGCCAAAAATCATTGGCAATACTTCATGAAATTCTGAATTTTGGACACCAAAAATTACTTACCATTGGTTCAAAATGACTAAATTTACCAATAACCGTAGGTTATAGCTCATGACATTTTGAATTTTAGTCTCCCGAAATTATTTGTCAATGAGTCGAAATGACTAAAAATAGCCAAAAATTACGGGGTATAGCTCATGAAATCTTTAATTTTTGCCTAAGTGAAATAATTTGATAATGGGTCAAAATGACTAAAAATGGCTAACAATCGAGGATTATAGCTCATGAAATTGTGAATTTTGGCCTCCACGAAATTATTTTTACGGATCGAATCACTACAAATAGTCAAAAATCATGGGTTATACTCATAAAATCGTGAATTTAAGCCTCTGAGATTTATTAGTAAATGGGTCAAAATAATTAAAATACCAAAAATTCGGGTTGTAGATCATAAAATTGTGAATTCTGGACTCTGCGAATTTATTAGGAATGGGTCGAAATGACTAAAAATAATTTGAAATAAAAAAATCATAGGTTATAGCTTATGAAATCATGAATTTAGGCCTTCGCATAATAATTTTTTAACGGGTCGAAATAAACAAAAAATAGTCAAAAATCATGGGTTATAGTTCATGAAATCGTGAATTTTGGCCATCGTGTAATTATTTTCCAATGGATCGAAACCACTACAAATAGCAAAAAATCATTGGTTATAGCTCATGGAATCATAAATTTTTTTCTCCATGAAATTATTTGCTAACGGGTAAAAATGACCAAAAATACCTAAAAATCGTAGGTGAATTTTTGCCCCTCATGAAATTATTTGCCAATGGGTTGAAACACTAAAAATGACAAGTCAAAATGACTAAAAAATGGCCAAAAATCATGGGTTAAAGTTGACAAAATCATGAGCTTTGGCCACCACGAAATTATTTGTCAATGGGTCGAAATGACTAGAAATAGCCAAAAATTGTGGGTTATGTCTCATGAAATCATGAATTTTGGACTCCAAAAAGTAATTTACCAACGGGTCAAAATACCTAAAAATCACCAATAATAGTGAATTATAGCTCATTAAATCATGAACTTAGGCCTCCGTGAAATTATTTGCCTATAGGTCAAAATGGCCAAAAATTAATGGTTATAGCTCATGACAACGTGAATATTGGCCACTGTGAAATTATTTGCAAAGGGGTCGAAATAACTAAAAATGTCTAATTATCATGGGTTAAACATGAATTTTTGCCAACGGGTTAAAATGAATTAAAATAGCCAAAAATCATGGATTTTAGCCCATGAAATCGTAAATTTTGTATTTGACAAGGGTCGAAACAACTAAAAAGGGCCAAATTTTGTGGTTTATAGATCAAGAAACCATCAAATTTTGCCACCAAAAAATTATTTGACAACAGGTTGGAACAACTAAAAATAGCCAAAAATCGTGGGTTCTAGACCACAAAATCATGAATTTTTACCTCCACGAAATTATTTGACAACAGGTCGAAATGATTAAAAAAAGGGCTAATAATCGTGGGTTATGGCTCATGAAAAGGTAAATTTTGGCTACCACAAAATTATTTTCTGATGGTTTGAATTGACTAAAAATAGCCAAAATTCATGAATTATAAAATCATAAATTTTGGACTGAGCAAAATTATTTACCAACGGGTCGAAACGAGTAAAACCGGTCCATAATCGTGGGTTATAATTCATTAAATTGTGAATTTTGGCATGTGCAAAATTATTTTTCAACTGGTCAAAACTACAAAAAAGGCCAAAATCAAGGTTAATAGCTCATAAAATCACGAATTTTACCTCCATAAAATTATTTACCAATGGGTCAAAACGACTAAAAATGACTAATAATCGTGGGTTATAGCTCATGAAGTCTTGAATTTTGGCCTTTGCAAAGTTATTTGCCAATGGGTTGAAACAATAAAAATGGTCAAAAATCGTGGGTTAGAGTTTATAAAATCATGAATTTTGGCCTTTGAAAAGTTATTTGCCAATGGGTCAAAACGACTAAAATGACTAATAATCGTGGGTTATAGCTCATGAAATTGTGAATTTTGGCCTCCATGAAATTATTTGCCAATGGGTTGAAACAATAAAAATGGTCAAAAATCATGGGTTATAGCTCATGAAGTCTTGAATTTTGGCCTCCACGAAATTATTTGTCAATGGGTCGAAATGACTAAAAATTATCAATAATCGTGGATTATTGCTAATAAAATCTTGAATTTTGGCCTCCGCGAAATTACTTGTCAATGAGTCGAATGACAAAAAATGGCCAAATATTGTAGGTTATAACTCATCACATCTTTAATTTTTGCCTCCACAAAATAATTTGACAACGGGCCAAAATAACTAAAAATGGTCGATAATCGCGAGTTATATAGCTCATGAAATCAAGAATTTTGGCCTATGCAAAATTATTTTCCAAGGGTCAAAATGACAAAAAATAGCTAAAAATTATGGGTTATAGCACAGGAAATTGTGAACTTATGCCTCCATGGAATTATTTGCCAATGGGTCAAAAAAACTAAAAATAGTCAAAAATCATGGGTTATAGCTCATGAAATCGTGAATTTTGGACTCATGAATTTATTAACCAATAGGTCGAATCGACTACAAATTTAAAAAATCATGGGTTATAGCTCATGAAATCGTGAATTTTGGCCTCCATGAAATTATTTGCCAATGGGTCGAAACCACAAAAATGGCCAAAAATCATTGGTTATAGTTGATGAAATCCTCAATTTTGCCCTTCATAAAATTATATGCCGATGGGGCAAAATGACTAAAAATGGCCAAAAATCATTGGTTATAGCTCATGAAATCGTGAATTTTGGCCATCGTGGTAATTATTTTCCAATGGATCGAAACCACTACAAATAGCAAAAAATTATTTGACAATGGGTCGAAATGGCTAAATATGGCCAAAATCATGGGTTATAGTTCATGAAATCGTGAATTTTGGCCTCCATGAAATTATTTGCCAATGGGTTGAAACACTAAAATGACAAGTCAAAATGACTAAAAATGGCCAAAAATTTTGGATTGTATTTTATTTAATCATGAATTTTGGACTCCAAAAGTAATTTACCAACGGGTCAAAATACCTAAAATCACCAATAATAGTGAATTATAGCTCTTTAAATCGGGAACTTAGGCCTCCGTCAAAATGACTAAAAAATGGCCAAAAATTAATGGTTATAGCTCATGACAACGTGAATATTGGCCACTGTGAAATTATTTGCAAAGGGGTCGAAACAACTAAAAATGTCTAACTATCATGGGTTAAACATGAATTTTTGCCAACGGGTTAAAATGAATTAAAATAGCCAAAAATCATGAATTTTAGCCCATGAAATCGTAAATTTTGTATTTGACAAGAGTCGAAACAACTAAAAAGGGCCAAATTTTGTGGTTTATAGCTCAAGAAACCGTCAAATTTTCCCACCAAAAAATTATTTGACAACAGGTTGGAACAACTAAAAATAGCCAAAAATCGTGGGTTCTAGACCACAAAATCATGAATTTTTGCCTCCACGAAATTATTTGACAACGGGTCGAAATGATTAAAAAAAGGGCTAATAATTATGGGTTATGGCTCAAGAAAAGGTAAATTTTGGCTACCACAAAATTATTTTCCGATGGTTTGAATTGACTAAAAATAGCCAAAATTCATGAATTATAAAATCATAAATTTTGGACTGAGCAAAATTATTTACCAACGGGTCGAAACGAGTAAAACTGGTCCATAATCGTGGGTTATAATTCATTAACTTGTGAATTTTGGCATGTGCAAAATTATTTTTCAACTGGTCAAAACTACAAAAAAAGGCCAAAATCAAGGTTAATAGTTCATAAAATCACAAATTTTGCCTCCATGAAATTATTTGCCAATGGGTCAAAACGACTAAAAATGACTAATAATCGTGGGTTATAGCTCATGAAGTCTTGAATTTTGGCCTTTGCAAAGTTATTTGCCAATGGGTTGAAACAATAAAAAATGGTCAAAAATCGTGGGTTAGAGTTTATAAAATCATGAATTTTGGCCTTTACGGAATTAATTGCCAAGGGGTCAAAACATTTAGAAATGGCAAAAATCTTGGGTATAGCACATGAAATTGTAAATTTTTGCCTCCGCAACTGCCATGTCAAAATAATTAAAAATGGTAGAAAACAATAGGGAATAGCGCATAGAATCGTGAATATTGGAGTCCACAAATATATTTATCATTGGTTCAAAATGACTAAAAATTATCAATAATCGTGGATTATTGCTAATAAAATCTTGAATTTTGGCCTCCGCGAAATTACTTGTCAATGAGTCGAATGACAAAAAATGGCCAAATATTGTAGGTTATAACTCATCACATCTTTAATTTTTGCCTCCACAAAATAATTTGACAACGGGCCAAAATAACTAAAAATGGTCGATAATCGTGAGTTATATAGCTCATGAAATCAAGAATTTTGGCCTATGCAAAATTATTTTCAAGGGTCAAAATGACAAAAATAGCTAAAAATTATGGGTTATAGCACAGGAAATTGTGAACTTATGCCTCCATGGAATTATTTGCCAATGGGTCAAAAAAACTAAAAATAGTCAAAAATCATGGGTTATAGCTCATGAAATCGTGAATTTTGGACTCCGCGAATTTATTAACCAATAGGTCGAATCGACTACAAATTTAAAAAAAATCATGGGTTATAGCTTATAAAACCGTCAATTTAGGCCTCCGCGAAATATTTGCCAATGGGTCGAAACCACAAAAATGGCCAAAAAATCATTGGTTATAGTTGATGAAATCCTCAATTTTGCCCTTCATAAAATTATATGCCGATGGGGCAAAATGACTAAAAACGGCCAAAACCCGTGGCTACTCACGAAATCGTGAATTTTGGTCTTGACGGAATTATTTGCCAATGGGTCGAAACACTAAACATAGCAAGACTAAATGGCTATCATGGGGTATAGCTGACGAAATTGTGAATTTAGGCCACAATAGAATTATTTGCCAGTGGGTTTAAATGACTGGAAATGGCCAAAAATTTTGGATTGTATTTTATTTAATCATGAATTTTGGACCCCGCAAATTATTTACCAATTGGTCAAAACACCTAAAAATGGCCAATAATCAGGGGCTATAGCTCATTACATCGTGAATTTTGGCCTCCATGAAATTATTTGCCTATTGGGTGAAATTACTAAAACTGGCAAAAAATTAATGGTTATAGCTCATGAATTTTGCATTTGGGCCACTATGACATTATTTGCAAAGGGGTCAAAATGACTAAATATGTCCAATAATTGTGGCTTATATAGCTTATGAAATCATGAATTTTAGCATACATGAAATTATTTTCCAACGGGTCTAAATGACTAAAAATGGTAAAAAAAAATTGTGGGTTATAGGCCAAGAAATTATGAATTTTAGCCACCACGAAATTATTCGACAATAGGTCAAAATGACTAAAAATAGACAAAAATTATAGGTTCTAGCCCACAAAATCATGCATTTTTGCCTCCAAAAAATTATTGGCCAACAGGTTAAAATGACTAAAACTGGTCAATAATCATGAGTTATAGCTCGTGAAAACATGAATTTTAGCTAGCAAAAAATTATTTGACAATGCGTCAAAATGACTAAACATGGCCAAAATTTAGGGTCATAACTCACAAAATCATGAATTTTAGCCACCACGAAATTATTTGTCAATGGGTCGAAATGACTAGAAATAGCCAAAATTGTGGGTTATGTCTCATGAAATCATGAATTTTAGCATACATGAAATTATTTACCAACGGTCGAAGCGACTATGATTATCACATTTTAATTACAAATTTATACCCTCATTACCTATTTTATATGAATAAATATCCTATTAATAACTATTTTTATCTTAATTTAAATTATGGAGTATTATTGAATAAGAGCCCAAATGAAGATTATTTCAAGCCCAAAAGATCTCTAATGAAGCCCGAATGCCTAAATCCAAAGCCCACTAAGTTTAGAAGCAAAATCTCAACACACATCACTTTCTTGGTCAATTATTAATAACTTGGCTTACAATTGAGAATCAAATCAAATATGGAAAAATAAAGTCAAATTCGTGCTCGGGATGGTCAACATAAAGAAAATGCGATATCTCTCAATCAGAGCGAGAATTCAACATATTATATATGAAAATCGCCTATCTCGACGAGACGGAGCCATTCAAATTACCAGATTCTCAAAATTTCATCAGCAGCAGCGGGTTATGATAGAAATCGAATTTAAGTGATATATATTCAATTATTTGAAGGCCAATTAAATTAAGCCAAAAGAGCATTTAAGAAGCCCAAGAGTCTTAAAGAATTAAATACAAAAGAAATAAAGCCCACAAAGCCTATCTCTCAGGATTAAATCAATGGTCTAGATTATTTGGAGAATCATGGCTATGAGGGTTGTTTAGAGAGCTAACCTAAATCCTATGGTTGTGAGTGTTACTTGGGGGCGGCAAATCAAGGGTTGTGAGAGATTCTTGTTATCTATAAATAGAGGGGTAGAGTGAGGGCTTGAGATTGTGAAATATTTTGTAAAAACTCCATTTGGAGAGGAGGGTTACTCTTAATTGAGAAGACCTTCCAAAAATTATAACTTTTGTTACACAATAAATGAAATTTTTCACCCCTTCAATTTCCTTTCTCTTCTTCTAATCCAAGGACCAAAAGGAGGATTAGATTAAGATCAGGAGTTGTTGGTTTCTATTTTATTTCTTTTCATTTTCTTTCTTGTTCATTTAATTGCTTTGTAGCTTAGATTTACTTTCATGCAATTTAATTTCATGCAATTTACTTTCATGCAATTTACTTTCATGCAATTTACTTTCATGCAATTTACTTTCATGCAATTTACTTTCATGCAATTTAATTTGACAACGGGCCAAAATAACTAAAATGGTCGATAATCGCGAGTTATATAGCTCATGAAATCAAGAATTTTGGCCTATGCAAAATTATTTTCCAAGGGTCAAAATGACAAAAAATAGCTAAAAATCATGGGTTATAGCACAAGAAATTGTGAACTTATGCCTCCATGGAATTATTTGCCAATGGGTCAAAAAAACTAAAAATAGTCAAAAATCATGGGTTATAGCTCATGAAATCGTGAATTTTGGACTCCGCGAATTTATTAACCAATAGGTCGAATCGACTACAAATTTAAAAAAATCATGGGTTATAGCTTATAAAACCGTCAATTTAGGCCGCCGCGAAATATTTGCCAATGGGTCGAAACCACTAAAATGGCCAAAAAATCATTGGTTATAGTTGATGAAATCCTCAATTTTGCCCTTCATAAAACTATATGCCAATGGGGCAAAATGACTAAAAACGGCCAAAACCCATGGCTACTCACGAAATCGTGAATTTTGGTCTTGACGGAATTATTTGCCAATGGGTCGAAACACTAAACATAGCAAGACTAAATGGCTATCATGGGGTATAGCTGACGAAATTGTGAATTTACGCCACAATAGAATTATTTGCCTGTGGGTTTAAATGACTGGAAATGGCCAAAAATTTTGGATTGTATTTTATTTAATCATGAATTTTGGACCCCGTAAATTATTTACCAATTGGTCAAAACGCCTAAAAATGGCCAATAATCATGGGCTATAGCTCATTACATCGTGAATTTTGGCCTCCATGAAATTATTTGCCTATTGGGTGAAATTACTAAAATTGGCAAAAAATTAATGGTTATAGCTCATGAATTTTGCATTTTGGCCACTATGACATTATTTGCAAAGGGGTCGAAATGACTAAATATGTCCAATAATTGTGGCTTATATAGCTTATGAAATCATGAATTTTAGCATACATGAAATTATTTACCAACAGGTCTAAATGACTAAAAATGACAAAAAAATTGTGGGTTATAGGCCAAGAAATTATGAATTTTAGCCACCACGAAATTATTCGACAACAGGTCAAAATGACTAAAAATAGACAAAAATTATAGGTTCTAGCCCACAAAATCATGCATTTTTGCCTTCAAAAAATTATTGGTCAACAGGTTAAAATGACTAAAACTGGCCAATAATCATGAGTTATAGCTCGTGAAAATATGAATTTTAGCTAGCACAAAATTATTTGACAATGGGTCAAAATGACTAAACATGGCCAAAATTTAGGGTCATAACTCACAAAATCATGAATTTTAGCCACTGTAAAAATATTTGACAATGGATCAAAATGACCAAAAATGGCCAAAATCATGGGTAATATCTTATGAGATCTTTAATTTTAGCATCTGTAAAATTATTTGCCAACGGTCGAAGCGACTATGATTATCACATTTTAATTACAAATTTATACCCTCATTACCTATTTTATATGAATAAATATCCTATTAATAACTATTTTTATCTTAATTTAAATTATGGAGTATTATTGAATAAGAGCCCAAATGAAGATTATTTCAAGCCAAAGATCTCTAATGAAGCCCGAATGCCTAAATCCAAAGCCCACGACTAAGTTTAGAAGCAAAATCTCAACACACATCACTTTCTTGGTCAGAATTATTAATAGCAGCACAATTGAGAATCAAATCAAATATGGAAAAATAAAGTCAAATTCGTGCCGGATGGTCAACAAAAGAAAATCGATATCTCTCAATCAGGAGCGAGAATTCAACATATTATATATGAAAATCGCCTATCTCGACGAGACGGAGCCATTCAAATTACCAGATTCTCAAAATTTCATCAGCAGCAGCGGGTTATGATAGAAATCCGAATTTAAGTGATATATATTCAATTATTTGAAGGCCAAGTTAAATTCTAAGAAGCCCAAGAGCATTTAAGAGAAGCCCAAGAGTCTTAAAAGAATTAAATACAAAAGAAATAAAGCCCACAAAGCCTATCTCTCAAGGATTAAATCAATGGTCAGATTATTTGGAGAGATCATGGCTATGAGGGTTGTTTAGAGAGCTAACCTAAATCCTATGGTTGTGAGTGTTACTTGGGGCCAAGGCAAATCCAAGGGTTGTGAGAGATTCTTGTTATCTATAAATAGAGGGGTAGAGTGAGGGCTTGAGATTGTGAAATATTTTGTAAAAACTCCATTTGGAGAGGAGGGTTACTCTTAATTGAGAAGACCTTCCAAAATTGTAACTTTTGTTACACAATAAATGAAATTTTTCACCCCTTCAATTTCCTTTCTCTTCTTCTAATCCAAGGACCAAAGGAGGATTAGATTAAGATCGAGTTGTTGGTTTCTATTTTATTTCTTTTCATTTTCTTTCTTGTTCATTTAATTGCTTTGTAGCTTAGATTTACTTTCATGCAATTTAATTTCATGCAATTTACTTTCATGCAATTTACTTTCATGCAATGTATTTAATTCTTGTATTTACTTTCTAGAATAGATTTTTCTTTCCTTTAATTCACATTGAGGCTAGAACCCTCTAGGAAATTACCCTTTTCTAAGTGTGGAGCTAATACTTGTGGGATCCCTAGAGATTGTTTGAAACTAGCTAACAAATCCAACTCATTCTTGTGAGATTGAGATAAGCTAAGTGGATCTACTCTAGATTCCTCATATCTTTAATTAATCCTCCATACTTTACCTTCTTTATTTTCCTCTTGTCCTTACTTTTCATTTGTTTGTTATTTTCCTTTATTCTTGATTCTTGATTTCATTGATTTTTACTTCTCTCTCAATCTCATATTCCCTCCATGTGCATATAATCTCAAACCTAGTTTTGTTATTATGTGCATATAACCACAACCACATTCTCAACTTTATTTTCTCCTCTTTGCACATAATCCACAACCACTCTCTCTAGCCTCATCATGATCACTTTCACCATGTACATAAACTCCTAATTGTCTTGCATAATTTGAGAACCAAAACTTGAACAAAACTCTTCCTACTTCCGTTCCTCGTGGGATTGATAATCTTATATACTATAACTTGATAAATTGTATACTTGCAACTAAGGTAATCACTGAAATTTACCCATCGACTACAAATGGCTAAAAATTATGGGTTATAGCTCATGAAATCATGATTTTTATCTTCAAGAAAATTATTTGCCAATGGATGGCTAAATATGGCCAAAATCATGGGTCAGAGCTCACGTAATCATTAATTTTTCCTTCCACAAAATTATTTACCAATGGGTGAAATGAGAAAAATGGTCAATAATCATACGTTGCAGCTTATTAAATTATGAACTTTTGCTTCTTGAAATTATTTGTCAACGTGTTGAAACAAATAAAAATAGCCAAAATCGAGGTAAATAGGTAATGAAATTGTGAATTTTGGCTACCGTGGAAACTATTTGCCACGGATCGAAACAACTAAAAATGGCTAAAATCGTGGGTTATAGCCGATGAGATCTTTAATTTTAGCATCTGTAAAATTATTTGCCAACGGGTCTAAACGACTATGATTATCACATTTTAATTACAAATTTATACCCTCATTACCTATTTTATATGAATAAATATCCTATTAATAACTATTTTTATCTTAATTTGCGGGCTAATGGAGTATTATTGAATAAGAGCCCAAATGAAGATTATTTCAAGCCAAAGATCTCTAATGAAGCCCGAATGCCTAAATCCAAAGCCCCATAATTAAGTTTAGAAGCAAAATCTCAACACACATCACTTTCTTGGTCAGAATTATTAATAACTTGGCTTACAATTGAGAATCAAATCAAATATGGAAAAATAAAGTCATTCGGCTCGTGATGGTCAACCGCAGAAAATGTATATCTCTCAATCCGAAGCGTAATTCAACATATTATATATGAAAATCGCCTATCTCGACGAGACGGAGCCATTCAAATTACCAGATTCTCAAAATTTCATCAGCAGCAGCGGGTTATGATAGAAATCGAATTTAAGTGATATATATTCAATTATTTGAAGGCCAAGTTAAATTCTAAGAAGCTCCAAGAGCATTTAAGAGAAGCCCAAGAGTCTTAAAAGAATTAAATACAAAGAAATAAAGCCCACAAAGCCTATCTCTCAAGGATTAAATCAATGGTCAGATTATTTGGAGAGATCCTATGGCTATGAGGGTTGTTTAGAGAGCTAACCTAAATCCTATGGTTGTGAGTGTTACTTGGGGCCAAGGCAAATCCAAGGGTTGTGAGAGATTCTTGTTATCTATAAATAGAGGGGTAGAGTGAGGGCTTGAGATTGTGAAATATTTTGTAAAAACTCCATTTGGAGAGGAGGTTACTCTTAATTGAGAAGACCTTCCAAAATTATAACTTTTGTTACACAATAAATGAAATTTTTCACCCCTTCAATTTCCTTTCTCTTCTTCTAATCCAAGGACCAAAGGAGGATTAGATTAAGATCGAGAGTTGTTGGTTTCTATTTTATTTCTTTTCATTTTCTTTCTTGTTCATTTAATTGCTTTGTAGCTTAGATTTACTTTCATGCAATTTAATTTCATGCAATTTACTTTCATGCAATTTACTTTCATGCAATGTATTTAATTCTTGTATTTACTTTCTAGAATAGATTTTTCTTTCCTTTAATTCACATTGAGGCTAGAACCCTCTAGGAAATTACCCCTTTCTAAGTGTGGAGCTAATACTTGTGGGATCCTAGAGATTGTTTGAAACTAGCTAACAAATCCAACTCATTCTTGTGAGATTGAGATAAGCTAAGTGGATCTACTCTAGATTCCTCATATCTTTAATTAATCCTCCATACTTTACCTTCTTTATTTTCCTCTTGTCCTTACTTTTCATTTGTTTGTTATTTTCCTTTATTCTTGATTCTTGATTTCATTGATTTTTACTTCTCTCTCAATCTCATATTCCCTCCATGTGCATATAATCTCAAACCTAGTTTTGTTATTATGTGCATATAACCACAACCACATTCTCAACTTTATTTTCTCCTCTTTTGCACATAATCCACAACCACTCTCTCTAGCCTCATCATGATCACTTTCACCATGTACATAAACTCCTAATTGTCTTGCGCATAATTTGAGAACCAAAACTTGAACAAAACTCTTCCTACTTCCCGTTCCTCGTGGGATTGATAATCTTATATACTATAACTTGATAAATTGTATACTTGCAACTAAGGTAATCACTCGAAATTTACCCATCAGACTACAAATGGCGAAAAATTATGGGTTATAGCTCATGAAATCATGATTTTTTATCTTCGCAAAATTATTTGCCAATGGATGGCTAAATATGGCCAAAAATCATGGGCCGTAGCTCACGTAATCATTAATTTTTCCTTCCACAAAATTATTTACCAATGGGTCGAAATGAGAAAAATGGTCAATAATCATACATTGCAGCTTATTAAATTATGAACTTTTGCTTGCGCGAAATTATTTGTCAACAGGTTGAAACAAATAAAAATAGCCAAAATCGAGGTAAATAGGTAATGAAATTGTGAATTTTGGCTACCGTGAAATTATTTGCCGACGGATCGAAACAACTAAAAATGGCTAAAATCGTGGGTTATAGCTGATGAAATTTTAAATTTTGGCCTCCACGAAGTTATTTCCCAATAGGTCGAAACAACTAAAAATGGCCAAAAATCATCAGTAATTGCTCATGAAATCATGAATGGACACCGCAAATTATTTACCATTTGTTAGAAATGACTGAATATTGCTAATAATCGTGGACTATAGCTCATAAAATCTTGAATTTTGGCCTCCACGAAATTACTTGTCAAAGGGTAGAAATGACTAAAATGGCCAAAATCTTAGATTATAGTTGACGGAATCGTGAATACTATGTACACCTCGAAATTATTTGACAATGGGTCAAAATGATAAGAAATGGCTAAATATCGTGGGTTATATCTTATGAAATCTTGAAGTTTGGACTCCGCAAAATTATCTACCAATGGATCAAAATGCCTAAAAATGGCCAACAGTCTTGGGTTATAGCTCATTAAATCTTGGATTTTGTTCTCCATGAAATTATTTACCTATAGGTCGAAATGACTAAAAATATTGAAAAATTATAGGTTATAGCTCATGATGTCGTAAATTTTGACACCGCAAAATTATTTACAAAGGGGTCAAAATGACTAAAAATGTCCAATGATTGTGGGTTATAGCTCATAAATTCGTGAATTTTGGTCTTTGTGAAATTATTTGCCAATATGTCAAAAGACTAAAATAACAAAAAATCATGGGTTGTGGCTCACAAAACCATGAATTTTGTCTACCCCAAAATTTTTGACAAGAGGTCAAAATGACTAAAAATGGCTAAAATCGTGGGTAGAGCCCACGAAATTATGATGTGTGGCCTCCATGACATTATAGCTCATGAAATTATCAATTTTGGTTACCACAAAATTATTTGACAATGGGTCGAAACAACTAAGCTAGCCAATGATCGTGAGTGTTACTTGGGGCCAAGGCAAATCCAAGGGTTGTGAGAGATTCTTGTTATCTATAAATAGAGGGGTAGAGTGAGGGCTTGAGATTGTGAAATATTTTGTAAAAACTCCATTTGGAGGAGGGTTACTCTTAATTGAGAAGACCTTCCAAAATTATAACTTTTGTTACACAATAAATGAAATTTTTCACCCCTTCAATTTCCTTTCTCTTCTTCTAATCCAAGGACCAAAGGAGGATTAGATTAAGATCGAGGAGTTGTTGGTTTCTATTTTATTTCTTTTCATTTTCTTTCTTGTTCATTTAATTGCTTTGTAGCTTAGATTTACTTTCATGCAATTTAATTTCATGCAATTTACTTTCATGCAATTTACTTTCATGCAATGTATTTAATTCTTGTATTTACTTTCTAGAATAGATTTTTCTTTCCTTTAATTCACATTGAGGCTAGAACCCTCTAGGAAATTACCCCTTTTCTAAGTGTGGAGCTAATACTTGTGGGATCCTAGAGATTGTTTGAAACTAGCTAACAAATCCAACTCATTCTTGTGAGATTGAGATAAGCTAAGTGGATCTACTCTAGATTCCTCATATCTTTAATTAATCCTCCATACTTTACCTTCTTTATTTTCCTCTTGTCCTTACTTTTCATTTGTTTGTTATTTTCCTTTATTCTTGATTCTTGATTTCATTGATTTTTACTTCTCTCTCAATCTCATATTCCCTCCATGTGCATATAATCTCAAACCTAGTTTTGTTATTATGTGCATATAACCACAACCACATTCTCAACTTTATTTTCTCCTCTTTTGCACATAATCCACAACCACTCTCTCTAGCCTCATCATGATCACTTTCACCATGTACATAAACTCCTAATTGTCTTGCGCATAATTTGAGAACCAAAACTTGAACAAAACTCTTCCTACTTCCCGCTCCTCTGGATTGATAATCTTATATACTATAACTTGATAAATTGTATACTTGCAACTAAGGTAATCACTCGAAATTTACCCATCGGACTACAAATGGCCAAAAATTATGGGTTATAGCTCATGAAATCATGATTTTTATCTTATAAAATTATTTGCCAATGGATGGCTAAATATGGCCAAAAATCATGTGTAGTAGCTCATGAATCGTGAATTTTGGCCTTTCAAAAATTATTTACTAACAGGTGGAAATGACTAAAATGGCCAAAAATCATCGTTATAGCTTATGAAATTTTGAATTTTGGCCTCCGTGAAATTATTTGCCGAGAGGTCGAAACAACTAAAAATGGCTAAAATCGTGGGTTATAGCTCATGAAATTTTGAATTTTGGCCTCCGTGAAATTATTTGCCAATGGCTCCAAATAACTAAAAGTGGCAAAAATCATGTGTAGTAGCTCATGAATCGTGAATTTTGGCCTCCACGAAGTTATTTCCCAATAGGTCGAAACAACTAAAATGGCCAAAAATCATCAAGAATTGCTCATGAAATCATGAATGGACACCGAAATTATTTACCATTTGTTAGAAATGATCAATATTGCTAATAATCGTGGACTATAGCTCATAAAATCTTGAATTTTGGCCTCCACGAAATTACTTGTCAAAGGGTAGAAATGACTAAAATGGCCAAAATCTTAGATTATAGTTGTGAATCGTGAATACTATGTACACCTCAAATTATTTGACAATGGGTCAAAATGATAAGAAATGGCTAAATATCGGGTTATATCTTATGAAATCTTGAAGTTTGGACTCATAAAATTATCTACCAATGGATCAAAATGCCTAAAATGGCCAACATCTTGGGTTATAGCTCATTAAATCTTGGATTTTGTTCTCCATGAAATTATTTACCTATAGGTCTAAATGACTAAAAATATTGAAAAATTATAGGTTATAGCTCATGATGTCGTGAATTTTGACACCGCAAATTATTTACAAAGGGTCAAAATGACTAAAAATGTCCAATGATTGTGGGTTATAGCTCATAAATTCGTGAATTTTGGTCTTTGTGAAATTATTTGCCAATATGTCAAAAAGACTAAAATAACAAAAAAAATCATGGGTTGTGGCTCACAAAACCATGAATTTTGTCTACCCCAAAATTTTTTGACAAGAGGTCAAAATGACTAAAAATGGCTAAAAATCATGGGTAGAGCCCACGAAATTATGATGTGTGGCCTCTATGACATTATAGCTCATGAAATTATCAATTTTGGTTACCACAAAATTATTTGACAATGGGTCGAAATAACTAAGCTAGCCAATGATCGTGGGTTATAGATCAGGAAATCAAGAAATTTGGCCACTACAAAATTATTTGCCAAGTGGTTGAAATGATAAAAATGGTATCAAATTGTGGGTAATAGCTCATGAATCGTGAATTTTGGCCTCCGTGAAATTATTTGCTGAGAGGTCGAAACAACTAAAAACTGCCAAAATTTGTGGGTAATCGCTCATCAAATCGTGAATTTTGGCCTTTCAAAAATTATTTACTAACAGGTGGAAATGACTAAAAATGGCAAAAAAATCGTGGATTATAGTTCATGAAATCATTAATTTTAGCCTCCGCAAAATTATTTGCCAACGGGTCAAAATGAATAAAACTAGCAAAAATAGTGGGTTACAGCTCATGAAATCATGAATTATGGCCTCCACAAAATTATTTGCTAACAGGTTGAAACAACTAAAAATGGCCCAAAAATGGATTCCAGCCTATCAAATTGTGAATTTTGGCCTCCGCATAATATTTTGCCAATGGGTCGAAATGACTAAAAATGGCCAAAACTTATGGTTATAGCTCATGAAATCATAAAATTTGGCGTCTACAAAGTATTTGATAACGGATTGAAACAACTGAAAATGATATTTAAAAAATCATGGATTCTAGCCCACAAAATCGTGAATTTTGGTCTCCGCATAATTATTTACCATTTGGTCGAAATGACTAAAAATAGTCAAAAACTATTGGTTATAGCTCATGAAATCATAAATTTTGGTCTTCACGAAATTATATGCCAATGGGTCGAATTGAAACAAAATTGGCCACAACTCGTGGGTTATAACTCACGAAATTGTGAATATTGGCCACCACGAAATTATTCACCAATGGGTCGATACGATTAAAAATAGCCAAAAATCATCGATTATAGCTCATGAAATTTTGAATTTTGGCCTCCATGAAATTATTTGCCAATGGATGGCTAAATATGGCCAAAAATCATGGGTTATAGCTCATGAAATCATTAATTTTAGCCTCCGCAAAATTATTTGCCAATGGGTCGAAATGAGAAAAATGGTCAATAATCATACATTGCGGCTTATTAAATTATGAACTTTTGCTTGCGCGAAATTATTTGTCAACGAGTTGAAACAAATAAAAATAGCCAAAATCGAGGTAAATAGGTAATGAAATTGTGAATTTTGGCCTCCGTGAAATTATTTGCCAATGGGTCAAAGCAACTAAAATAGCCAAAAATCATCGGTTATAGCTTATGAAATTTTGAATTTTGGCCTCCACGAAGTTATTTCCCAATAGGTCGAAACAACTAAAATGGCCAAAAATCATGTGTAGTAGCTCATGAAATCATGAATGGACACCGAAATTATTTACCATTTGTTAGAAATGATGAATATTGCTAATAATCGTGGACTATAGCTCATAAAATCTTGAATTTTGGCCTCCACGAAATTACTTGTCAAAGGGTAGAAATGACTAAAATGGCCAAAATCTTAGATTATAGTTGACGGAATCGTGAATACTATGTACACCTCGAAATTATTTGACAATGGGTCAAAATGATAAGAAATGGCTAAATATCGTGGGTTATATCTTATGAAATCTTGAAGTTTGGACTCCGCAAAGTTATCTACCAATGGATCAAAATGCCTAAAAATGGCCAACAGTCTTGGGTTATAGCTCATTAAATCTTGGATTTTGTTCTCCATGAAATTATTTACCTATAGGTCGAAAAGACTAAAAATATCGAAAAATTATAGGTTATAGCTCATGAAATCGTGAATTTTGACTACCGCAAAATTATTTACAAAGGGGTCAAAATGACTATAAATGTCCAATGATTATGAGTTATAGCTCATAAATTCGTGAATTTTGGTCTTTGTGAAATTATTTGCCAATATGTCAAAAAGACTAAAATAACAAAAAAATCATGGGTTGTGGCTCACAAAACCATGAATTTTGTCTACCCAAAATTTTTGACAAGAGGTCAAAATGACTAAAATGGCTAAAAATCATGTGTAGTAGCTCATGAAATCATGAATTTTGGCCTCTATGAAATTATTTACTAACAAGTCAAAATGACTAAAATGGCCAAAATCGTGAATTTTGACTACCGCAAAATTATTTGCCAATGGGTCGAAATGACTAAAATGGCCAAAAATCATGGGTTATAGCTCATGAAATCATGAATTTTGGCCTCTATGAAATTATTTACTAACAGGTGGAAATGACTAAAATGGCTAAAATCGTGGGTTATAGCTCATGAAATCGTGAATTTTGGCCTCCGTGAAATTATTTGCCAATGGGTCAAAGCAACTAAAATAGCCAAAAGTCATGGCTTATAGCTCATGAAATCGTGAATTTTGGCCTTTCAAAAATTATTTACTAACAGTGGAAATGACTAAAATGGCAAAAAATCGTGGATTATAGTTCATGAAATCATTAATTTTAGCCTCCGCAAAATTATTTGCCAATGGCTCAAAATGACTTAAAATAGAAAAAATTGTAGGTTATATCTCATGAAAATCTGAATTTTGGACTCATAAAATTATTTGCCAATGGGTGAAATGACTAAAATGGCCAAAAATCATGGGTTATAACCCATGAAATCTTTAATTTTGGCCTCCATAATATTTTGCCAATGGGTCGAAATGACTAAAATGGCCAAAACTTATGGTTATAGCTCATGAAATCATAAAATTTAGCGTCTACAAAGTATTTGATAACGGATTGAAACAACTGAAAATGATATTAAAAAATCATGGATTCTAGCCCACAAAATCGTGAATTTTGGTCTCCGCATTATTATTTACCATTTGGTCGAAATGACTAAAAATAGTCAAAAACTATGGGTTATAGCTCATGAAATCATAAATTTTGGTCTTCACGAAATTATATGCCAATGGGTCGAATTGAAACAAAATTGGCCACAACTCGTGGGTTATAACTCACGAAATTGTGAATATTGGCCACCACGAAATTATTCACCAATGGGTCGATACGATTAAAAATAGCCAAAAATCATCGATTATAGCTCATGAAATTTTGAATTTTGGCCTCCACAAGATTATTTGCCAACGAGCCTAGATGATTAAAAATGGCCAAAAATCATGTGTAGTAGCTCATGAAATCGTGAATTTTGGCCACCGCGAGATTATTTGCTAACGGGTCAAAATTACTAAATATGGCCAAAAATTGTCAGTTATAGCTCATGAAATCATGAATTTTGGCCTCTATGAAATTATTTACTAACGAGTCGAAACAACTAAAAATGGCCAAAAATCGTGAATTTTGACTACCGCAAAATTATTTGCCAATGGCTCCAAATAACTAAAAGTGGCAAAAAATCATGTGTCATAGCTCCTAACATCATGATTTTAGCCTATGAGAAATTATTTACTAACAAGTCAAAATGACTAAAAACGGCCAATAATCGTGTGCTATAGCTCATGAAATCGTGAATTTGGCCTCCGTGAAATTATTTTTGTCAAGGGTTAAAATGACTAAAAAAGCTAAAATTTATGGATTATAAAATCGCAAATTTTGGACTCAACAAAATTATTTACCAATGAGTCAAAATGAGTAAAACGGGTCAATAATCATGGGTTATAGTTCATTAAATTGTGAATTTTGACCTGCGTAAAATTATTTGCCAATTTGTCAAAACAACTAGAAATAGCCAAAATTTTGGGTTAATAACTCATAAAATCATGAATTTTGGCCCCCGTAAATTATTTATTAATGGGTCGAAATGACTAAAAATGGCCAAAAATCATGGGTTATAGCTCATGAAATGTTGAACTTTGGTCTTCCCAAGGTCATTTGCCAATGGATCAAAATAATTGAAAATTGCCAAAAATCGTGGGTTATAGCTCATGAAATTGTGAATTTTGGCCTCAAATAAATTACTTGTCAATGGGTCAAAAGCGATAAAAATGACCAAAAATCATGGGTTATAGCTCATGAAATCATCAATTTTGGCCTCCAAAAATTATTTGCCAATGGGTCGAAACTATAAAAATGGCCAAAAATCTAGTGTAATAGCTCATGAAATCATTACTTTTGAACTCCTCAAAACTATATATCAAATGTTAAAAATGACTAAAAGTTGCCAATAATCGTGGATTATAATTCATGAAATCTTGAATTTTGGCCTCAGCGAAATTACTTGTCAATGGGTCAAAACGATAAAAAATGACCAAAAATCATGGGTTATAACCCATGAAATCTTTAATTTTGGCCTCCATAAAATAATTTGATAACGAGTCGAAATGACTAAAATTGGCCGATAATCGTGGGTTATAGCTCATGAAATCATCAATTTTGGCCTCCGAAAAATTATTTGCTAAAGGTCGAAATGACTAAAATAACCCAAAATTATGAGTTATAGCTCACAAAATCGTGAATTTAACCCTGCATGGAATTATTTGCCAATGGGTCAAAGCAACTAAAAATAGCCAAAAGTCATGGCTTATAGCTCATAAAGTCGTGAATTTTCGATTTCGCAAATTTATTAGCCAATGGATCAAAATGATTGAAAATAACTACAAATAAGAAAAATAAATTATGGATTATAGCTCATGAAATTGTGAATTTAGGCCTCCGCAAAATTATTTTTTAATGGTTCGAAATGACTTAAAATGACCAAAAATCATGGGTTATAGCTCATAAAAGCATGAATTTTGACCACCATGAAATTATTTGCCAATGGGTCGAAACTATAAAAAATGGCCAAAACTCATTGGTTATATATCTCATGAAATCATGAATTTTAGCCTTTGCGAAATTATTTGCCAATGGGTCAAATAGCTAAAAAATGGCGAATCGAAATGATAACAAATGGCAGAAACTCATGGGTTATAGCTGACAAATTTGTGAATTTTAACCACAACAAAATAATTTGCCAATGGCTCAAAATGACTTAAAATAGAAAAAAAATTGTAGGTTATATCTCATGAAAATCTGAATTTTGGACTCCGCAAAATTATTTATCGATGGATCAAAATGCCAAAAAATGGCCAATAATCATGGGTTATAGCTCATTAAATCATGAAATTTGGCCTCTATAGAATTATTTGCCCATGGGTCGAAACAACTAAAAATGGCCAAAAATTATGGGTTATATAGCTTATGAAATCGTGAATTTCCGCCACCACGAAGTTATTTGGAAAGAGATTGAAACAACTAAAAATGTCCAACAATTATGGGTTATAGCTCATGAAATTGTAAATTTTAGCCTCCGTGATATTATTTGCCAACTGGTCGACACGACTAAAAATAGTCAAAAAAAATCGTGGGTTGTAGCTCACGAAAACATGAATTTTGTCCTACACGAAATTATTTGTCAACGGGTCAAAATAACTAAAATGGCCAAAAATTGTGGGTTATAGCTTATGAAATCGTGAATTTTGGCCTCCGCAAAATTATTTATCGATGGATCAAAATGCCAAAAATGGCCAATAATCATGGATTATAGCTCAATAAATCATGAAATTTGGCCTTTGTAGAATTATTTGCCCATGGGTCAAAACAACTAAAATGGCCAAAAATTGTGGGTTATAGCTTATGAAATCGTGAATTTCCGCCACCACGAAGTTATTTGGAAAGAGATTGAAACAACTAAAATGTCCAACAATTATGGGTTATAGCTCATGAAATTATAAATTTTAGCCTCAGTGAAATTATTTGCCAATGGGTCGAAACTATAAAAATGGCCAAAAATCATGGGTTATAGCTCATAAAAGCATGAATTTTGACCACCATGAAATTATTTGCCAATGGGTCAAATAGCTAAAAATGGCTAATCGAAATGATAACAAATGGCGTAAACTCATGGGTTATAGCTCATAAAAGCATGAATTTTGACCACCATGAAATTATTTGCCAATGGGTGAAACTATAAAAATGGCCCAAAATCATAGGTTATAGCTCATGAAATTTATAATTTTAGCCTTTGCAAAATTGCCGACAGGTTGAAACGACTACAAATGGCCAAAAATTATGGGTTATAGCTCATGAAATCGTGATCTTTAGCCTCCACAAAATTATTACCTAATAGGTCGAAATGACTAAAAATGAACAAAAATTGTGGGTTCTAGCCCATGAAATCATAAATCTTGGCCTCCGCATAATTATTTGCTAATGACTCGAAATGATTAAAAATGGTAAAAAACTTTGGTTTTATCTAATGAAATCCTGAATTTTGGTACTCATGAAATTATGTGGCAGTGGGTCGAATCGAATAAAAATGGCCAAAAATCGTTGGTTATAGCTCACGAAATCGTGAATTTTGATCACTGCGAAATTATTTGTCAACAGGTCGAAATGACTAAAAATGATTATAGCTCATGAAATCGTGAATTTTGGCCTCCGCGAGATTATTTGGCAATAGATCGAAATGACTAAAATGGCCAAAAATCATGTGTAATAGCTCATGAAATCGTGAATTTTGGCCTCCGCGATATTGTTTACCAACGGATCAAAACGACTAAAAATGGCCAAAATTTATAAATCCTATGCAAAATTATTTACCAACAAGTCGAAATGACTAAAAATGGTAAAAAATCATGTGTAACAGCTCATGACATTGTGAAATTTGACCTATGCGAAATAATTTACCAACAAGTCAAAATGACTAAAATGGTAAAAAATTATGAATTTTGGCATCCACAAAACTATTTGCCAATGGATCAAAATGACTAAAAAAGAAAAAATTATGGGTTATAGTTCACAAAATCGTAAATTTTGACCTATGTAAAATTATTTACTAATGGGTCCAAATGATAAAAAATGGCCAAAAATCGTGGGTTATTGCTCATGAAATCGTAAATTTTGGCTAACACAAAATTATTTGTCAACGGGTCAAAATAACTAAAAATGGCCAAAAATCATGGGTTATTATAGCCCACAAAATCGTGAATTTTGGCCACACGAAGTTGTTTGCCAATGGGCTGAAATCACTAATTATCGACAAAAATTATGGGTTATAGCTCATAAAATCATGAATTTTGGTCTCCGCAAAATTATTTACAATGGGGCAAAACGAGTAAAACTGGTCAATAATCGTGGGTCATAGCTATTAAATTGTGAATTTTGGTCTGCGAACTTATTTGCCAACGGGTAAAAGTGATTAAAAATAACCAAAAATCAAGATTAATAGCTCATGAAATCGTGAATTTTGGCCTACACGAAATTATTTGTCAATGGGTTGAAATGACGAAAAATGGCCAAAAATCGTGAGTTGTAGCTCATGAAATTTTAAATTTTCGCATTTGCGAAGTTATTTGTTAATGGGTCAAAATGACTGAAAATGGCCAAAAATTATGGGTTATAGGCTTATAGCTCATGAAATCGTGAATTTTGGCCTCCGCAAAATTATTTGCCAAGAAGTCGAAATGACTAGAAATGGCCAATTGGATTATAGGCCATGAAATTATCAAATTTAGCCTCTACAATTAACAACAAGTCGAAACGACAAAAAATGGCCACAATCGTGGGTAATAACTCATGAAATTATGAATTTTGGAATCTGCAAAAATGTTTATCATTGGGTTGTAGCTCACAAAATCATGAATTTTGTCCACCGCGAAGTTATTTAGCCAAAAATTATGGGTTGTAGCACATAAAATCTTTAATTTTGGTCCCCTCAAAGTTTTTGCCAATAGGTTGAAACGACTAAAAATGATCAAAAATTGTGGGTTATAGCTCATGGAATCATGAATTTTACCTATCACAAAATTGTTTGCCAAAGGGTCAAAACAACTAGAAATACCCTAAAATCTTCGGTTATAGCCCATGAAATTGTAAATTTTGGCCTCCTCAAAATTATTTAACAATAGGTTGAAAGACTAAAAAGGTCAATAATTGTGGGTGAGAGCACATGAAATCGTGAATTTGGACGCCGCAAAATTATTTACCATTGGTTCAAAATGACTAAAAATTGCTAATAGTCGTGGATTATAGCTCATGAAAACTGAAATTTTGGCCTCCGCGAAATTACTTGTCAAAGGGTCGAAACAACTAAAAATGGCCAAATATCTTGGGTTATAGCTCATGAAATTGTAAATTTTGGCCTCCTCAAAATTATTTAACAATAGGTTGAAAGACTAAAATGGTCAATAATCATGGGTTATAATTCATTAAATCGTGAATTTTAGCCTTTACGAGATTATTTAGCAATGGGTCGACCACGATTAAAATGGCCAATAATCATGGGTTATAATTCATTAAATCGTGAATTTTAGCCTCCGTGAAATTATTTGTCTATGGGTCGAAATAACTAAAAATGGCAAAATTTTGTGGGTTATAGCCCTAAAAATCGTGAACTTTGGCCACCACAAAGTTATTTGCAAAGCGGTCGAAACGACTAAAAATGTCAAGCAACTATGGGGTCATAGCTCATGAAATCGTAAATTTTATCCTCTGTGAAATTATTTGTCAGCTGGTCGAAACGACTAAAAATAGCAAAAAAAATCATGGGTTGTCGCTCAAGAAAACGTGAATTTTGTCCACCAAGAAATAATTTGCAAGGGATAAAAACGAATAAAAATGGCAAAAATCATGGGTTATAGCTCAACAGATCGTGATTTTTGGCCACAGCGAAATTATTTAACAACAGGTCTAAAATGGCCAAAATCATGGGTAATAGCTCATGAAATCATTAATTTTGGCCTTTACAAAATTATTTGTCAACAAGGCGAAACAACTACAAATGGCCAAAAATTATGGGTTGCTCATGAAATCGTAATCTTTAGCCTCTGCAAAATTATTAGCTAACAGGTTGAAACGACTAAAAATAGCAAAAAATCATGGGTTCTAGCCTATAAAATCATGAATTTTGACATCCGCATAATTATTTGCAATTGGATTGAATGACTAAAAAAGGTCAAAAATTGTGGGTTATATATCTCACGAAATCGCGAATTTTGGTCATCACGGAATTATGTGCCAATGGGTTGAATAGAATAAAAAAGGCTAAAAATCATGGGTAATAGTTCAAAAAATCGTGAATTTTGGTCTCCGCGAAATTATTTACCAACAGGTCGAAACGACAAAAATGGCCAAAAATCGTCGATTGTAGCTTAGGAAATTGTGAATTTTAGCATTTACGAGATTATTTAGCAATGGGTCGACACGATTAAAAATGACCAAAAATCATGTGTAACAGCTCATGAAATCGTGAACATTGGACTCTGCAATATTATTTACTAACGGGTCAAAATGACTAAAAATGATCAAAAATCGTGAATTTTAGCCACTGTGAAATTATTTACCTATGGGTCAAAATGACTAGAAATTGCAAAATATCATATGTATTATCGTGAATTTTGGCCTATGTGAAATTGTTTACCAATGGGTTAAAACGACTAAAAATAGCTAAAAATCATGAATTTTGGCCTCTACGAAATTATTTGCCAATAGATCAAAATGTCTGAAAATGAGAAAAAATTTGTGGGTTGTAGCACATGAAATCATGATTTTGACCTCCGTAAAATTATTTGTCAATGGGTCAAAGCAACAAAAAATGGCCAAATTTTGTGTGTTATAGCTCACGAAATTGTGAATTTTGGCCTCGGTGAAGTCGTTTACCAATGGGTTGAAACCACTAAAAATGGACAAAAATCATGGGTTACAGCTCATAAAATCGTGAGTTTTGGCCTCCGCAAAATTATTTACCAACGGGTCGAAATGACTAAAAATGACCAAAAATCATGGATTTTAAAATCGTAAATAAGTGTAAATATAAAATTATTTACCAATGAATCGAAACGAGTAAAACTGGTCAAAAAACATGGGTCATAGCTCATTAAATTTTAAATTTTGGCATACGCATAATTGTTTGCCAACCGGTTAAAATGATCAAAAATAGCCAAAAATCAAAATTAATAGTTCATGAAATCATGAATTTTAACCTCCGCAAAATTATTTGCTAACTAGGTCGAAACGATTAATAACGACAAAAAATCATTAGTTATAGCTCATAAAATGTTAAATTCTGGTCTTCACTGAGTTATTTGCCAATGGGTCTTCGCAAAGTTATTTTGATCTGTTTCAATCTAAAGTCAAATTATCAATTAATGATGATACTTCAAATTTTTATTTTTATCTATTTCAATCTAAAGTCGAATTATCAATTATTGATGATACTTCAAATTTTCTTAACTTTCAAGTTCTTGCGGTGTGCAATGATTGCATATTCGGTTGGAAATAACGAACGGCCTGATGATCTACAGAAAATGCTTGTCGAGTAAATATGAAATTCAATTTGCATTTGACCATAATTTCGTCATACACAAAATTTCGTTATTTCATCCAATAATTTCAATTCAACACAAAGATGATGCAAGGCCGCACTTTCAGTCACCAAAAAATAATAATAAATAAATAAATATATATATCTCTTCAATACTGTCTAAAACGTTTATTGACTCATCACCACATTTCTCCCTTAAATTAAATATACGTCCTGTACAAAATATTTGGGGTACCTCAACGCTTGAAGATGAAAATTTCTTACTATCAATTACTTTCTATTTTTCAGAAATCAAAAAGCTTGTGAAGTGATGTGCGAGCAGGAATTAATAGTAGAGAAGTCGCAAGCACGATAATCCTGCCTGATATATTATAAGCATCATTCAGAACCATAAAGCTCACGTATTTCCAGCGAAAAGGTAAATATCTACTAAATTCAGATTAAAAGTTTAAAACATAGAAACAAAGCCACCAGCCAACAAATCAAACATAAGCAGTAAAACTAACAATTCCTACCAAAGAACATGACTCTTGTCTCTTTCCAGAAGAGAAAAAGCAACAAGAAAACAGAAACAGGTTCAAGAGATTCAGAATTGAAAACAAATACTATCCTTAACACAGCATCACGGCCTAAGTAAGATCCCAAAATGATAAGACAAGCTAAGCGACAGGAAAAGCAACAAGAAAAAGCAACAAGAAAACAGAAACAGGTTCAAGAGATTCAGAATTGCGAAAACAAATACTATCCTTAACACAGCATCACGGCCTAAGTAAGATCCCAAAATGATCAAAAATCGTGAATTTTGGCCTCTGAAATTATTTGCCAATGGATCAAAATGTCGAAAATGAGAAAAATTTGTGGGTTGTAGCACATGAAATCATGATTTTGACCTCCGTAAAATTATTTGTCAATGGGTCAAAGCAACTAAAATGGCCAAAATTTGTGTGTTATAGCTCACGAAATTGTGAATTTTGGCCTCTACGAAATTATTTGCCAATGGATCAAAATGTCGAAAATGAGAAAAATTTGTGGGTTGTAGCACATGAAATCATGATTTTGACCTCCGTAAAATTATTTGTCAATGGGTCAAAGCAACTAAAATGGCCAAAATTTGTGTGTTATAGCTCACGAAATTGTGAATTTTGGCCTCTGAAATTATTTGCCAATGGATCAAAATGTCGAAAATGAGAAAAATTTGTGGGTTGTAGCACATGAAATCATGATTTTGACCTCCGTAAAATTATTTGTCAATGGGTCAAAGCAACTAAAATGGCCAAAATTTGTGTGTTATAGCTCACGAAATTGTGAATTTTGGCCTCTGAAATTATTTGCCAATGGATCAAAATGTCGAAAATGAGAAAAATTTGTGGGTTGTAGCACATGAAATCATGATTTTGACCTCAGTAAAATTATTTGTCAATGGGTCAAAGCAACTAAAATGGCCAAAAATCATGGGTAATAGTTCAAAAATCGTGAATTTTAGCTCTTGTGAAATTATTTACCTATGGGTCAAAATGACTAAAATGGCCAAAATTTGTGTGTTATAGCTCACTAAATTGTGAATTTTGGCCTCGGTGAAGTCGTTTACCAATGGGTTGAAACCACTAAAATGGACAAAAATCATGGGTTCTGACTCATAAAATCGTGAGTTTTGGCCTCATAAAATTATTTATCAACGGTCGAAATGACTAAAATGGCCAAAATTTGTGTGTTATAGCTCACGAAATTGTGAATTTTGGCCTCTACGAAATTATTTGCCAATGGATCAAAATGTCGAAAATGAGAAAAATTTGTGGGTTGTAGCACATGAAATCATGATTTTGACCTCAGTAAAATTATTTGTCAATGGGTCAAAGCAACTAAAATGGCCAAAAATCATGGGTAATAGCTCATGAAATCATGAATTTTAACCTCCGCAAAATTATTTACCAACGGGTCGAAATGACTAAAATGGCCAAAAATCATGGGTAATAGCTCATGAAATCATGAATTTTAACCTCCGCAAAATTATTTGCTAACTAGGTCGAAACGATTAATAACGACAAAAATCATTAGTTATAGCTCATAAAATCGTGAGTTTTGGCCTCCGCAAAATTATTTACCAATGGGTCAAAATGACTAAAATGGCCAAAATTTGTGTGTTATTAGCTCACGAAATTGTGAATTTTGGCCTCTACGAAATTATTTGCCAATGGATCAAAATGTCGAAAATGAGAAAAATTTGTGGGTTGTAGCACATGAAATCATGATTTTGACCTCAGTAAAATTATTTGTCAATGGGTCAAAGCAACAAAAATGGCCAAAATTTGTGTGTTATAGCTCACTAAATTGTGAATTTTGGCCTCTGAAATTATTTGCCAATGGATCAAAATGTCGAAAATGAGAAAAATTTGTGGGTTGTAGCACATGAAATCATGATTTTGACCTCCGTAAAATTATTTGTCAATGGGTCAAAGCAACTAAAATGGCCAAAAATCATGGATTTTAAAATCGAAATAAGTGTAAATATAAAATTATTTACCAATGGGTCAAAATGACTAGAAATTGCAAAATATCATATGTATTATCGTGAATTTTGGCCTATGTGAAATTGTTTACCAATGGGTTAAAAGCGACTAAAAATAGCTAAAAATCATGAATTTTGGCCTCTACGAAATTATTTGCCAATAGATCAAAATGTCGAAAATGGGAAAAATTTGTGGGTTGTAGCATGAAATCATGATTTTGACCTCCGTAAAATTATTTGTCAATGGGTCAAAGCAACATAAAATGGCCAAAATTTGTGTGTTATTAGCTCACGAAATTGTGAATTTTGGCCTCGGTGAAGTCGTTTGCCAATGGGTTGAAACCACTAAATATGGGCAAAAATCATGGGTTACAGCTCATAAAATCGTGAGTTTTGGCCTCCGCAAAATTATTTATCAACGGGTCGAAATGACTAAAAATGGCCAAAAATCATGGATTTTAAAATCGTAAATAAGTGTAAATATAAAATTATTTACCAATAAATCGAAACGAGTAAAACTGGTCAAAAAACATTGGTCATAGCTCATTAAATTTTGAATTTTGGCATACGCATAATTGTTTGCCAACCGGTTAAAATGACCAAAAATAGCCAAAAATCAAAATTAATAGTTCATGAAATCATGAATTTTAACCTCCGCAAAATTAGTTGCTAACTGGGTCGAAACGATTAATAACGACAAAAATCATTAGTTATAGCTCATAAAATCGTGAATTTTGGTCTCCATGAAATTATTTGCCAATGGGTCAAAATGACTAAAATGGCCAAAATTATGGGTTGCTCATGAAATCATTAATTTTGGCCTTTACAAAATTATTTACCAATTTGTCAAAATGCCTTAAAATGGTCAATAATCATGGGTTATAGCTCATGAAATCTTTAACTTTGGCCTTCATAAAATTATTTATCAATGGGTCAAAATGACTAAAATGATCAAAAATTGTGGGTTATAGCTCATGAAATCTTTAACTTTGGCCTTCATAAAATTATTTGCCAATGGGTCGAAATGACTAAAATTGCTAATAGTCGTGGATTATAGCTCATGAAATCATGAATTTTGGCCTCCATGAAATTATTTACCAATGGGTCAAAATGACTAAAATGATCAAAAATCGTGAATTTTGGTCTCCATGAAATTATTTACCAATTTGTCAAAATGCCTTAAAATGGCCAATAATCATGGGTTATAGCTCATGAAATCGTAAATTTTATCCTCTGTGAAATTATTTACCAATGGGTCAAAATGACTAAAATGATCAAAATTGTGGGTTGTAGCACATGAAATCATGAATTTTGTCCACCAAGAAATAATTTGCAAGGGATAAAACAAATAAAATGGCAAAAATCATGGGTTATCTCTTATAAAATAGTGAATTTTAAACTTTACAAAATTATTTACCAATGGGTCAAAATGACTAAAATGACCAAAAATCATGGGTTATAGCTCATGAAATCATTAATTTTGGCCTTTACAAAATTATTTGCCAATGGGTCAAAATGACTAGAAATGACAAAAATCATGGGTTATCTCTTATAAAATAGTGAATTTTGAACTTTACAAAATTATTTACCATTGGTTCAAAATGACTAAAATGGCCAAAATTATGGGTTGCTCATGAAATCGTGAACTTTGGCCACCACAAAGTTATTTGCAAAGCGGTCGAAGCGACTAAAATGATCAAAAATCGTGAATTTTGGCCTCTGAAATTATTTGTCAATGGGTCAAAGCAACAAAAATGGCCAAAATCATGGGTAATAGCTCATGAAATCGTGAATTTTGGTCTCCATGAAATTATTTGCCAATGGGTCAAAATGACTAAAATGATCAAAATTGTGGGTTGTAGCACATGAAATCGTGAACTTTGGCCACCACAAAGTTATTTGCAAAGCGGTCGAAGCGACTAAAAATAGCTAAAAATCATGGGTTCTAGCCTATAAAATCATGAATTTTGGCCTCTGAAATTATTTGCCAATGGGTCAAAGCAACAAAAATGGCCAAAATCATGGGTTCTAGCCTATAAAATCATGAATTTTGTCCACCAAGAAATAATTTGCAAGGGATAAAACAAATAAAATGGCAAAAATCATGGGTTCTAGCCTATAAAATCATGAATTTTGGCCTATGTGAAATTGTTTACCAATGGGTCAAAATGACTAAAAATAGCTAAAAATCATGAATTTTGGCCTCTGAAATTATTTGTCAATGGGTCAAAGCAACAAAAATGGCCACAATCGTGGGTAATAACTCATGAAATTATTTACCATTGGTTCAAAATGACTAAAATGGCCAAAATCATGGGTTCTAGCCTATAAAATCATGAATTTTGGCCTATGTGAAATTGTTTACCAATGGGTCAAAATGACTAAAATGGCCAAAATCATGGGTAATAGCTCATGAAATCTTTAACTTTGGCCTTCATAAAATTATTTACCAATGGGTTAAAACGACTAAAAATAGCTAAAAATCATGGGTAATAGCTCATGAAATCATGAATTTTACCTCTCACAAAATTATTTGCCAATGGGTCAAAATGACTAAAATGGCCAAAATTATGGGTTGCTCATGAAATCGTGAACTTTGGCCACCACAAAGTTATTTGCAAAGCGGTCGAAGCGACTAAAAATAGCTAAAAATCATGAATTTTACCTCTCACAAAATTATTTGCCAATGGGTCGAAATGACTAAAATGATCAAAAATCGTGAATTTTGGCCTCGGTGAAGTCGTTTACCAATGGGTCAAAATGACTAAAATGATCAAAATTGTGGGTTATAGCTCATAAAATCGTGAATTTTGGCCTCCTCAAAATTATTTAACAATAGGTTGAAAGACTAAAAAGGTCAAAAATTGTGGGTTATATATCTCACGAAATCGTGAATTTTGGTCATCACGAATTATGTGCCAATGGGTTGAATAGAATAAAAAGGCTAAAAATCATGGGTAATAGTTCAAAAATCGTGAATTTTGGTCTCCATGAAATTATTTACCAATGGGTCAAAATGACTAGAAATGACAAAAATGGCCAAAAATCGTCGATTGTAGCTTAGGAAATTGTGAATTTTAGCCTTCTGAGATTATTTAGCAATGGGTCGAAATGACTAAAATGACCAAAAATCATGTGCAGCGACTCATGAAATCGTGAACATTGGACTCTGCAATATTATTTACTAACGGGTCAAAATGACTAAAACGTTTATTGACTCATCACCACATTTCTCCTTAAATTAAATATACGTCCTGTACAAAATATTTGGGGTACCTCAACGCTTGAAGATGAAAATTTCTTACTATCAATTACTTTTCTATTTTTCAGAAATCAAAAGCTTGTGAAGTGATGTGCGAGCAGGAATTAATAGTAGAGAAGTCGCAAGCACGATAATCCTGCCTGATATATTATAAGCATCATTCAGAACCATAAAGCTCACGTATTTCCAGCGAAAAGGTAAATATCTACTAAATTCAGATTAAAAGTTTAAAACATAGAAACAAAGCCACCAGCCAACAAATCAAACATAAGCAGTAAAACTAACAATTCCTACCAAAAGAACATGACTCTTGTCTCTTTCCAGAAGAGAAAAAGCAACAAGAAAACAGAAACAGGTTCAAGAGATTCAGAATTGCGAAAACAAATACTATCCTTAACACAGCATCACGGCCTAAGTAAGATCCCAAAATGATAAGACAAGCTAAGCGACAGGAAAAGCAACAAGAAAACAGAAACAGGTTCAAGAGATTCAGAATTGCGAAAACAAATACTATCCTTAACACAGCATCACGGCCTAAGTAAGATCCCAAAATGATAAGATGTGGTTAATGCCACTCTGCTCATTACAACCTCGATAAAACAAGCTAAGCGACAGGAAAAGCAACAAGAAAACAGAAACAGGTTCAAGAGATTCAGAATTGCGAAAACAAATACTATCCTTAACACAGCATCACGGCCTAAGTAAGATCCCAAAATGATAAGATGTGGTTAATGCCACTCTGCTCATTACAACCTCGATAAAACAAGCTAAGCGACAGGAAAAGCAACAAGAAAACAGAAACAGGTTCAAGAGATTCAGAATTGCGAAAACAAATACTATCCTTAACACAGCATCACGGCCTAAGTAAGATCCCAAAATGATAAGACAAGCTAAGCGACAGGAAAAGCAACAAGAAAACAGAAACAGGTTCAAGAGATTCAGAATTGCGAAAACAAATACTATCCTTAACACAGCATCACGGCCTAAGTAAGATCCCAAAATGATAAGATGTGGTTAATGCCACTCTGCTCATTACAACCTCGATAAAACAAGCTAAGCGACAGGAAAAGCAACAAGAAAACAGAAACAGGTTCAAGAGATCATGAATTTTAACCTCCATAAAATTATTTACCAATGGGTTAAAACGACTAAAAATAGCCAAAAATCATGGGTTATAGCTCATAAAATGTTAAATTCGGTCTTCACGAGTTATTTGCCAATGGGTCTTCGCAGCAAAGTTATTTTGATCTGTTTCAATCTAAAGTCAAATTATCAATTAATGATGATACTTCAAATTTTTATTTTTATCTATTTCAATCTAAAGTCTAATTATCAATTATTGATGATACTTCAAATTTTCTTAACTTTCAAGTTCTTGCGGTGTGCAATGATTGCATATTCGGTTGGAAATAACGAACGGCCTGATGATCCACAGAAAATGCTTGTCGAGTAAATATGAAATTCAATTTGCATTTGACCATAATTTCGTGATACACATAATTTCATTGTTGCATCCAATAATTTCAATTCAATACAAAGATGATGCAAGGCCGCACTTTCAGTCACCAAAAAATAATAATAAATAAATAAATATATATATCTCTTCAATACTGTCTAAAACGTTTATTGACTCATCACCACATTTCTCCCTTAAATTAAATATACGTCCTGTACAAAAATATTTGGGGTACCTCAACGCTTGAAGATGAAAATTTCTTACTATCAATTACTTTTCTATTTTTCAGAAATCAAAAAGCTTGTGAAGTGATGTGCGAGCAGGAATTAATAGTAGAGAAGTCGCAAGCACGATAATCCTGCCTGATATATTATAAGCATCATTCAGAACCATAAAGCTCACGTATTTCCAGCAAAAAGGGTAAATATCTACTAAATTCAGATAAAAAGTTTAAAAACATAGAAACAAAGCCACCAGCCAACAAATCAAACATAAGCAGTAAAACTAACAATTCCTACCAAAAGAACATGACTCTTGTCTCTTTCCAGAAGAGAAAAAGCAACAAGAAAACAGAAACAGGTTCAAGAGATTCAGAATTGCGAAAACAAATACTATCCTTAACACAGCATCACGGCCTAAGTAAGATCCCAAAATGATAAGACAAGCTAAGCGACAGGAAAAAGCAACAAGAAAAAGCAACAAGAAAACAGAAACAGGTTCAAGAGATTCAGAATTGCGAAAACAAATACTATCCTTAACACAGCATCACGGCCTAAGTAAGATCCCAAAATGATAAGATGTGGTTAATGCCACTCTGCTCATTACAACCTCGATAAAACAAGCTAAGCTAAGTGACAGGAAAAAGGAAATCTAACTCTCAGTCTGCTCCCTCAGCCTCCTGATGGTGCTCCTGACGGTAACAGCACTCGCGGTGCTGAAAAGCAGATAGACAAAACTTAAAAGTCACACACAGCAAAAATAATAATGGGTCCAAAGGAAAAATTATGAAAATTAATCAGTCGTTTAAAAATAACACGGTTATGTTACACAGTTATGAATAACACGGTTATGTTACACGGTTATGAATTCAAATTTAAGAATAAAGAGAATCTTGGGTGTCCAAAAAAAGAGAGGATATATTACACTAACCCCAAAAACTATCACCGTTTTAACCTAATAACTTTCAAAATCACACCAAACCCCGAATAATTTTTGCAGAAAACCCCCGTATATTTTTTAGGTAAATTACACTAAACCCCCAATTACTTTTAAAATGCCTTTTTATATTGTTTTTAGGTAGTAATTTATGGGGGTTATCTGCAAAATGCAGAAACTTATCAGGGGTTCCAAAAAAGTTGTTGGGGGTTTAGTGCAATTTTGAAAGTTATTGCGGGTTTATTGCAAAATGCTGAAAGTTCTTGGGGGTTCAGTGTAATTTACCCAAAAAGAAGTTAGGGAACAAAAAAAGCTTCGCAATTAACCATAAAGGATTAAAAAATGCTGGGAAAATGCATATCGATACCCAAGCCAACGTAAAAAAAATGAGTATCACTGATAACATAAACACTGAATCTTCGAAAAGTTAGCGCAGAATTGATTTCCAAAAACGGTATAAGAATCTCGGTGAGATATTAAGCAATAAATTGATTATCTTCAATTGTGTTACGATTGACAGGAAATGGCAAACAATTCATGCATTATCAGGGAATATAAACATACTTGAGTGTGTAAGCACCACCAGCTTTCACTTTGCCACAGTCCTTGCAGCCCCAAATCCCAACAGCTTTCCTTTTCACGGCATACTGGATCATAAAGTGCCAGCTTTTAGCATGGACAGATGGTAACAATGAAGAGAAGATAATATTTTACAGATGATATACCTTGCCACAGAACTCACAGAAATACTTAGCATGTTGGCTGACCTCCATTTTCTTAATCTGCTTCCTCAAACTTGCACCATACCGGGTGCCTGCATTACCACTCTTTTATAAGTCACAGAACAACTTCCAGAAACTAATGAAAACAGACAATTTTCCATTAGAAAAGAGCTAACAAAAAAATAAGTAGACAACTTACCATACTTTCCAACAATTCCAGCCTTCTTCGTGCGCTTAGTCTGAGTTCACAACACAATATGTCAACAATCGGACGGGCGTATTGCTTATAAATTGAACAAACTTGCAATAAATTGAGCAAGTATAATTGAAAAAACAACAAGGAAGTCCATATGCGCTCTTTATCCACCACTTTAGTCCTAAATTTTTTGTCTCTGGGATCTTGTAATGTTTAAAATTGTACTCCATGATCTAAACCAATAATTTGTTGCTACAAGAATGCTTATTGTGCTTTAGTGGATAACTAAAAATGAAAATGAACCTCCTTTTCTTCTAGTTTAGGGCAAATTTGTCATAATTATGGTTCATACTTGGTTACTGGATTAGTTACAATCTGGATTTGCAAAAGTTGCACGTTTGTTTAGTTATTATACAAATGCTTCATCTTAATCAAAGGCAATTGGTCATATCAAATTGGGTCATGTATGGATCTGGTTTTATTCACATCAATCCATAGAAGAAAGCATCAACTTTAAGCAATAATTTTTGTACCAAATATCTTAAAACATCATAAAGACAGTTTCTTTTAATTAAAGATTAAAAAAATCATGATGGTAGAAAATGAAATTGTTCTCCAACCATACAAAAGCCCTTAAAACTTAAATCTCATGCCCAAGATTCTCACTGAATAAAAACAAACCATTGTAATATCATTTACACCCTATTCAGATTAACCACAGAACAGCCAACAAAACTTTGAGCTAAATAGAGAGATCCGTAGATCCGCGGTAATCTAACACGAGAAGTTAAAACCCTAGAAAACGATGGAGAGATGAGAGATGATTGATGAGGGTGCGTACCATTTTCGCGTTGGTGAAGGGGAGAGAACTGGAACCCTAGATGAAGCGAAGTCTCTCTTTTGATCTGCTCTCGGCTCGGCGGAAACCCTAATCGTAGCCTTTATATAGAGGTTTTGAGCTGTTGAGTGATCTGGGCCGTTTATGAGCGTTAATGAAATTGAACGGTTGTGATTGTTTCTCTACAAGGCTTCTGATGGGCCAACTTTCGTCAATCAAGCCTTATTTTTAACAGGCTGGGCCCCCATTTCGCATTCAAAATTCACTTTTGGGGGGCTCGACTAGCCTTGTAAAATTGATATATCAATGTCAGGAGGGCACTGATTATAGACTGATGGCCACAAAGAAATGCTAGCCACAGTCGCGAGTGTACCGCACTTATGCTGTGGCTCGAACGTGTGCCCCATATAGGGATCCTGCTACATTCGTGACTGTAGCTAGCACTCATCATGGCCATAAGGCATATAGTTCATCTTATAAAATCGTTTGCCAAGCCACGGACATATGAGCCACCCATGTTGCATCGATCGTGACTAGGTGAAAGCTCACAAGCCGTTGTCTCTTAGTAGCCCATTTTCTTAAATGAACTGTCATTTCATTCCCAGCTTCACCATATGCTAGTTAAAACACCATAAAATATTTAGCTTAATATAATAATTAAAAAAAGCCCTTAACTTTGGACATTTATCAGAAAAACCCCCTTAACTTTCAAAATATCGGAAAACCCTCTTAAGTTTAGACGTTAACCCTTTAACTTTAAGATTTTATCATAAAACCCTAATGGTAATATCCCTCACGTCCACGTTATTAAAAAGTTAAAAAATTAGTTTAACACATTAATTTGATTTCTTGCAGGAAAACCCTCCACACTAAAAATTCCTACTTAGGGGTATTTTTGCCCACTGAAAATTCGGAATAATGAGGGATAATTAATAGGGTTTTATGATTATCCCAAATTTTCAGTGGACAAAAATATCTCCAAAAGGGATTTCACGTCCACGTTATTAAAAGTTAAAAAATTAGTTTAACACATTAATTTGATTTCTTGCGGAAAACCCTCCACACTAAAAATTCCTACTTAGGGGGTATTTTTGCCCACTGAAAATTCGGAATAATGAGGGACAATTAATAGGGTTTGATGATTATCCCAAATTTTTAGTGGACAAAAATATCTCCAAAAGGGATTTCACGTCCACGTTCTTAAAAAGTTAAAAAATTAATTTAACACATTAATTTGATTTCTTGCAGGAAAACCCTCCACACTAAAATTCCTACTTAGGGGTATTTTTGCCCACTGAAAATTCGGAATAATGAGGGACAATTAATAGGGTTTTATGATTATCCCAAATTTTTAGTGGACAAAAATATCTCAAAAGGGATTTCACGTCCACGTTCTTAAAAGTTAAAAAAAATTAATTTAACACATTAATTTGATTTCTTGCAGGAAAACCCTCCACACTAAAAATTCCTACTTAGGGGTATTTTTGCCCACTGAAAATTCGGAATAATGAGGGACAATTAATAGGGTTTTATGATTATCCCAAATTTTCAGTGGACAAAAATATCTCCAAAAGGGATTTCACATCCACGTTATTAAAAAGTTAAAAAAAAATTAGTTTAACACATTAATTTGATTTCTTGCAGGAAAACCCTCCACACTAAAAATTCCTACTTAGGGGGTATTTTTGCCCACTGAAAATTCGGAATAATGAGGGATAATTAATAGGGTTTTATGATTATCCCAAATTTTCAGTGGACAAAAATATCTCCAAAAGGGATTTCACGTCCACGTTATTAAAAAGTTAAAAAAAATTAGTTTAACACATTAATTTGATTTCTTGCAGGAAAACCCTCCACACTAAAAATTCCTACTTAGGGGTATTTTTGCCCACTGAAAATTCGGAATAATGAGGGACAATTAATAGGGTTTTATGATAAAACTTAAAGGGGGTTTTTTTATAACCCCTAAATTTAAGGGGCGTTTTCCGTTTTCTTATATTTTGAAAGTTAAGGGGGGTTTTCTAATAATCATCCAGAGTTAAGTGAGGTTTTCTGATATTAAGCCTAAATATTTTATCATTCTAAAATCATAGTATAACCACGTTGCCATGCCAAGTAACTTGTCTGCCCAGCAGGATGATAACTTTGAAAGTACGAAAATTATATTTTATGCTAGTCTTCTAACAATTTCCACATGACATGATACAGAAATGAACGGTCTAATTTAAGATCAATCCCTTATCCAAAAAAACACAATTGAGTAACTGGTTTAGTTAGTTAATCTCAGAATTTCCGCACTCCTCTGTTAAGAGGGCTCAATATTATTCCATGCACAATACATAAGGAAAGAATAGTTAGAACCACCAGTTTCAGCCCACCAAAATGCTCGGAATGCCCAAAAAACTCAGTAATTTGGGTGAATCAAGCAAATTCCAGAAATGATCTGGTTCAATATGCAGTTCGCTGATAGACTTGGGAAATTTGTGTAAATATAATACCACTGTGGTAACTTTCATAAATCTCTGTTTCACTAGAGCATAAATAGTTTGGATTTCAAGCTACCATTGCCCACAAGAATAGCTTCAGCAAAAAGTAACAAAACAGTGTTAAGCCTAAGAAACCCCCCCTCTTATGTTTCCATCTGCCAGAGTTAAGACTTTCCAAAGAATATCAAGGCATTTGAAAAACAAAAACTACTATAAAACAAGAACCTACCGGAAAAAAAAAAAAAAAGAGATAATGTTTCCACCGTAGAGTAAACCCCACAAAAAAGGCCAACACATGAAATATCCTACCACCTAAAGAAATGCATCTAGTTTTTTTGATTTAATAGGATGGGGCGGCTTAAAATCCTCCAACCGAAGTTTGGAGCTTGTAAGGATTTCTTTCACAAAAGACTCTCCTTTCTCTACTTTAATGAACTCCAGGACGCTGCCAAGGACCTCTGAAGCCAACCCAATCTCAAGTAATCGTCCAGGCTCTTCGCCGCCTTCATGAATTAACTTCCCTAAATCTCTTAAAGGAACAACATTCTCCAATATCACTTTGACAAAGATGCGGCTAAGGAACTCAGCTGCTCTTGGAGCATCATTCATGGCATCCTCCAAAGACGAGAGTACAGACTCGAACCTGTCAAAATAAACGAGATGTAACTTTCGAATTTATCCTCGAAACCATTGATTGTAATGAAATTATGCTTACCCTTGACTGAGCTGGTTTTGGCTGAGCAAGCTATCTCGAGATTTGCAGAGATTAACAAGAAGAGCAGCCAACAAATCTCTCTCCAGGTCTTTTCTCTCGAAGGAATCTATGACCCAGAGTGACACCATTGAAGGATAGAAACTCGGAGAATTAAGCTCTTTAATGCACAAAGCCACCTCCTCCTCATCCTTGGCACTGAAAAACAGGATGACGTTTGGTAAGTATATGATCTCAAAGCAAAATACATGCATAACCTTTTTCACACAGTTGAAGTGCCAAAAATTTGTAATCTCGCCTGTGTATAATTTTAATTAATAAATTAACTTAATCAGATGTATATTAATGATATTGATAATTGAGGGATAAAAAACCAATGTGGGAAATTCAAATTAGTAAATATCTATACTTGGAAATTAAATTGGCAAATATGGCTGATTCGAGGGGTATATATGCAAAAAACCTATATCAAATTACCTTTTTTTTCCAAAAAATTTAAGCTGTGTGGGGCTGTGGGCTGATGGATGGATCTTGAGGGAACTCAATATTCCCCCCATATGAGCTCTGCATTATGTGGAAGGGCCTCAAGGGTAAAATAATTTGCTCGGATTGGAGAATAAATATGTATATAATATACCTTCAATTACACATGATAAACTTAGAACCTATGACCTGAAGCTTTGGATAGCTTGTCAAATAACCACTGTATCAAATCTAAGCTAATGGTTGGCTAGTAACATCAGCTAGCTTACTTTGATAGATATCAACGTGTCGACGCCACATGAACTGAGAAAAAATTCCTAGCTATATAGAAGCAGAGAGCCAACAGCTAAACACAGAATAGCTACACGTTACCTAGGCAACTAAGTTGGCCACACCAAAGACAACAGTTACCATTTAGCATTATCTACAGAATCATAAATGACATAAATTAAGGATACCCAACATCAACCTATCGTATCATATAATAGATAGCTCTATCCTGAAACATGCATGATAAACTACTCAGTAATGAAATAATTTCATGCAATTCAGCATGATAGGATATTGTCTCTAAGAATGTAAACTTCAGCAAATCCATTTGACCGCATGATCCATGCAATATCATAGGGGGTGGCTTACACCAACCACATACAGAAGGATATAACTTACCTCCCTCCTCAACCAAGCAAACTTGAAAGGCTCAAAACAGTGGTGTTTCATTGTAAGCCGATTACAGACATTCTAATAGCTGACAGGACAAGTAGATAGAGGTATACATACCTATAAAATTCCCTTATTGCTGATATTGACTTTTCCTGTAGGGCCTCTTCAGACAAAGGTTTTCCAACAGGTACAACAGTTGGTGCAGATCTGTCAGAAGGACGATCTGTTATCCGTGACTCTCGGCTATCTGATGACTTATCCTGCATATATCTCAACATTGCATCTTCTCTTGAGCTGTAAGGTACTCTATCTGGTGTAGCATTGTAACCATTTGGACCTGATGGCGGAGTATCAACCAGAGGAACGTTTGATATTGATGGCTGTCCTCTAATAGACATCCCCCTTGCAAGACCACCTTGTGGACCGAGGGTGATTGAATTGTCAATATTTCTCTGAGTCAGTGGAATTGACAATGTTCTGTTTTCATGAGGATGGCGGTCCTCTAGGCGAACATCCTGCATGCCATAACCACCACGACTTTGAGTGGGTAATCCACGGATACCACCAACTTGGGGGGAAGGTAATACTGAGGATCCTCGAGGACTGTAATCAACAGGAGGCCCTCTTCTTGAAGCAGAACTCATGCCAGGGCCACGAGTCAATCGGCTTGTTTGAGATTGTCGTTCTTGAGCTGCATCTCTATGTACCTCTTCAATCTTCTTCGGACCTTCAACTTTCCTTCTCTGCTGCCACCTATTTTTCCTCAAATCAATCACATCCCTCAGCATGAACCTGACCCGAGAAGACAATTTTTGATTGGTTGATAACTTCGCCAACATGTCAAAATATGAATCCATTTGTTTCTTAGCCCTAGCATGATCTATCTGCTCCCCTATTGTATTCATTAATTTGCACAAGGCTTCAAGATCTTCCTCATCAGGGTTCTGATACTGCCGAAGCAACTTCTGGATGCACTCATGCATTATTCTCTCTGTTAGCATTCTTTTCTTGTATAGTTCCCCTATCAATCGAATGTTTCCAAGCATTCGCCTCCGTGCCTTGATTCTTTTTTCTTCTCTCTCTTCATTAGAGAGCTTGACCTCACCTTCCTCCTCAACTTTATCAGCTTCAGCCTGCTCTCTTTCACCTCTTTCAAATTCCTCCTGACACTTGTTCAGAAGTAGTCTTTTAAAGGTAATTTTCTCATTATTCTCCGTGAAATCAGGTAATACATCAGAAAGATGGAAGCAGAAGTTTGCATACATTCCACAGAAAGTTGGCTCCATCAAGGCCTTGTCAAATATTTGTGATATGACACCAGAAAGAGTAACAGTGTTGTCAATGTTAACATCTTTGACTTGCTGAAAGAGTTTGTCAAAATTCTGAGGTGTTAACTTGTTTAGAATCCCTTTAAGTTGTCTCTGCTTTGCCTGTTCCTCATCTGATACTTTACCTACTTCATACTTCCTCTCAGCTTTGTGCATAACTTGCAAAGGTGTCTGTGGAGGAGGCATTAAACCTCTCGAATTGTTTTGACGCCACCTGTCTCCATCAGAATTATTGCGTCCTGCTCCACTCTGAGGTACCAGCGACTGCATAGAAAAATTGGAACAAAGTGAGTTGGTGGCTGACCACGTGGATTCCTTAAAACCCCATGAGCGACAGCTTGAGCAGTACGAAAATTCTGAGGGAGATCCATACGCAGAGGAAAAGAACCAGGCCCCTTGGTCCATCTGTCTTCATCCATCATGCCACTCCCTCGACGATCACTCCGAGAAACTCCTGGTGACCTATTGGTCATGCTTCCAGGACTAGGATAGGCATCACGATTGACAACATAAGAGCTACCCAGCTGAACACTCATCAAAGTATCAGCTATATCTGATCCGATCTCAAATCCACCAGGAAGATCAGTACAATGCTCCGAAAATGTTAAAAGGAAATCTCTAGTATACTTCTTTGTGCCAGTAGATTCACTTTCATCATCATCAAGATGCTTATTTACATCATTAGCCTCTGGGGTTGAGACATCTGCTGCATCTTCCCAGTCGTCCACTTCAGCTTTACTCTGCGCATGTTCCTCGGTTGTAGTTGCATCTTTATCAGGACCATCTGCATTTAGTTTTTCCCCGTCAACTCTTAGAGAAGTCTCTACACTTTGTGAAGTATTTGCAAGTTCATGCTTTTCCTCGGGACCTTTGTATGCGTTGTATAGATCAGAAGTTCCAGCAGCATCAGCCTTTGATAATATCTCTTTTCTTTTCTTCCTTTTTCCACTAACAGACTTTGCCTTAATGGACTCAAGAGGGAGCTTATCCTTGGGGCCAGATGTCACAGAGGGAGCTGGACCGTCTTTGGGTACCTCCGTAACATCATGACTACCAGTTTTTTCATCATGACTACCAGTTTTTTCTAGTCCATTGTTAGTTCTATGTGGAGATGAAAGCATGTCTTTCTCACTGCTGGCAGGCTTTGTAAGCTCTAGAGTTTCTGCAGGATCCTGTCTTTCCACTGTACTCAAAGTCCTTCCAACATCTGCAGAGTCGGTTAGTTTTTCTGAATTATTTGTTCCAGTCTCTTCCTTTTTAACCAAAACAACTGTCTTTACATCCTCAGAAGATTCTCCGGTGGTAGGAACTGGATGAACTTTAGCAGTACTATTATCCAGAACATAGACTTCAGATACTTCATCAGATCTTCCATTTTGTGACTCTTCTGGCCCCTTTTTATTCCATTTGTCCTCCAGAGAAGCATTATCCGTTTGAAGTGCAGTAGACTCCAAATATTTAGATAGGTTTTCCTCCACCTCAGGACCAATTTCATTTGAAGGAACCTTTTCTTTGATTGGAATACTGCCACTACCAGAACAGCTTATGAGAACAACTTGCGGTGCTTCCTCCCCATTGACAACTTCAGAACTTGAACTACCAGGTATATCTTTGCTTTCGGCTGGTTCACCAGTTCGGGCTTGAGTACTAACACTATGTTCTGGACCACAAAAAGGCAAGTTAGTTGCAGTGGTTGACACACTTTTCATCATATATTCACAGATATGTTTAATACCTTCAGTGAATTGCCTACCATTTACATCTTTGTGACTTCCATCCTTGGAAATATTTATTGAAGACAATTTCTTAGTAATTTCAGAAGGTGAATCATCTGTCTGCATGAATTGAATAAGTGAATGAGTTAGAAGAAAAACTACCAGAAGCATAATACAGAACTGAATAAAAGAAATAAAAAGATCAAGATATACTTGTTGTGGCTGAGATGGCCTCAAATCCGTTTTACTAGGTTTTTCCTGGTGATCCTTCAAGGAATCTGATCTTATAGTAGGTTCTCTTTGTTTACCATCAGTCGCTAATACAGCAGTTCCAGAATCCCCAGAAGAAATAGCTGTAGCTGATGAAGCTCCATGTGAAGCTTTTTCAGTCACTGTTGGGATTTCACTGTCTCTTTGCTGATGGATGACAGTGGCTTCCCCAGTTGGCTTTAACAACTTAGGTTGTTCAGCCTTGCTAACAGGCATGCTAATAGTCACTGAAGTTCCCCCCACTTTTTGACCAATTGGAACAGCAGTTGGCTTAACTGACCCTTGTACTAGAGCAGATGGGGCTGTCGCTAGAGAAGGTTCTGACTTCACTGGCACAGAATTGTGGAGTGACGGGTTCATGAATGAAATTCCTTGCCCACTGTGTCCAGCTGGGTAGCTAAATCTTGGAGGTTGAGGACCAGTGGCCACCGATGTGCTAGTAGGGTAGAAGATTGGTGGAGGATTATATGAATTTGGTTGCATCTGAGGAAAGTAATGGGAGGAAGTGAATGATGTAATAGGCTGAGATTGCGGCATTGAACTATTAGCTGGTCTTTGTCCTGATGAGCCACCATCAGTATACAAATCTGTCCTCTTATCAAGCCTCAACTCCTCATGGGTCTCTGGATGAGTAATTTTTACAGTGGTTTTACGAGGACCAACAAATTTTCTGGGCTGCTGTTGCTGAGCAAATTGTGGCGCAGCAATACCGATTCCAAGGTTCCCCTGTGGACCCAGCTGGTGACTAATTTGAGGTCCGAAGCCCAAGCCTTGTCCCTGGTGAATCATCGCCTGAGGCGGCAAAGGATGAGATTGAAGATTATGGACAAACATATGTTGTGGAACTTGAGGGGCATTTCCTATGGGCAAAGTCATAGGCATTTGTTGTGGGCCCGGGCCACCAAACTGCATAGAAATTGGGGGTTGTTGAAATGGCATTGCCATAGATATTCCAGGAATAGGTAGCGCAGCAGACTTTGGCAGTGGTGGAACTGGCGCAGATGAAATCTGCTGGTGCACCTCTCTCTTTGCCTGGGGAGGAGGGTGTGACTCCCCGCTAGGAGGCAGGTTAATGCCAGGCCCATCCTTTCTTGCTATTTGTGGCTGCTGCTTATTAGGGCCAGGTGGTATAGGCTGTGTAGGCACAGCCCTGAATGAATCACGACGCGCCTACATTATAACATAACAACAGCTTAGATATTTTATAAAAGAAAGAAGATATAGAAAATGAAATGTTTATGTATGCCACGTGATATCACAGATCAATCGGCATGTGAAGATTAAATAGCAAAAAAAGTAAAGTCTTTATCTTAAAAATTGGGCAGGATATATGAAGCATTTTGCTACATTTAGCACATATATGGTCCATTCCCTTTATTAGACCGATCTTGAAGTGAGGCTTAAACAACAAAAGTAAATCGACTTTAACCACCTTGAATTAGCTCTAAAAACAATATCATCGATTGCATCATCATGATGCCTGATTGATCCTAACTAGAAAAAATAAGTATTTTGTCGCCGTAACTTTGAACTGTACTTGAATTAAAGCTATGTCCACACATCCATTCTATCATGCTAATTCTGAATCTTATATGTTCCAAATTTTCTCTCCCCTTTTCTTCTTTATAAAGCATCCCTTCTCTAGTCACATCAACAAATAAAATTTCATTAAAACATCATATACGCCATGACACTTCATCCTAAACATGTCTAGTAATTTCATAACTAACTGGCGAAAAGAGAGAATTTCACACCAGTCCCTGAAAAAAGATGTAGTGAAAGCGAACCAATTTGATCCCATCCTAATTTAACCAACCTCACAGAAAATTTCATCAGAAAAACTAAAATATAACACATCAACAACAAACCAGCATACCTGGTCTCGCTTCTGTTCGTCAAGATTTGGTGGTGCTGAACTGGTCCGAGCAGGAATCTACATAATCACAATAAATGTTGCAGCAATCACAAACAAATAAGGGAAGTCAGAAAAATTGGGCAAAAAGGGTCAAAAAAGGTAAATTTTTCCAAAATTCAGATAACAGAAATTAACCTGTAATCCATTCACAATGCCAGGACTTATAGTCCCAAATTGAAGAGCAAATGGTTTTGTCCCATCTCCTAACGAAACAACATGATAAAAGGTTAACAACATTAAAAATAAACAATCTAAATAATCAGTGAGAAAGATCTGAACCAAAATATGCGAAAAGTTTTGCGAAACATATTAAATTGTGTTCTCGAAGGAAAACTCTTGGTGCGAAGAATATGCTTCGCTACGTAAACAGCATAGCTTATGGACACACACCAATAGTCTTCCATTCAGCAACTAACATGAAACAATTGCAGTTCTAAAAGTACACCTTTGACAGGCGTGCTTGGTGCTGCAGAATCTGAAACCCCAACAGCAGGCTGTGAAGATGGAGCTTTTGGAAGGGCCCGAGATGTCCTCAGAGCAGGTGCATCATCCGGTCTTGGAACACTTGGCATTGATGAGGCGGATGGACCTGCGAGAAACAAACAAGATCAAGCCTAGAGCATCTAAGAATAAATTTGAGATCTTTACATGTGCAACTGACCTAGAGTCATAATAACCTAGTAGACAAATTAACACAAAACGAAGAAAATTCAGAATTATCACCATTTGAAGCAATCTGAGAGCAACCAATCAATTTAAGTAAATTAGACAAATGTAAACTGAATATAATTAATCACCTGATCTCAGTAAAAGTTATGAGGACGATTCAAAAAAGTATAGAATCTAAATAAGCAACTGTGATTCAAGAAATTATATCAGAAATTATCGGGTAAAAAGGTAGATGTCTTTAAGCTCCACTTATCAGTACAAGTATCAAGAATAGAAGAAAAGAATTATCCTCTTATTAACTAATTATGGAAGGTGGTAATTCCTTGTATACATACAAATATTGTAGGTTATCTATAGAAAGTTTTATGAAAGGGAAATTCTTTTAATAAAAGAAGGATTTGGATCCTCTCCGCTAGCAAAAAAGTAGTGGAGAGGCCATTACATTAATCATCACCGTTGATTTATGCAATAGATGGTTGTGATTCATTCCATATCTAACACTCACCATACCCCCCATGAATTGCACTATTTTCCTAATTTACACTCAAATTCAAATCACAACCGCTCATTAAATTAATCAACGGTTGTGATTTAATAGTGGTCTCTCCACTACTTTTTGGTAGTGGAGAAGATCCGAATCCATAAAAGAACACTATAATAAAGGAAACACTTACAAAAGGAAAATATAGTTAACATCCCCTCAAACTCATTGTGGAGCAATGTCAGAGAAATTGGATAAGTACCAAACTGAAAAATAGTTGAGCCTTGACGGAAGAGTCACACCCAACTAGATAAACAAAGAAAGCTTCAAACCATTGAGATCAACGCTGAAGGATAGAAACCAAGTACATCGATAGATAGAAATTCAACCAGTGTTATCGGTCGCTAAAGGCAATGCGGGCGAAAGTTCTTTGCATTAGCATGAATGTGCACGCGTATACCGAAAGTGAAGCGAGGCGCCCACCACACATAATTTTCAAGATGGTTATCAAGAAGGAAAGATCATGTTAATATATCTTCACATAAAAATATGTCAAGTTAAACAACATCTACTATGAAAGCATAAAATAAGGTCTTAATTTCTTATGCTAACACATCCAACATAAAGCGAAGTTCATAAATTTTCAAATCAAAAGTCAAATCAAGATTAATATTGAAGCGAACTTATGGTCCTCAATCGGGCTACTAGAAAGGCCTAACGGTTTTATTTTGCTTTTTGGGTATGAGTCATTGGGTATAAAGGCCTGAATTGAAATGTTAAAGAACAAAATTATATGTGGTTATGCCTAGCATGTGCCCTATGCTTTCGCATAGGTCACTTGCGAGGCGCAAAAGGTGCTGCTACATCAGATGCAGGGCGCTTCGCCATTGCTTCGCATCGCAGGGCGCATGAGGCACAGTGATGCGCGTGCCTTTAAAAACACTAAATTCAACACTGGCAAGACAGAACAAAAATAAGAATCCAAGGACATCAACGGAGAAAAACTCAGGTGCGACAAGATTCATAGTGAAGGATATGTATTTGAGGACTTTATGGAGGAAATCTCAGTAATTGATATCGACTTCAAGGAGAGGAGGAACTCATCCTGGAGAAAATTGCAATGGTCAATGTCATGATCATGGATCAAAGGAGCTGATCAGGGAGAACCATGGATGAGACAGAGCCAGAGAGACTAGATAGAACGAATAAGGACATTTCTAGAGGATCTCGACATCGAGAAGGAGCTCCACACGAGAGGCTGAAGAGTGAAACGGAACAAAATAGGATGTCAATGATAAGGAACTCGATAGGAGAGGCCAAGAGGCCTCCACATTCAGAGAAAGAGTTGCGCTCAACAAGGTTCAATTGGCACAAGGCTGTGCACAACAGTTGTTCGTTGCAGTGAGGACTTGGACAGTGATGTCATGGCAAGGACCAGTCTCAAGATAGATACGGCACTTAAATTGATCGTTGAGACTGGCATCAGTAAGGTGGATCAAGCAACACGAACATTGTCGACGCGGCGAGAAGAAGCCGAGGAGGGGTCCGTTAATGAGGTGTTACAGCTTCGTCACATGGTAATACAGTTTCGTGGCATAAGGTCGAGATCGAGGTAGCGTTGACAGTATAGTTAGTGGCAGCAGTCGCATCATGGAACCTGTGTTTAGCTTTTAATTCATCGTAGGTGATGGTAATCTTGCCGTGCTAAACACTGTTTTTCGAGCAGGCCAAGTGGTACGGGGAATGGCTGTATGGGAAGGAGTCACGAGGCAGTTGGGAAGGAGAATCGACCGGCCAATGATGTCAACCAAGCTACACTCCCTGTGATGAAGTTGAGGGAGAGGAGGAGATGAGAAGGTGAAGCTTCATCAGCATTGCTAGTGGCTAGCCAATCCTGTAGTTGACACCGGAAAAAGTAACCTTGCGATGGTAGCAGAGGAATAGTAACAAGAAATGCAGCATCGGTGACAAGATCATAGGGCTTTGACCATCCAGTACGTAATGAGACCATCAAGTATGTATTGTAGACGGTGTAGCAATGGCCGTCAGCATGTAAACGTGGCCCTAAATCATGCTCTTGAGGTTTTGGGTATTGACCATGACGGGAGCTGAGTTGAATGTGATGTTTTTTAAAGATATTTTTCTTGTGTGTGTGGGGTTTGTGTGTGTGTGTGTGTGTGTTTGGTTTTTTTTTTTATAGGGGTGGGGGGGTTGGGGGTTGAACAAAGAGAGGCTAGACTTTTCTTGTCACAAAGGGGATTGGTCACAGAATTCGTTTGTTGAGAAGTTGAGAGAGGTGAATGGAGAGGCTAGAGAAGGGAATGAGGAGATTTTTTTAATTTGACCCCAAAAAGTGTAGTGGTGGAAGTGCAAAGATGATGAAGCTGTAGGAAGAGAAGCGAAGGAAAATGGAAGAGATATTGGAAATTTCCAGATGTTCACTGAAGTTGAAAATTTTCAAAAAGACGAACAAAATTAGAAACAAGAGATTATGAAGTAAAGTTTGAAATAAGTAACCCTAATAAACTTATTGGATACTTAAATTTGTCAGTTGAAACCACTATGCAAGTCTAAACAGTAAACCCAACTTACCCTGAGATGGGGGTTGACCATGAGCACCATTCTGCACAGCTCTCAGGGTGGCAGTGTTCGCAGATGTATCGGGGCCCAGGCTCGCAGGAGTTACCCTTGGCTGCCCTCCTCCTTGTCCATTACCGGACTTCTTGAAACTGCACAAACCAGCAAAAAAACTATAAAGACAAAGCTTTAAAAGACCCCCTCTCATAGTTTCCTGTTCTAATGCATTAGAATAGTTCTCCAAATTTAATAAACTTAGACGTGATGATTATTTGCGTCTTTAGTTCTAAGTCCATAACCAAAACTTAAACAGAAAACTCTTAATTACTAACCTTGCCCGCCACCAAACTTGTCAGAAGTAGAAAATCATCCTAAGAAGTATAGAACACGCTAATTTAAAATAAAAACTCAAACTCTGACAATTTGAAATTTCCACAAAGTCAGATTATTCTAAATTGGGAATCATCAATAACGATAGTAAATAACTCAAAAGATCCAAACTTTAAGATGCCCAGTTGCCCAAATTAGCAAAATATAACAGAACGCAAACTCACCTCCGATTACTTGCTGACGAAGGTTGATTAGAAGAAGAAGAGAGATGATGGGGATGAGCGGCGCCACCGCCACCGCCGCCCTTCCCTGCACCGCCACCGCCGGAGAACCCTCTGCCGTGGCCGGATCGACCGCCGGATTTCCTCAGCTGGCCGTCGCTCTTCTCAACCCTAGATTGATTATGGGACATAAATACCTAACCTTTCCCCTCTCGCTTTTCTCTCTTCCAACCCTAAAGACAACAACGATAACAAAAATCACAGATCCAACATCAGCGTCGATCCACTGCAAACCCTAGAATTCGGCATTGAACAGTAATTCCCCCAAAAAACCGCCAACGAAGTCGATAATTTGGTGGGAAATCGTTACCTGAGAGGAATCCAACAGATTAGGGTTTCGTTTATTTCCCCAATCACGCGGATTGGGAACGGCGATCAATCATCAACGACGAAGCGATGGATAGAGAGAGAGAAAGAGAGTGATGAGAGAGAAACAAAATTAGGAGAGAGAGAGTTTTGAACTGGCTTTTATGCGAGAGAGAAAATTAGGGAAATTAATTAAATTTAGAGAGAGGCGTAAGCGAGTGGGTTCGGTTCGGCATGTAGGGGCATTTTGGGAAGTATATATTGAGGAGTAGGAGATCACAATGGGCGGTCAAAACGCCGCTTTCGGTGGTGCGTACGATCCCTGACCGTTAGATTTACACTATCAACGGGTGAGATTTCTGTATCTTTTTAAACCTTGGTAATTTATTTTGTTCTTCATGCATTAGCTAAACATTGTTAAATGTAAAAAATTCTGGTTCAGTTTCTTTCTAAAAAACACCAACTCTGAAAAGCTATCAATTTTATTTGAATGTAAAAAGACGCATAAAATTTACACAGCTAGGATTTTGATTTAACTGTAACACTACATAATATTATGATAAATTGTATATTATTATTTTGATGTTTTACTTTATTTATTTTGCATCAAATTAGATTAAGCTCTGAAACAATAAAGTGCATTGATAGTGCTACCTTCTTACATATTAGAGTAGCGATTATTACACTACTACTCTTATACTATTTGTCTTCTGAAGTTGTTTGAGTGAATTAGAGTAGAGATTATTACATATATATATATATATATAACTCAAAAGAAAAGGCTACGAGGTTGTGTTTATTTTTGGCTTGGAATAAGGGGTCATGAAAGGAATTCTTTACATTTTGTCTTCTTAAAGTTCAAGTTTAGTTATCATTAGAGCTAATGATTTACTTTTGGACAAAGACAAGTTGCCATCAAACTCTCCTTAAAAACGACTTAGTAATTTAGCTTGATAGTTTTAAACAAGAACAAGAAGTGTTTGATAGCAACATTAAAGATACTAAAGTATTTGCTTGTCTTGAAGTACAAAGCTTGTACAGTTTCCTGGGCAAATAATGGTAGGGATTCTTCTGTAAATACATTTGGAGGTTTTATATTTATAACAAGAGTAATTGGCAACTGTCATTTATAGGGAAATATATACTTTCTAGGTTGCGTGAGAAAAAGAAGAAAAATCATTTTTTTCCAATAGGTCATACCTTGTTTGTTTATCTCAAACATAATGATTTGGTGAAACATTTTTCAAAATAAAGAGCATTGGGTGTATTTAATAAGATTAAAACTTGAATTTTCTAATTTTTTGTGCAATTAGATGAGAGACATGAGAACCGGTTCATTAATCATTAGTTGTTTACCTACTAACATTTCTATTTAATCAAGATTATGTTCACTAATGTCCATTCTCTTTCATCATTTCATCATAATATGAAGCAAAAATATTTATCATACAAACTAAAACAACTATATTATCAAAGATCCCAAGGTTTTAGCAAAAAAAAAAGTCTAATATACTCCATAACTGGTAGTTAGATAAGCTACTCCATTATTATTTTTTCGCTTTGGACGAAAATTGCAAATTCTGAGAAATCAGGGGGCTTTTCATAAAAAGCAACGGCAAATCAAAACACAGCTGAAAAAAAAAAAGGAAAAGAAAAGAAAAAAAACGGCTCCTCCATCCCCGACCAAGGTCTGCGAAAACTTGGGAAGGATTAAAACGAGAAATTTCCCAACTCGAAACCTCTTCATTTTTGCCCTTCAAATCACGATTCGGATCTTGATTCGGATCCGGATCCGACATTGGCAGGATCCCTGGCTGATCCTTTTCTCTTTCCTTCTAAAAACCCGCGCAATTATGCTTAACGGGTTTCGGGCCTCTGATAATGTGGAGCTTTGAGCTCCTATCTGTAATCCCATTGCTTCGAGTTTGATTCAATTTAAGGTTTTTATTTAAATATCTTGTCTCTTGTTGTTTTTCTTGACCAAGGTCAACTCTTTATGGACTTTTTAATTGATGATAATGAGATATTTTCCATAAATTTAGAGTGAACTTTTAATAGCAGTTGGGGGTCCATCTTTATGATTGTTTGTGTGGATGTCTTTATTAGAAGCATTGCTTTGGGACTCGAAATTTTAATGTTTTGAAAAAGTTATAATTTTTAATGTATAAGAAGCGTACTTTACTTTTAAGCTTGGCTTAATTGCACTTAAATGCCTTATAGTTTACCCGACCTTGCACTTAAGTAACCTCTTTTTCAAACCGAACCAAAAAATGCCCTAAAGTATTTACTTTTTACAGATAAATGCCCCAAAGTTTCAAAATATTGCACGTTAGTCCCCTATTGTTTACCCAATGTTGCATATAAATGCCCCAAAGTTTGTAAATGACGCCATTTAAATACCCCAAATTTCTAAGAGTTTCACTTTAGTACCCTCTGTTATGTGACATGGAGAAAAGATAATATTGTCCGGGTTATTTTTAACTATAGGCTATTCATCCGCAACACTTAAATACTTGGGTCATTTTTTTTCTCAATTTGAAACGACAGGGCATTTAAATGCAAGGACAGGAAGTGCAATTAGTTATCCAAACTTTTCTATGATTATTAGCCATGTTAGGAGGAGTTGAGTCATGAACATTGAAATTTCATGAACTTTTATTGTAATGAAATTTGTATAATTAACACATGTAATAACTTGGTGCACTTTACTTTCAAAATATTTTTGTGCAAAATGATATCTTAATTCTCTGTCGTTGCTAACAGGAATGTCTTTCAGAAACTGGGGAAGGTCAAAGAGTAGGCAGCTGGAAGAACTCACAGAGAAGATGCGAAAATGCAAGAGGTGCAGTTTGCTGCAAATATTGGAACATCGATTTGTAGTTCCCATCAAAATAAACTGCCTTTTACACAAAACTTGAACTATTTTCTAACTGGATTTGATAAAGATATTAAAGTTTTGTATATCGGAAGGCTGATCGAAGAGTTTGATAGAGCGGCGAAGGCAGAGGAGGGCAGAAGTAGTGCTGACACCAGCAGAATGCTGAGTGAGAAAAGCAGCCAGTGGTATTGTATTATATCTTAATTTCTTTGATCTCTATATAACCAAACATATGAGCTCATATTTACATCCTTGCACATGTAGCTGTATTTTGACTTGGTTGGTTTTCTTTTGCAGATTAAGGAGTTGAGCTCGTATGTTGCTCTGAAGAAGCAGTGAGTTTGTCCTTGTATTTCTTTTTTCTGCATTTCAATGATTTTCTTCATGTGAATACATGCATTTATTTAGGCTCCGTGATTTTGTTTGGTTGATTCTGCAATGGAACAATTTTCCAAGCTAGTGCATTAGCTCTTTCAGATCAATTGCTCACAGCCCTAGAAATTCTCCAATTTTGATGCTCTAGTAGTTTTGTATGGGGGAGGTTGAATATTGTCAAGGCCGCTCCTTGTTTATTTTGAGAAGGTCATTAGTGCCGTGGTTCAACTGTTATTTACAAAGTTGAAAAACAGCAGAACAATAGTTTGTTGAAGACCCTTCACAAAGATTTTACACGTGACCATAAAAGTGATCATCATATTTGTGTAAGCATCAAAGTCGAAGCATGGTCCGTTCCGTTGTTATGACTTTGTTTTTCATCTTAACACGTTAATCTTTAACCCTTTTCCATATTTAGGATTTCCATTGGCAGATAGCTATAAGTTAAACAAAGAAATGCTAGAAGTTTGCTTGCTTATGCAAGCTCCTTGCATATCTGAAAATTTTGTTAAGTAATTACAAGTTGAACGCCAACAGAAACAATTGCTTCTACCCAATCAAAGCCTGGAGATCAAATTTCAAATAGGCGAAGAGGTCATCTTTCTAAACTAATTCATCATTTTGTAAAACGCTTTTAACGGAAGCCAAATTGCAGTTTGCTTTAGAGCGTCCTTACGTTGTTCCCTTATTTAAATTTCTTGTCTCTTGTTGTTTTTCTTGACCAAGGTCAACTCTTTATGGACTTTTAATTGATGATAATGAGATATTTTCCATAAATTTAGAGTGAACTTTTAATAGCAGTTGGGGTCCATCTTTATGATTGTTTGTGTGGATGTCTTTATTAGAAGCATTGCTTTGGGACTCGAAATTTTAATGTTTTGAAAAAGTTATAATTTTAATGTATAAGAAGCGTACTTTACTTTTAAGCTTGGCTTAATTGCACTTAAATGCCTTATAGTTTACCCGACCTTGCACTTAAGTAACCTTTTTTCAAACCGAACCAAAAATGCCCTAAAGTATTTACTTTTACAGATAAATGCCCCAAAGTTTCAAAATATTGCACGTTAGTCCCTATTGTTTACCCAATGTTGCATATAAATGCCCCAAAGTTTGTAAATGACGCCATTTAAATACCCCAAATTTCTAAGAGTTTCACTTTAGTACCCTCTGTTATGTGACATGGAGAAAAGATAATATTGTCCGGGTTATTTTTAACTATAGGCTATTCATCATAACACTTAAATACTTAGGTCATTTTTTTTTTCTCAGTTTGAAACGACAGGGCATTTAAATGCAAGGACAGGGAAACTATAGGGCATTTAAGTGCAATTAGTTATCCAAACTTTTCTATGATTATTAGCCATGTTAGGAGGAGTTGAGTCATGAACATTGAAATTTCATGAACTTTTATTGTATTGAAATTTGTATAATTAACACATGTAATAACTTGGTGCACTTTACTTTCAAAATATTTTTGTGCAAAATGATATCTTAATTCTCTGTCGTTGCTAACAGGAATGTCTTTCAGAAACTGGGGAAGGTCAAAGAGTAGGCAGCTGGAAGAAATCACAGAGAAGATGCGAAAATGCAAGAGGTGCAGTTTTCTGCAAATATTGGAACATCGATTTGTAGTTCCCATCAAAATAAACTGCCTTTTACACAAAACTTGAACTATTTTCTAACTGGATTTGATAAAGATATTAAAGTTTTTGTATATCGGAAGGCTGATCGAAGAGTTTGATAGAGCGGCGAAGGCAGAGGAGGGCAGAAGTAGTGCTGACACCAGCAGAATGCTGAGTGAGAAAAAGCAGCCAGTGGTATTGTATTATATCTTAATTTCTTTGATCTCTATATAACCAAACATATGAGCTCATATTTACATCCTTGCACATGTAGCTGTATTTTGACTTGGTTGGTTTTCTTTTGCAGGTTAAGGAGTTGAACTCATATGTTGCTCTGAAGAAGCAGTGAGTTTGTCCTTGTATTTCTTTTTTCTGCATTTCAATGATTTTCTTCATGTGAATACATACATTTATTTAGGCTCCATGATTTTGTTTGGTTGATTCTGCGATGGAACATTTTTCCAAGCTAATGCATTAGCTCTTTCAGATCAATTGCTCACAGCCCTAGAAATTCTCCAATTTTGATGCTCTAGTAGTTTTGTATGGGGGAGGTTGAATATTGTCAAGGCCGCTCCTTGTTTATTTTGAGAAGGTCATTAGTGCCGTGGTTCAACTGTTATTTACAAAGTTGAAAAACAGCAGAACAATAGTTTGTTGAAGACCCTTCACAAAGATTTTACACGTGACCATAAAAGTGATCATCATATTTGTGTAAGCATCAAAGTCGAAGCATGGTCCGTTCCGTTGTTATGACTTTGTTTTTCATCTTAACACGTTAATCTTTAACCCTTTTCCATATTTAGGATTTCCATTGGCAGATAGCTATAAGTTAAACAAAGAAATGCTAGAAGTTTGCTTGCTTATGCAAGCTCCTTGCATATCTGAAAATTTTGTTAAGTAATTACAAGTTGAACGCCAACAGAAACAATTGCTTCTACCCAATCAAAGCCTGGAGATCAAATTTCAAATAGGCGAAGAGGTCATCTTTCTAAACTAATTCATCATTTTGTAAAACGCTTTTAACGGAAGCCAAATTGCAGTTTGCTTTAGAGCGTCCTTACGTTGTTCCCTTATTTAAATTTCTCTGACACTTGATGCTTCTATATGCCATTTTCTATTTACCTGAGAGGCATTGTGATGCCATTTCCAATTTTGTTGACCGCTAAGCTGGTGCATGCTATTGCAGGTATGCTGGTATCTTGACACTAAACGAGTTGATCTATTTGATGCTCCTGGCACAGAAGGCTATGGCGAACAGAAAATATCCTGTTGGCCGAAAGTAGGTTGCGTGCTTAGGATAACTAATTGAAATAACTGAAGCCTGTAAGATCTTTAATAAGACTTGATTATCTCAAAGAGATTGATAAAAACTAAAGCGGAATTATACCTGAATCCATGGTTTGAATCTTGAGTGAATTGATGGATCTTCTAATCTTAGGGCTTCTTCTCTTCCTTAGATCTCTTTTGAGATGGGGGTAAAAGAGATGAGAATTCTTGTGTTAACCCTAGATTAGGGACCATAACCCCATATATATAGGTGTTGCACTTTTACAATTTGGCCCCTCATCAAATTGTAATTACAACCCCAGTATCCGCACATTTAGCCCATGACAATATATAAATACCGATAACCCAACTTAATTGATCACTTTAGTGGGTTTCCTTAAGTGATAGATTTACACATTAATTTAACATATGTGCCCACAAATAGATTTAATTAGATTTAAATCTAACAATCTCCCACTTGGACACCATATGTATCCTTAAAATGTGTATTACCTTATGAGCTCAAAATCTCTATCACATACAAGGGTATTTCCAAACAATCTCGCCCATTGACCATATCAATATAGGATCAAAGCGTTTTCGTCACATTTATCGTGACTAAACCCATCAATGGTCACATATACTAGTACGCCAAATGACATAGATCAATCATGGATACAAAGATGAAAAATTACATGCAATGTGATTCATGCATGCCTATTTTTCAACCGGTCCTACCGAAAACTTTAGTGAGGTCAACTTTAATCATAATGTAACGAGTGGTTAATCAATACTTTATTCGACGTAAAATAACCAAAGCCCGAATAGGTCCAAAATACTCATAAAGCAATAAAATCACAAACTCCCACTAAAACATGATATCTCAAATATTACCACCCCCATATGAGCGGTGTGCTCTTGAAAAATTTTGGGTGGTAATCCTTTAGTAAGAGGATCTCGCTATCATGGAGTTTGTCCCAATATGCTCTATGGATATCTCATTCACTCAGACTCTTTCTTTCACAACTAGGAACTTAATGTCAATATGTTTTGACTTAGTTGAGCTTCGTTGTTGTTAGAATACATGATCGGATTTATTGTCACAAAATAACTTTAGTGGTCTTTCAATATTTTCCGAATCACGGACCGGTGACAAAATTTCAGCCCATATTCCATGATTTGGATGCCTCATGACAAGCTATAAATTCTGCCGCCATAGTGGAGGAAGCTAGTGTCCGTTTGACACTTTTCCATGATATAGCTCCTCCGCTAACATATAAATGTAGCTGAAGTAGACTTTCTTGCTTGGCATTCAAAGAAAATCGAATCGAGTACCCAATGACCTCCAACCGATTCGATTTCGTATGTGAGTATATAATCTTTTGTTTTCAAGATACCGCGATAACCCTTTTGATCAGATCCAATAATCCATCCTGTGGTTGCTTAAGTATTCGCCTAACATCCCAACAATGTACTAATATCCGGACGGCGACATACCGAAGATACATTAGACTCCCTACAACCGGCATAGGGAATCTTCTCAGATTTCAATTTCAAGGTTACCTTTAGGGCATTGATTGAGACTAAACTTGTCTCCTTTAGAAACAGGGTATCACCGGTGCGCAATTTTGCATGCCAAACCTTATGAGTACTTTATTGATATAGCTCTTTTGTGATAATCAAAGTATACCTCGAGAACGATCTCGATGTATCCGGATTCCTAATATAAAGAGGCCCCCAAGATCTTTCATCTCAAAATTCTTTGATAGAAATCTCTTGGTTTCGTTACAACAAGCCTATATCATTAGTGGCAAGCAAAATGTCATCCACATACGAACCGTAAAAATATACTTACTCCACTGAATTTTGATATACACAATCATCAACAATATTCATCTCAAAACCAAACGAGATAATTATTTGTTGAAACTTGTGGTACCATTGACGAGGAGCTTGCTTGAGTCCATAAATGGATTTCCTTAGTTTACAAATCATATTCTTTGGGTCTCGACACAAAGTTTTACGGTTGTACCATATGGATCATCTCATCAATGTCTCCATTGAGAAATGCAGTCTTAACATCCATTTGATGTAACTCAAGATTGAAATGAGCAACAAGTGCCATGATAGTCCTGAAAGAGTCTTTCGATGAAACCGGAGAGAAAGTCTCTGTATAGTCAATATCTTCCTTCTGAGTATAGCCTTTAGCTACAAGACGTGCTTTATACTTTTCCACATTACCATTTGCATCCAGCTTGGTTTTAAATATCCATTTACAACCAATTGGTTTTGCACCTTCTGGCAATGGGACAAGTTCCCAAACCTTATTGTCTTGCATAGACTTGTACTCCTCATTCATGGCACCAATCCACTTTTGAGAGTTAGAACTTTTCATGGCCTGAAGGAAGTTGATTGGATCATCTTCCATCATTCCATTACTTTCCTCATGTTCTTGAAGAAATACAATATAATCATCCTAATAGCATTTCTCCTTTCTCTCGTGGATCTCCTTAATGGCACCGGTTCTTGAGGTTGTTGAGTTTGTTCTTCCGAACAGGAGTTGTTCAATATTGCCTTCTTGAGGTTCCTGGATTCATTTCTTGAACAATAACGGTATAGATACTTGAATATTGTCGAAATGACTATGGATTGGATTTAAAGCCAATTCCTCCTCAAAGGCAATGTCTCTAACCTTATTTCTCCCCAAACTCAACATCCTCAAAGAATGTTGATGTTCCCGCCTCAAAAATATTCCCGAGTGTGGGATCATAAAACTTATAGCCCTCGGATCGCTCGTAATACCCATAAAGAAGTTGCTAACTGTTTTGGAGTCCAATTTTTTTCATTTGGCCTATAAGGCCTTGCCTCACTGGACATCCCCAAATATGTAAGTGTTTTAGACTGGCTTTCGACCACCCAAAGCTCATAAGGTGTTTTAGCAACCGCTTTACTTGTACTGCTAAGAATGTAAGCTGCAGTCTTTAGTGCTTCTCCCAGTGACTCGGTAAAGAAGAATGAGCAATCATACTTCTTACCATATCCTTAAGAGTCTGTTGCCTTTCGGCTACACCATTCATGCTAGGTGATCCCGGCATGGTGTATCGTGAGACGATACCGAATTCCTCTAGGTATCTAGCAAATGGTCCCGGACGTTGTTCACGAACCATCATATCTGCCGAGTACTCACCACCACGATCGATCTAACGGTTTTAATCTTTTATTGAGTTGGTTCTCAACTTCACCTTAAAAGCTTTGAATACGCCCGAGACTCGATTTTTCTTTAATGAGATATAGGTACCCATAACGTGAGTAATCGCTATGAATGATATAAAATATTGTTGACCATTCCGGGATGCAGAGGAATGACCCACAAATATCTGTATGTATCAATTCTAAGACGCCCAAGATCTATTGGCACCTAATCTCTTAACTTTAGTCTCTTTCCCTTGATACGTCAATGCATACATTAAAGTCTCAGAAATCAAGAGAATCTAAAATGCCATCGACACAAGACTCAACTCTACCTTTTGAGATATGACCCAAGCTTATGCCATAATGACGCTGAATTTTCCTTATTTAATTTACGCTTAGTACCACGTGATTCCACATGCAAGGTTTCATTATAGGAAGTAATTGTATCAAGCAAATACAGTTGTCAAAATTACTCAAGTAACCAGCTCCCACAATATTTGAATTAAAAGATAAACTGAATTCATTGTTTCCAAATGAACAAGTATAACTGATTTGTCCAATACTGAACCGAATTAAGTTCCGCCTAAAAGACTCGGCATTCAAAAAGTATCTTTTAAGTCCAAATATGAACCGCCCTAAAAGCAACCTAAAGTGCCCAATTGCTTCCACATCTACCGACCATCGCCCACAAAGATGTATCTTTCACCATCATTGGCTTTTCGGTAGCTCAGCAACTCGCATAGAAACACTTATGTGAGTAGTAGCACCGAGTCAACCACCAAGTGTTTCTAGTAACCGACTAAATTAACCTCAATCGCAAAGTGTAAGGAACGTATTTTTGACACGCCCGGCGATATTTGGTACTGTCCTTCTTTGCGGTCCATCCTTATGACAAAAAACAACCCCGATTATCCTTATGTTGTTTCTTTTGAACCTGGACCCTTAGAGCTTCCTTATCATTCTTTCTATTCTTGCCCTTATCCCATATGCGTAGCCAAATGAGCACTCTTTCGCCTTATCTTGCTTCAATTTGTCTTCTTCTTGCACATAGTATGAAATGAGCTCATTCGAGTCCATTTCTCCTTCCGCGTTATAACTCGACCTTAAATTGATTAAAGTATGCGTGAAGAGACAACAACACCGGATGCACCAATAACTCATCACATAGATCGAAGTTTTGCCTTAAGTTTTGAAGCAATATGAGACATTTCCATAATGTACTCCCGATATTTCCTTTGCCTTTATACTTCATTGAAATCAAGCGAGCTAATAGCGTGCTTGTTTCTTACCTTATCGCTTAGCAAAACGTTTCTCAATTTCAGAAGGAAATCTTTGGCTTTAGTAATCCCTTCTGGCCGATTCCTAAAGGCTTTCAGCCGCTTGATGATCATTAGACTCATGCGATTTGAACGCTCCCACCTCTCATGCTCCTTCTTTACATCGAGTGCTATCGCGATGAGGGGTTGAGGTTGTTCAGTCCTTAATGCAAGGTCTAGATCCATGCGACCAAGAACAATTAGAATGTTCTCTTTCCAAATCTTGAAATTAGACCCATTTAGCATGGGAATTGAGTTGACAAAAGATTTTCACATTAATAGCTGTAATTATTAATCAATAAAATTTAAATAATGACATATCCCCGTCCAAGATATCTTGTACAACATTAATATCAAGTCTTTGGACGGAATATTAACCTAGTGATATCTTGTTGCAATGATCAAACATCGACAATAACACATGTCAAACAACAAACCCATCTTTGGATTGATTTGTTATCCACATGTAAACCTTATAATTGTCGCGCTTATCATCGTAGATGCGTGATACGTCTAAATAAATATTAATCTTCCTTGGGCCGATTAAATATCTACTAAAAGTATACACACAACCATCTAACATCCTTCATGAACAATCTACACAAGAGAGGTTACTTTGGCAACATCTTGCTTCAATTAATCATTTAGAATGAGAGACCAACTTAATTCCTTAGTGTCATAATACTTGAATGAAATAATTGATTAACAAGTGAATTTAATGAGAGGGAGTTGACGAGGTCAGCTGGCCGAGGAGGTTCGACTTGAGTTCGAACGGCAGGTTCGACTTGAGTTCGAACGGCAGGTTCGACTTGAGTTCGACTTGAGTTCGAACTGCGAGGTTCGACTTGAGTTCGAACTGCGAGGTTCGACTTGAGTTCGAACGGCAGGTTCGACTTGAGTTCGAACGGCAGGTTCGACTTGAGTTCGAACGGCGAGGTTCGACTTGAGTTCGAACTGCGAGGTTCGACTTGAGTTCGAACGGCGAGGTTCGACTTGAGTTCGAACTGCGAGGTTCGACTTGAGTTCGAACTGCGAGGTTCGACTTGAGTTCGAATCATGAGGTTCGACTTGAGTTCGAACTGCGAGGTTCGACTTGAGTTCGAATCATGAGGTTCGACTTGAGTTCGAACTGCGAGGTTCGACTTGAGTTCGAATCATGAGGTTCGACTTGAGTTCGAATCATGAGGTTCGACTTGAGTTCGAATCATGAGGTTCGACTTGAGTTCGAATCATGAGGTTCGACTTGAGTTCGAATCATGAGGTTCGACTTGAGTTCGAATCATGAGGTTCGACTTGAGTTCGAACGGCAGGTTCGACTTGAGTTCGAATCATGAGGTTCGACTTGAGTTCGAACGGCAGGTTCGACTTGAGTTCGAACGGCAGGTTCGACTTGAGTTCGAACGGCAGGTTCGACTTGAGTTCGAACGGCAGGTTCGACTTGAGTTCGAACGGCAGGTTCGACTTGAGTTCGAACGGCAGGTTCGACTTGAGTTCGAACGGCAGGTTCGACTTGAGTTCGAATCATGAGGTTCGACTTGAGTTCGAACGGCAGGTTCGACTTGAGTTCGAACGGCAGGTTCGACTTGAGTTCGAACGGCAGGTTCGACTTGAGTTCGAATCATGAGGTTCGACTTGAGTTCGAACGGCAGGTTCGACTTGAGTTCGAACGGCAGGTTCGACTTGAGTTCGAATCATGAGGTTCGACTTGAGTTCGAACGGCAGGTTCGACTTGAGTTCGAACGGCAGGTTCGACTTGAGTTCGAACGGCAGGTTCGACTTGAGTTCGAACGGCAGGTTCGACTTGAGTTCGAACGGCAGGTTCGACTTGAGTTCGAATCATGAGGTTCGACTTGAGTTCGAATCATGAGGTTCGACTTGAGTTCGAATCATGAGGTTCGACTTGAGTTCGAATCATGAGGTTCGACTTGAGTTCGAATCATGAGGTTCGACTTGAGTTCGAATCATGAGGTTCGACTTGAGTTCGAATCATGAGGTTCGACTTGAGTTCGAATCATGAGGTTCGACTTGAGTTCGAATCATGAGGTTCGACTTGAGTTCGAATCATGAGGTTCGACTTGAGTTCGAATCATGAGGTTCGACTTGAGTTCGAATCATGAGGTTCGACTTGAGTTCGAATCATGAGGTTCGACTTGAGTTCGAATCATGAGGTTCGACTTGAGTTCGAATCATGAGGTTCGACTTGAGTTCGAACGGCAGGTTCGACTTGAGTTCGAATCATGAGGTTCGACTTGAGTTCGAATCATGAGGTTCGACTTGAGTTCGAATCATGAGGTTCGACTTGAGTTCGAATCATGAGGTTCGACTTGAGTTCGAATCATGAGGTTCGACTTGAGTTCGAATCATGAGGTTCGACTTGAGTTCGAATCATGAGGTTCGACTTGAGTTCGAATCATGAGGTTCGACTTGAGTTCGAATCATGAGGTTCGACTTGAGTTCGAATCATGAGGTTCGACTTGAGTTCGAATCATGAGGTTCGACTTGAGTTCGAATCATGAGGTTCGACTTGAGTTCGAATCATGAGGTTCGACTTGAGTTCGAATCATGAGGTTCGACTTGAGTTCGAATCATGAGGTTCGACTTGAGTTCGAATCATGAGGTTCGACTTGAGTTCGAATCATGAGGTTCGACTTGAGTTCGAATCATGAGGTTCGACTTGAGTTCGAATCATGAGGTTCGACTTGAGTTCGAACGGCAGGTTCGACTTGAGTTCGAATCATGAGGTTCGACTTGAGTTCGAACGGCAGGTTCGACTTGAGTTCGAATCATGAGGTTCGACTTGAGTTCGAATCATGAGGTTCGACTTGAGTTCGAACGGCAGGTTCGACTTGAGTTCGAACGGCAGGTTCGACTTGAGTTCGAACGGCAGGTTCGACTTGAGTTCGAATCATGAGGTTCGACTTGAGTTCGAATCATGAGGTTCGACTTGAGTTCGAACGGCAGGTTCGACTTGAGTTCGAATCATGAGGTTCGACTTGAGTTCGAATCATGAGGTTCGACTTGAGTTCGAATCATGAGGTTCGACTTGAGTTCGAACGGCAGGTTCGACTTGAGTTCGAACGGCAGGTTCGACTTGAGTTCGAACGGCAGGTTCGACTTGAGTTCGAATCATGAGGTTCGACTTGAGTTCGAACGGCAGGTTCGACTTGAGTTCGAATCATGAGGTTCGACTTGAGTTCGAATCATGAGGTTCGACTTGAGTTCGAATCATGAGGTTCGACTTGAGTTCGAATCATGAGGTTCGACTTGAGTTCGAACGGCAGGTTCGACTTGAGTTCGAATCATGAGGTTCGACTTGAGTTCGAACGGCAGGTTCGACTTGAGTTCGAATCATGAGGTTCGACTTGAGTTCGAATCATGAGGTTCGACTTGAGTTCGAATCATGAGGTTCGACTTGAGTTCGAACGGCAGGTTCGACTTGAGTTCGAATCATGAGGTTCGACTTGAGTTCGAATCATGAGGTTCGACTTGAGTTCGAACGGCAGGTTCGACTTGAGTTCGAACGGCAGGTTCGACTTGAGTTCGAATCATGAGGTTCGACTTGAGTTCGAACGGCAGGTTCGACTTGAGTTCGAATCATGAGGTTCGACTTGAGTTCGAACGGCAGGTTCGACTTGAGTTCGAACGGCAGGTTCGACTTGAGTGGATTGATGGATCTTCTAATCTTAGGGCTTCTTCTCTTCCTTAGATCTCTTTTGAGATGAGGGTAAAAGAGATGAGAATTCTTGTGTTAACCCTAGATTAGGGACCATAACCCCATATATATAGGTGTTAGCTTTTACAATTTGGCCCCTCATCAAATTGTAATTACAACTGAGTATCGCACATTTAGCCCATGACAATATATAAATACCGATAACCCAACTTAATTGATCACTTTAGTGGGTTTCCTTAAGTGATAGATTTACACATTAATTTAACATATGTGCCCACAAATAGATTTAATTAGATTTAAATCTAACAAAGCCATCCTGGAATTTTTTTTAACCTGCCACTTTGACCTTCTTCCATGCTGAAGAGAAACCTTTAAGGATATGCTTAACTAGGCAAAGCCTAAGTAATTAGTGAATTTGCATGCATGAAATTTGTTATATATGCTAATATGAGAGAAGGGGGGATGACAGCTTTGGCAGCTTCATTGTTGGTAGTTTGGTAGTGAGGTGAAGATGAGGGCGAGAGAGTTGGGCTTTTATTGGAAATTTGAATATTGGAAAACTGTTTATTGATATTAAGACTAGATTACAGGAATTACCGTGAAGTACCACTATGGTTGCATAAAACTAAGGCCAAGTTGGAGGAGGGTGTTACGAATCATCAAACAAGTTGGAAGGAGTTTATGCAATAAACATGACAGCTCGTGGTAGTTATTTATAGATTAGCCTTAAAACGATGAGAATTGAGAAGAGCATTTTCTTCACTATTGCCCTATGAAGGAAAATAACATTATTTCATGGAGGTGTCAGCGAAGGTAGTTTCTCAAATTAAGGAAAAGTTGTAAAAACCCGAAATATACAACAGAAAATTGTTGGCGGTAGTTTTTGGCAGTAGTAGTATTTTATTTAGGTTTAGTGTGAACAACTATTAACCCCAAGCTCTCCCTTTGGGAAATTGGCATGTCTGATAGTTGGTCTCAACATAATGCAACCTTGTCTTATGCAATCATGTTAAGAGGAAAAAGAATTTATAACTGAATGGAAGAATAGGATTCAAGTAACCGACCCCAAAAATTTGGGATAAAAGGCTTTGTTATTGTTCGTGTTGCTGTATTGTTGTATGTTAACTGGGGGGAAACAAACCTTGTTAATACCAAACTTCTTTGCTCTTTTCTCCCTTGTTTTAAAATGCATGTTCATATATATAAATATATTCTCCATGTGTGTACACAATTGTGTATGCTTGTTGCTCGGTTGATGTGGGTGTATCCGTGTCGGTAGTGGTGTAATGCTCAACCTTTCTTCTGTCCTCTTCTCTTCTCCTTTACTGCATCTTTCGAAATCTTCTGGGTGCATGGGATAATTTTTGGCAATGCTAGCAAGTGGTGATCCTCCACTAGCCTCGGAATCGAAGTCAATGCATTTATCTGTTATTTAATGTTAGTATTTTTTTTAAAAAAAAGAATTGATGATGCTAATTTACTAGTCATTTCTTATTGTTGATAAAAAGCCTAGATTATTGTAGATATGACCAATCAACATTTGATGGATAATGGTAACAAGATGATGGATGAAACAGATCAAGCTATTGAGCGATCAAAGAACGTTAATTTCTCAATTAGCCAGTGACAGTTATTTTGAGTAATTTTGTTTCTTGGCTTAAAGATGATTCCTACTCGTTTTACTATTGCTAAAATTTGACCATGCTTTTTTTTTTTTTTGTATCAGCAGTCTAGATTTAGATCTCTCCATACAAGCATCATGCTTTTAACATTTGCTTGTGTTATTCGCTTCCAACTACAGATCTGATGCATTGAAACTATTTCTTGCTGTACTTTAGCAAACAGTTCATTCTGAATCTGCTAGGTCTAACGGCAGTATAAAATTTGATCATGGTGTTGAAGCTTTTTTTTTTGTTAAATGAAATCTGCACTATAATAATTTTATTGAAAATTTCTATGTTACCAACTACAAGTCGGTTTACATTTCAATAACCAGAACTAAGAAACAATGATTGAGGATCCTGACACCATCTCGTGTATCAACCTTGTCGTCATGATCTATAACAGGATCCAGTTATGACTGATGCTTTATGTAGTGGGTATTTATGATTTATGTAGTGGGTATTTATCTTTACTTTTTCTTTCAAATGGTTTAATTTAGCATGTATTTTTCCTTTAGGTAGTTGAAGACACAGTTAATGTTGGAGCTGAAACTGCAGCTGCTCTCAAGGCACAGGTATGGGGTGTATCAGGACTGAGAAATCCTTATTTCTCTTTGGTCTCAATTTAATTTGACGAGATCTAAATTTGACTAGTTCGTGTTTATACTGATAGACTGAACAAATGAGCTGAATTGTTAATGAACTCGACTCAATCCATTTCTCAATCAAGAAAGCAACTTAAACTAGTGAAAAGAAATTGGCACGAAGGTCAGGCTGTAAGATCTGGTTTCTATTCATTTTCTTCGAGTTCTCAGCTTGTATCCTTTTTTTCCCCTCCTCCTCACTGGTAATTTCTTAATGTTTATTTAAGATTGCAACTGACCGTCGTATAATGGCCATGCTCGTCCTAATTGTAATGGCGCTTATAGCGATTGTCATTGTGAAGGTTGGACGTCCATATACTTAATAATGCTCGTTATGCTTCATTTTAAAATGTTTGAAGCTTTTGCCACTGTTGCACTTCTTGATCTATTCACATTTACACGTCCTTTGGCCACGTTTGAGGCTTCTCTTTCTGTTGTATTTGTTGTGTTTAGTCATGTTTTTAGTACAGTCTGCTATTTCAAACTTGACGTTTGAGCTGGCAGTCATCGTAGCGAAGATAAGATTGAACTAAACTCTTTCTACCTTGAACTCTGATCTTCAGTCTCATGAGTTTAACTCTTGGATAGTGGCAAGGTTATCCTTCTGGATTATCTTTAGTGATTTTTGATAAATCGGCAGTTCTTTCTGCTCAAACTAAATTAGAGATTGCCACCATCCTGCACATTTTGGCTGTAAAGTTCATTCGTCATTTGCTTTAGCATGCCGCAAAAAATGGCTCGCGCTGCTCCAAGAGTTAAACGCGAACTAGTCAAATTCCAAGTTATTGAGCTTTCACTTTGTCATGATTCAAGGATGTACTATTATTTCAGTGAGATCTGCTGGTGTTATTGTTGTGCTAACAGGAAATCAGACATAAAGCTTTCCAAAATTCTATCTCATGACTAGTCCCATTTATGACAAAGATGTAGTCACTTGTGTACACTACACGGAAACGTTTTTTTTTTTTTTTTTTTTGAAACTTCTTTCATGTGCAATAACGTGGCCATGTTGTGATGGGCCTGAATTGTGCGTATATGTTTCGTTCTTGTTCTTCTTGGGGATTATTTTTGCAGTTGAACTAATTTATTTCTTCTTTAAATGTCAGATCATTAACCCTCATAACAAGGACATTCCTGATATACCTGTGCTTGCTCCTCCAGCTCAAGCCAACAACCGAAAACTCCTGTGGGATTCAAGCGAGACATAAAATCACTACAGGGTATGTACCATACCCTAATTTTCCACCGGAAATTGGCATCTTAATAACGAGTAAGGCCATTTTTCTGATTGTTACTGAACTATCCTAAACATTATTCTAGTTGTATCGACCTTCGTTTTCATATATATATCAATGCTAAATTTCATTATGTATAGAGTGTAACGGAACTAGTTTCTCAGTTTTGAATTAGAACAAAACATTAAGACATGTACGAAAGGATATTTTTGTTGCCTAGTTTTTTTAGCACGTCTTCTATCACTTTTCTACAGAATGTAAGTTAAACATATTGGTGTTATTTCTGGTTTTATATAGTATCATTTTCTTTTAGGATGTAGAACAAGAGCAAAGTGCAAGCGGTATTTTAACAACATAGCTTTTGGAACTCATGATATGATGTTTGTGGCTGATTCCCTTTGAATCAGTATGATTAGTTCCTGATGAGGGAGAAAGGAGAGTGATGGTCAAAATTTTGGACTGGAATTAAAAAAAGAAAAAGAAAAAAGATCTTGAAATTTTCAAGTTCAAATCTTTTAAGCAAGCGAAAGGAAGAAAGAAAAAGGAAACAACGAAGAAAATGTCTCCAGCGTCTTCCTTTTGAGGAATGTTTCAAAATTCTGATTTTTAAAAGATAAACTCTATTAAATTATCTTTCATTTTGACGTTGGTCTTCAGTCTCATGAGTTTAACTCTTGGATAGTGGCAAGGTTATCCTTCTGGATTATCTTTAGTGATTTTTGATAAATCGGCAGTTCTTTCTGCTCAAACTAAATTAGAGATTGCCACCATCCTGCACATTTTGGCTGTAAAGTTCATTCGTCATTTGCTTTAGCATGCCGCAAAAATGGCTCGCGCTGCTCCAAGAGTTAAACGCGAACTAGTCAAATTCAAGTTATTGAGCTTTCACTTTGTCATGATTCAAGGATGTACTATTATTTCAGTGAGATCTGCTGGTGTTATTGTTGTGCTAACAGGAAATCAGACATAAAGCTTTCCAAAATTCTATCTCATGACTAGTCCCATTTATGACAAAGATGTAGTCACTTGTGTACACTACACGGAAACGTTTTTTTTTTTTGAAACTTCTTTCATGTGCAATAACGTGGCCATGTTGTGATGGGCCTGAATTGTGCGTATATGTTTCGTTCTTGTTCTTCTTGGGGATTATTTTTGCAGTTGAACTAATTTATTTCTTCTTTAAATGTCAGATCATTAACCCTCATAACAAGGACATTCCTGATATACCTGTGCTTGCTCCTCCAGCTCAAGCCAACAACCGAAAACTCCTGTGGGATTCAAGCGAGACATAAAATCACTACAGGGTATGTACCATACCCTAATTTTCCACCGCGGAAATTGGCATCTTAATAACGAGTAAGGCCATTTTTCTGATTGTTACTGAACTATCCTAAACATTATTCTAGTTGTATCGACCTTCGTTTTCGTATATATATCAATGCTAAATTTCATTATGTATAGAGTGTAACGGAACTAGTTTCTCAGTTTTGAATTAGAACAAAACATTAAGACATGTACGAAAGGATATTTTTGTTGCCTAGTTTTTTTTAGCACGTCTTCTATCACTTTTCTACAGAATGTAAGTTAAACATATTGGTGTTATTTCTGGTTTTTATATAGTATCATTTTCTTTTAGGATGTAGAACAAGAGCAAAGTGCAAGCGGTATTTTAACAACATAGCTTTTGGAACTCATGATATGATGTTTGTGGCTGATTCCCTTTGAATCAGTATGATTAGTTCCTGATGAGGGAGAAAGGAGAGTGATGGTCAAAATTTTGGACTGGAATTAAAAAAAGAAAAAGAAAAAGATCTTGAAATTTTCAAGTTCAAATCTTTTAAGCAAGCGAAAGGAAGAAAAGAAAAAGGAAACAACGAAAATGTCTCCAGCGTCTTCCTTTTGAGGAATGTTTCAAAATTCTGATTTTTAAAAGATAAACTCTATTAAATTATCTTTCATTTTGACGTTGGTCTTCAGTCTCTCGTTTACCTTTCCTCTTTTTCTTTCTCTTATTTATTATTAGTATTATTTTGGAATGAAGTTTATGACTGTAGCTGTATCTTGGGACTTTTTTTTGTGTATTTTAAAAAATGTTATTTTATGTTTTTCAAAAGATCCTTAAAAAAGAAATAAGCAGGGTTTCGTCATTGAGTGAAAAATGGAAAATTCATGGTAAAGAATTCAGTTCTTACAAGTAAATGCTCAATATCCAAGTAGACTTAAAAATTTGATCGAAAATAAAAAAATTTATGATAATAAAATAATATTTTTGAGATTTGAGAAAATAGATATAACACGCCTCCCACGGGTGTCCCACCCCAACGTCTTCTATACATTTGGAGGAAAGAATAACCTTTATTAGACTATTAGAGTACAAGCAATATTTTAGGTTTTTTTTTCCAAACATGATCATACGCTAGAAAAACTAATTCTTTTAGGGTTAAATTGTGAACAAACCCTTTATAGTATCACCAAATTGCAAATAGATACCCTACAATTAGGGGTGCACACAGTTCGGATATGGCTTGGATATAATATTTATAATAGTTGTATCCGCTTACTAATCATGAATATGGATACAAAATATAGATATGCTTGAATGAGAAAAATTCATATCCATATCCGCTAAATTTGAATATGGGTACAGATATATAAGTGAATATACATGCAAGTACAAAATGGATATGAGAACTAAATAATAATAATGAAAAAAATATAGTGCATATGATACAAAAGAGCTCATTGATATGCTCGTTATACCTAAAAAGCTAAGATTAAGTCTTTTGATCATCAAAATTTATCTCAAATCCATTAATCTAGAGATTAAAACAATTGCAATTGTATGACCAATATATATTAGGATATGGATCCAGATATTTCGCTACATATCCAGATCCATAATCATATCCTATCGGATATGGATTTTAGTAGCCATCTTAATGGATCTGAGATATTTTCTCGGATATAGATATTTTTATGCACCCTACCTACAGTTCAATTTTTGTGGATAGACCTCCTATAATATTTACCCAAATGTGTAAAGACTCATCAATGAACTTTTTCAACTCCTTTAATTGAGGGTCTATTATCACCGATAAAATTGCAAGGGATCTATCAACCTCCTCAAAAAAAAATTATCTCTTTTAAGAGAAAGAAATACCGTAAAGTATCTGCACAAATAGAACTACAGAGAATCTATCATAATTAACACATTCTTTTATATTTACATGCTTTAATTTAAAATCTTGAAAAACAATTTTCTTGGGTGGCGAGTAGAGTGGGGAAGGCTTAAATACTCTGTTCTATTTGTTTATATATAAGCTTGGCTCTTCCTCAACTATTTTGAGAAGACATTTTTAGATTTATACACGGCTAACATTTGATTCCTCTATCCATTAATTAATTTGTATCATGATTCGTTTATCCTTTTATTAAATATGGTTCAAAACTTTCTAGAATCAGTCCTCACACATTTGAAAATTATACTCATTCATAATCCAAGTCTGACCATGTAATATGGGACTATATCATTATTTTTTAGATCTGATTGCATGTTTTAGACAATTATAAATCATTTCGTATAGTGCATGTATCTCACTAACACATCCGTTCTGACTAGATCATTAAGTGGCTACAAAGTGGGAAGCTAATTAGGTGTACCTTTGACCTTGTTCCACCCCCGGCGGAGCAAGAAGATACTATGCTTAGAAAATTTATTAAATAGAAAAATATATACAAAATATACATGAAAGTTTTACAATGAGAAATAAAACAAGAAAAGATTAAAAAATAGATAAGAAGGCGAAAAATACTAATAATACTAATTGAATCTTGTAATCAGGCTGATCTGAGTTATGCTGATTAATTTGAATCGACTATCTACTCTCATATAAGAAAATGTTGTTCATACAGAAGAAGTTTGACCTCGTTTATCAACTGAACAGAAAGTAGATCATGATCACATCATCCCTTCACATGAACGCTGTTACAGTTTTAGGTGTGAAAATGTAATGAGTTGGCTAAAGATCAAGTCTACTATGGGTAGTCAAATTGAGCCCAAGTTTCCGCTGTCCTTTCTCATTTTAATGAAGAAGGACCAGACTTCAAATCTCTCCACTCTTTTCACACACAACTGATTATTGAAAAGAGATGCTTTTATTGCATCATCACCTTTGTCATATTCATAAACATTTGGTAAAGCAGTTGGAGGATTAACTTCACCAAGAAACTTGTCTATGTCATGATCTCAGTTGCTTTGAAGAAACTTGTCAAAAAGTGTTGACATCGTAGAACAGGGTACTTATCTTCTTTACTTCTTTTGAACGAAATAAAGGGCATTAGTTAACCTACCCTTATCAATTTTAGCTTTTATATATATATATATATATATATATATATATATATATATATATATATATAAAGCGAACTCCTATGAACTTAAGTTCATAATGAATAGTGGTGCACCAACTTTTCTAACCACTCATCTTGCTTTGGGATCGTGAAAGATATAAAGGCCACTTTGAGATTTGTGCATCACAAATCTCAAGGCAAGATGAGTGGATAAAAAGTTGGTGCACCACTATTCATTATGAACTTAAGTTCATAGAGCCTTACTTATATATATATATATATATATATATATATATATATGTATATATATATATAGAGGTAACATCTAATGTCTTCCTCAACAATCATATCTGCAAGACATAAATCCACGATACCAAAAATATATATATATATAGAGGTAACATCTAATGTCTTCCTCAACAATCATATCTGCAAGACATAAATCCACGATACCAAAATAAGCTTCACGGTGAGGAAAACTCGGAGCATGTCATAACCTCCTTCACATGAGTTATTAACAATTTCCAAGTAGGAGATGATGAAGTTGTCTGGTGAAAAACAATTATACGCGAACTGTCTCAACACTTTTCTCTCATATAGAGCACTGAAGGCGAATCACCATCCAGCAGTACCAAACCGGCCCGAAGTTCTCCGAGTTCCATTTTGAAATTGAAATATGATGTAGAACACATTGCGGATACCTTCATGGAGAAACGGGATCGTAACAAGCCCAAACGCGGAGCCGGTCGAGGAAAATAGGTTGCAATGAAGAACGGGTCGTAACTTTCAATCCGTAAGTCGGATTTGGACAATTTTTTTTAAAATCGCGTGTTTTTTCGAGACGAACCCAACCAAACCCACCGAGGTTCGGTTTGCTCGCCGTTGTTTCGTCAAATTCCTTCCTGGATTGAGAGATATCGGCGTTTTTAATCGATTTTACTATTTTTAGTAATGTTTTAGGAGTTTGTTTGGATTAGGAAGCAAATCGGTTTGATTCCAAATTTGAGATTTACTTCCTAATCGTAGAAGTCTTTTGAGGATAGTTTTCTTATTTCTATTTTTAGCAAAGTTCGGGTCAATTAGAGTTCTTATTTCTATTTTTAGTAGGAGTTAAGTCGTTGTAGGATTCTTATTTGTTTTTATTTAAACAGATGTATGTACAGAGGCATATCTTTTCATCAATAAAATTTTCGTTTAATATATTTTCTTGTGGATTCGAAGTTCTTCGTGGATTAGTCGATCATCGTGGTCTTCGAGTTGGAATTGATCGTCTTTGTCCACGCAGTTAGCAACCCTCGCTTTCTTTTGAATACACTTTCATTTGCAAAGGGTTCCACGGATATTGAGAAACGGCTGGCTAATAAGAGACTTGGTTATCTCGGCTTCTCAGTCAACGTGGCACAAGGCGCAAGTCCGCCTCCAAATGAAAACTCTTGCGGCACTGATGATGGAAACGTTAGCGCTAGCCGCCCGGATGTTTCATTATATGAGAACTGTAGACTTCAAAGGAGACCGCCCGCCCATAAGTGGTGCGCGTGGTATCCCTCGCTGATCGGTTTATATCGGAACTCGCATAGATATCCGTGGAATGCGTGTAGTTTAGATCAACCACCATGCGGAATAAATGGGAAGTGGTGAAGGAATCGGTGTGACGAGCAATTTCCCCTCTTCTTCTTCATGCAATCACGGCGGATCTAATAGCATAGCTTGACTGCAGGCGAGAGGATGACCTGCGTCGTTATAGTTGGCGAGCCCTCTTCTCATATTGAGCGTTTCTTACGGAGTGAAAACCCTTTTCCACGCTGCTCTCTGGAAGAATTTCTACCTCCGGGGTATCGGTGAATTTAGCCAACTTTGGAGTGCTTCACCTTTCGCCAAATCAAATACTAAAATTCCGAATTCCTGAAATTTCTTTTCGATTCGTACACCTCCCTAATATCCTTCAAGCGGGAAGTGTATCGTCATATTAGGGGAGCGAAACTTTCACGATACAGTTGCAAAACCCAAAGCGGTATGGCGGTGAGTGGGAAGAGTAGCACAAATCTGCTTGGAGCCTCCGGCCATCGGTTACACGGTCGAGCTCCTTCATACAAATTCCCAGATAGCCAGGGGTTAGGGTTCCCAACATATAGTTGGTCATACCCAAGTGTCGAGC